>VXBJ01006476.1:276087-326991 GCA_013400055.1 Nycticryphes semicollaris | reverse complement strand
GGGGGGTGGGTTCTTTTTTGCTTTCCAATGGTCACCCAAGGTGTACCTGGTTTATGTCCGATGTCTGGAGTGAGAGTGTGTGTGTGTCCACACATGTCCCTGTACCAGGAGAGAGCAGTAATCTGTAAATTGCTCAGGGACTTCAATTTTCCAGTGGCTTGTTTGGAAAGTGATGAATGAAGACGCAAACCCCTGTGGTTGGAATTATCTCCCCCAGCCCCCTTCGGTCCCCCCTCCATCCTGAATAAAAAGAAGCTGTTATATGATAAGACCCCTCTGTAAGTGATAATTATAATGATTGTTATGATGCCAGGGTTCTGCTTTTACAATTGGAAATAGGAACTCCGACTGAGCTAATCCGGCGGTGTGGTCCCTTATTTCATTCGACGTCAGGAAGCCGAGAGTGGAAAATTCAGAAAAGGACTTTATCCAAGCTGGTTATGAGCCCCCTTCCCCCCCTCCCCTCCTCTCCTCTGGCTCTTTTATTCATGCATATTTATGATCAGTAGATCTCAGTGGAGAAAAAAAACACGTACAGAAAACAAAACCGGCAGCACAATGGGGAGAGCTGCTCATGGGAGGTCACAGCACCTTTAAATTACACCTCTTGGCTTTGTTCACCCCCGCACAATGGAGCTAAGAGATAGGAAGAATAGCACCCTGCGCCCTGGTGCATCACAATTCTCCCAACGATTTCAAAAAGAAGAGGGAGCCCCAACTAATTTGATATCTTATTGGGTTTCTGTTAACCTAAGGAGGTGCCTTATCCCAGCCACCGGGGCTGGGCTCGTACAAAGAGCATGGCTAAGTCGTCTGCAGTAGCCTGGGTTTTGCTAGCCAAAGCAGATCTGTCTTGGTCAGGTTTGAATTTGAGCGGAGTTAACTGGTTTGGAAATACAAAAGCACCACCCGCCCACTGAACCTTTGCCCCTTTAAATTAATTAATTTAATTAACGTGTTTATTGTCATGGCACCCGTCAGAATGGGATCTTCCTGGGGCCACACCACACTCCAGCCTGCCCTCACATACAAAAGAGGTGGGCTCGTGGTTTTGGAGCTGAGTTTGAACTGAGTGATTTCTCGAGGCACTGCAATTTGAGTCCATAACTTATTTCTTGTCCAACTTTTTCCTAGGATGGGAAAAATGGGGGACCTCAGAAGCTGTGGTTCATGTTGTGTTCATGTCCTCCTGTTGGAGGACAGTCATTAGTGAAGGGAGCAAAGTCAAAGTGGAAAACTGCTGGCAATAAGCTGCGGTCCTTAGGTTTCTGTCATGCAACAAGCTGTTAAATGCACCAACCCAAATATTTGGTAAAAACAGCCTCTGATGGGAAGCTAAGTGAAGCTGGTGCCAATAAAGGGCAAAATAACATCCTCCATGAGAAAGCAAAACTGTCCAGGGAAGGACCTGCCCATGCTGGTAAAAAGACCAGCCCAGAAAGCTCAGTCTTTTCCCTTCTCCCTTGTTCTCCCTTGCAGTCTTGGTTTGGGGATGAAAAGAGAGGCGGGTCAAGGGAGGAAAATGATCCCAAGTCATTTTCAGATCCGAAAAGCTGAAAACGTTTAAATGTTGCAAATGCTGCCTGTGTTAAATATAAGCTCACTATTACATGGCAAAAGGACTGCTGAGAATTTAGAAAGCTATTTTCATTTAATAAATGCTAGATGGAATCGTTACCATCCCACGATGGCTTCAAAGAAGCTCACCTTAAATCTCTGTACCCACACGATGCACGAACCTGCAGTCTGACCATGTCCTGTTGGGCTGGGTTACGTTACCGTGCCTAAGAGACATTAAAAACTGCTTGTTTTAGTCAAACTCAGGGCCTTAAGTGCTGAAAAGATATGCAGCATTCATACTTCACTACCTCACTTTATTATTCATAATGACCAGAATGAATGTCTAAGTACACTTGCATTTTAATATCAACACAAACTATCTCCCTTCAAGATTACAAGACTCCCAAATCTGCCCAGGAATGCCATTAGAAGGAGAAGAAGGAATCTCTCCTACCCCTGAGGAAGGAAAGAGATAGAGAGAGGCTTTCAAAGTGCCTTCCAGCAGCAAGCGAATGTTTGCTCGGGAATATAATCATATCTGCTGTGAGTGTCCCACAGAAAGCAACTCCCCCACGTCTATGGATGAGGCTGGCTGGGCCAGGGTATGGATTTCTCTGCCCGGGAGCTGGGGTATGGCTTGACTGACATCACCATGGGTACTAATGACAGAAGATTTCCCCAAAGACGCTTGGGGCTTTGAAGAATGGTCTTTGACTCTGTGTTGAACATACAGATAAAATGTCCATGGCAGAAAACTAATCAGATCATCTGTGGTTTGCTTTGCTGTTTGCTCAGGTCACTATCCCAAGGTTTACAATTAGCTCAGTCAAAAACCATACAGATGTCCAAACTGGCCTCCTGGCTTTTTCCTTAAGAGTCCTGCTTTGGAGAATAGTGATTTGTATCAGGAAGGTTTTGGCCAAGTCCCTCACATTTAAACCTATCTCCAAGGAGAGAGTCCTGCTCCAGCCTCCAGGCAAAGCTGAAACATCCCACCACTGCGCGATGCCAAAATAAGCATTTAAAAATCATAAGTCACACACCAGAAACCCAGAGACAAAGATTTGTAAGTGGAGAGGTGAGGAAGCGGGGAGAGGAGGCGAGACTCTCAAGACGTCTGCACATTTAGATTTCCACAGCCGTTTAAAAGGGTCTGGAATTCAATGTGCACATTTTCTGCGGGGTATCTCTGGGAATTTCAGCATTTCATTCCACAGCTTTTCCGGTGAGCATCAGTTCTCTTCACTTCACTCACGTGTCTCTTCCAGCAGCTCAGGACCAACATAAAGATAATGCAGGACTGGAAATCTACTGGTACTTGCTCGGCATGTCAATCATTTCACTGCAAGAATGGCTATTTAAATAGGGTAACTGGTAATAATCTACTGAATTATTCTGATGGCTGTAATAAGACTGCATGTCCATGTGGCAACTTCTGCCTCTCTGCTGGAGAGTGATGGGGATGTCCTTGGAAAACCACTGAAATCTGATGGTGAGAGGGAAATAAATGGCTCCTGGCCTCAAAAGCCAGACTCTCTGCCCATTTTCACCTCTCTCAGCTGGAATGTGGAAAAGCTTTTCTGCAGTTGAAGTTATTCTGGTTTGCTCAAGCCTTTGATCCTCAGAAGCAGCATGTGTTTCCGGGCTGCAAGGAGATGGGCAATGCCATGAAGCACCATCCCTCTTCCTACATGAAGGGCAAAAAATCTCTCTCATACATAACAGCCTCATGCCCTGACCTGTTTCACGTTTAGGTTTTTAAACACTTAAGAGTTTACAAACCTGAAATAAAAACCCTAAAGATACCTAATATCTAATATCTCCTTAAAGTTATTTTGATTTCTTGTGAGCCAGAAGATCATTACAAGTAAACTATAGAAAGTTAAGTAAAGACTTCAGAAACACTTTACAGACCAAATTCAGCAATCTCTGCCCAGAGTAAGTAGCCCATTNAGGGCAGGGGGTGGCACTGGATGGTCTTTAAGGTCCCTTCCCACCTGAACCATTCTATGATTCTGTGACTTGGAGGTTTTATGCCTAAATTTTAGTGGACTCTCCCTTGAGAGCTGGCTTTGCAGAGGCGTGCAGCACTCTTTCAAAATCAAGCTCTTCAGAGGTAGTATAGGTTGAATATTCCCCAAAAATGCTCCATCCCATGCGTTTGTTGGTATGTCTGAAGGAAGAGCTGGTGAGCCACCCTGCAGAGCCTCTGCGGGCAACAGCTGCCGAAGACCCCCCCTCCTCTCCCTCTGCACCAGGTATCAGCCCAAAAACTCAGCAGCAGCAGCAGCAGCAGCAAGACCAGCAAAGCATGGATCGAGCACCACCCTCTGGCACAAACCTAAACTGGAGGGGAAAGGGGGAAAGGATTTTTCTTCATGGAGATGAACTTTGCTGAGTGCCCCAAAGCTGGTTGTGCAAGGCGCTGCAGCCCTGAGAGGAGGAAAGATGTGTAATTATAGTGGCCATAGGAAATTAATTAATACATCTAAGAGGGTCTCCAGGGCTTAGGTCTTACAGGCAAAATGCATCCCCAGAACAAATGAGCCCCCTGAACCATTTAAATCAGTGCTCCTGGGGCCTGTGTTTGACTGTTCTCGGTGTCACACCGGAACTGGAACATTTTTTTTACCAGGAGGGTTATCAAACATTGGAACAGGTTGCCCAGGGAAGTAATGGAATCACCATCCCTGGATGTAGGCATGGTGCTAAGGGACACAGTCTAGTGGCAGTTTTGGCAGTGTTAGGTTGATGGTTGGACTTAATGGTCTTTAAGGTCCCTTCCAACTCAAGCAATTCTACGATTCTATGATCCCAGGCAAGCACGTGCCCAGCACAGCCACTGCAGCAGCACACATGGCCAAAGGCAGCCCGGTGCGTGGGAACCAAAATTTAGTGGCCTAAGCCCCAAAATAAACAGCAGAGGGGGAGTCTGCTTTGGAGAGAGCGAGCATAAAGCAATGGAAAACCTTCTCTACCCTGGATGGCTTTGTGCAGGCAACGCCGCTCCTGGGATGCAGGGCACCAGGGTGGTGAGTGACATGTCTGCCCCATCACTGCCCATGTCCTTCCACTCCCCACGTGTCCCCGTGTCCCTAAAAGGGCAGTTCCCCAGGTTAAAGAGGAGAGAAAAGGCCTCGTTGCTGCTCTCCAATGAGAGAGCAACACTGACAGCGATATTTCAGGGCCAGAATCTCCATCCTCCACGCTCTGCACCCCCTGGTACAGCCTTCCCGCAGTGAGGACAGCAGCATTTTGACACTGGGTGGGGAAAAAGTCACCAAAAAGCCTGAGCTGATGATTTGTGCACCTCCTATCCTTCCCATGTGGAGGCAGAGCAGCCCCACTGGGGCACTGGGAAAGCTGGAATTTCTGAACTGGCTCTTTTAGATTATATGGGTTAGAGTCCTGTCCCAGTGTCACTGGCACCAGGTCCCAGCACTAAGCCCTGCTCAGCCAAGCTCTGAAATCCTTTCTCAGCTATTTCTCCTCTTCATTTTTTCTAACTGAAAGTGGCCAGAGTGCTTTTATGCATTGGATCCACCTGTTCTCCCATACTGAATGGGGAGGATGACTTAAAAATGAGACAGAAAATGCTGTTTCCCTGTTGGCCATGTTGCCTGATCCATCCAAAAAAAATCCATGGCCACCCTTCATGGTCGAGCCCTGAAATGCTTAACACCCTGCTCCTCACCTGCAGCTTCATTTAACCACTGTCATGTCCTCTTTTCATATTTATTTTTTCTTGCAGAGGCACTTGACAGAGATTAATTTCAAGTTTTGTACACTATGAAAGGGATTTGTTTGCTCCAGAAATATTGCAGCACCCACAGAACCAGCAGACGTCGTTACAAACTCCTTATAAAAGCACCGGCTTCGATAAATCTGTATTTTGTCTCACTTCCAGAAGATGGAGCCAGAAAGCTGGGAGTAGTTGCTGCAGCATGGGAAAAGCCACCTCATCCTCCTTGCTCATGAGCAAACCCTGTTCCCTCTCAAGAGCTGTCCTATTGTGGTGAAGGCGGGGAAAAGAGATGCCACAGGGTACCAGTGGGTGCCCCAGCATTACTGGAAGGAAACTGGTTTTCCTCTTCTGCACGATCCTCTGTACCGTGCCAGAGGAAGGATGTGCTGGGAGGACGGGATGGGGAGGCACAGGTTTTACTCGCTGATTTCTTCTAGACCAGAACAAGACCCTGAATCAACCAGCATCCCTGTGTGTGCTGGAGGGGACATTTTTGGGACGGGGGGATGCTGAATCTGCTTGTGTTGGGAAGCAGAGGCGTTGCACAGAGCTCACTGCCTCACTCACAGTTTATAACCCAGTGCCAGCTTTTAGCCTTTTTTCCAGCTGACGGCACATCCTGGAGCAGAGCGTGGTTTCTGGGAACTTATTCATCACACACAGTAACCTGATGAGCTTCAAGGCACTTAAGGGTTTTAATTGATAGTACGACTTCAAAATTTGGGGCAGGAAGTGAATGTTTTGGACAATATTTTCACACCAGTTACCACCTCTATTTTGACTGTCTACAGAAGTATCCAGAGGTCTTGGGGCTTGTCACTTTTAAGTTTCACTTAAATAAATAACACACACAAAAAAAAGAAGGTGACTTTTTTGTGAAAGACTTCCTATTGTTTTACTTTTTTCAGTTTTAATTGGCTTGGGTTTTTTTCTGTCAAGAAAACATGTTAGACTAGGCCACGTGCCAGGAGGATGCTTGCAGGAAATCTTCACTGCTGTGCTCTTGGAGGCCCTATAAGCCTGAAGAAGGCTCCTGTGGGCTGCTCTGTCACCTTCCCTCCGTGCCAGGAGTGCCCTCAGCACCTCATAACAGGGGTCCCACCCCTACTTTATCCCACGGGATGCTGCCACTGCATCAGCACGTCTGGAAGCATGTCCAGGGCTGGATGATGCTGTTTGGGTGAGCTCCAATTTGGACATCATCCAGGATGTGAAAGCACCAAAACATTCCAGCTTTTCTTCCTTGTTCCTCATGCCAGGTAGATGCCTGCAATGGGCTGCACCCCCTTTTTTGGCTGCCCTCTCTTCTAGCATGCACGACTCCTCCAACCAAACATAACCCGAACGATAAACAATGTCAAGATATTGTTGCAGCTGCAATACTTTCCTCTTTCCAGTAGCAAGAAGCTCGGGGTGTTTTGGTTTGTATATTCAGGTAACAACGTCGCTCGAGTGCTGCTGCTGATTTATGTCCCTTTCAGCAGCAGGACTCTGGAAAACTACTTGGAAGATATGAACACCCAGCATTTTTTCATTTTCTCATCAGATTTCAATTGTTATGATATATGCCCTCGAGAGACTGCGAGGAGGGGAGAGGGGGGCAGGGGAAAACCTTTTATGGCATATTGGTATCCATATGGAAAAAATATATATTTCCCACACATCTGATTCAATCCAGTGTGCACATTTGTAAGGCACATGTGAACGAATGCCAAGAGAGGTGAATTTTTATGAAAGCAGACTGATTACATGGCAAAAAATATATCGGTTGAGGGTAGATTTATTTACAGCGTAGTAAATAGGCTGTTCAGAAGGGCTGGCACTATATCGGTGATCGAGATGTCTGGGGAAACGTTGAGTTGTGTTTGACAAAAGCCATCCGGGACCTCGTTCCCCGAGCCAAAGCATCCATGTGTCATGTCTTCTCATGTCACAACAAACCCAAGTGCTGGATAACATTTGCAGCAGCCTCCTGGGGATAAAGTCAGAGAAGGGAAGGAAGAATGTTGCGGGCTAAAAATGTCCAGTAATGCATTAGATAGGGCTCTGGAGATTTGGGTTTCTTTCCCGTTCCTGCCCCTGCCCAGCGGGGTGACCTGGCCAAGTTATTTCACTGGTTTCACATCAGCTGGAAGAAAAGTGCCTCCTCCATCAGGGATGCGAGACCTGGGAGGGAAGGGGAGGAAGGGGAAGGTGGGATGTTCCATCCTGAGTTTGTGCGCAGACACCTCGGCACTGTCCTGCTGCAGGGCTGGATGGAGCCTGAGCCAGACGTAGGATGGTGGAGGATATTCCCAGGGAAATAAGTTTCCAGAAAAATGGGGGCAAAGTGTGTCACCCCTCAGTGGGCACACAACCACCCCTGCCAGCCGTCTTCTACTACTGAGAGACGAGTATTTAAAGAAATAAGACTTTTCCCCTTTCCTTCCAGCAACGCTAGACTATGGATTTTCAGCATTAGAAAAGTCATGTATAATTCAGAGTTGCCCTTTGGTTAGTTTTGTCCCATATTTCTCATTCCCATTGTCACCTTCCCAGTTCCATGGTGCTGTAACCAAGGACTCATCTTTTATTTCCCCAAGTTCAGGAATTATTTTAATACCTGGCCTTATAATTAGGGGATCATTTTCTACCTGGGGATGAACTGGAGCAGAAGGGATCATGTCAAACCTGCAGAAAATGTGCTGCACCACTGATCATCTCTGGAGATGCTCAGTAATGGCAAAGCTCTTCCTTCTCTCACAACAGTAGATTGTCCCATTAGATTTTCTTGCCTTGAAATGATGGGGCAGTTGGAATCCACCATCCTTCCTGGAATGAGGCTAATTTGGGACAAAACTAACGAGCTCTGAAATATTTATTTGCGTCGCAAAACAGCGAAGAGAGTTTGAAAGAAGACACCAGAATCCCGTTTAAAAAGTACACCAGCGTGTATGAACGCACGCACACACACTCACACACACACAGAGGGGGTTTTTTTTAAGCAAAAGCAAACCAGATTGCATTACCCCATAAGATTAGTACTTTATTGAACCTCATTATAGGTTCACGTCCTCCCATAGTCATATCCCACTGTGTTATTTTTGGCACATGGAGCCATCATGATTTAGTATCCTGTGTGAGAAAAATGAAGTCTCTTTCTAAAATATGTTGACTATTATTCCAGATGTGGTAGTTGCCTGAGATTCTTTTCAAGCAGGTTTTTATGGCTGAGGTTGTTTGAATCAGGCGTTATTTATTTATATGTTCAAGTTAAAGAAGGGGTGGGAGCAGTTTTTAATGAAAGCTAAAGGAAAAGGGATAATAAAGTGTGCTCACTGGAGAAAGAAATATTTACACATAACTTTTGTATGTTCCCCAAGAAAAATAAAATGAGGTTATATTGAAAAGCACAGTTATTATTTGGCATTCTCCTGCAACAGCAAAATCCCAGGAAAAGGCTGAATTTTAAGTAATTAGACTTTCCAGTTAATTAACTGGTTATAACTAACTGTGTTATTGGCAGTAGGTCCAGGAGAGGCAATGAGTCATTACAGATTCTTTCAAGGCCAGATCACAGATTTGCAGATATAAATGAGGCAGGGGCTGGGGGAGAGAGAAAGGACCCGAATTTCCCGCTGCCACACAAAGCTTCCATGTTCACAGCTGGAGGTTTCATTTACTGTGGACCCACTCTGAACAGAACATGTATTTGCACAACCAGATCAGGGGCACAAATGCATAAAACGAATATACCAGGGGTCAGAAGAGAAAGGAGTTGGGTGGGAATAAAGAAGATTATGAAATTAATGGATTGGATAAAGAATAGTAATAAATGAAAGGTACTCAGGGTATGAGCATTTTGATGTCAGTAGAGCCAGGCTGTGACCCTCTCTGTGCAGGAAGGGATGGTGCCCACCATTGTGCTTCTGGGTATTAATTTCTCTAATTATTATTGGTGGGGGAGAACTTTCCTCATGAGCAAATTCTTTCTAAATGCTCGTGGAGGAGCATCCTGTGGGTGGCCCCAGGCAGAAGACATGATGCAGAGCAGCAGTTCCCCTGGACTGAGAAGTGGGAGCATCTCTGCAGAGCAGTGGTCTGGGATTTGAATTTCTGGTTATCAAGAATCCCCCCTCAAAAAAAGGCCAAAGAAAGGGGGGAAAAAAAAGCTACAAATCCTGAAGCAAACTCAGCCAGAAGACAAACTCACATTGCAGCAGTAAGTAAGGATTCAGGTCAAAATTTCCACTGAAACATCCAATTGATCCAGCCCCAGGTCTGTTCTCACAGTGATTTTGTCATGTACCTTCCCTTCCCACGTGTTTTGAACAGCACTGAAAATGGAAGCACCAAAATCCCAGGTGAAAAGTTTCTCCATGGACTTTCCTCGACTGCTGGTGATAACAAAGCCCTGGGAACTACATTGTTTCTAGCCCATTTTTGGCCAATTTAGCAGGGTGAGACAGCGTGATGAGAGCTGAGCACAATGGTGGGTTTGGTTTGAATCATCCTCCAAATGTGCTTCCTAGAAGTTTTGGGTTCCTTAAATTCAGCGTAAGGAAGTAGTTTGTGTATGGGGTGATTTTAATTTGAGCACAAACTGCTACAGACCAAACACTGCTTGCATGGACCTGGCACACAGGATTCACACCGCCTCTGGTTAATGAGCATTTTTAAAGAAAATGAACGAATTTGTCACCTCTCTGGGAGAAGCAGTGCCCGGGGAGGGGGGAGGGAGAGCTTGGGCAGCTGTAGGAGGCTGCGTGGGATGTGGGGAGCTACAGCCCCTCCCCTGTCCCTATGGCCACTGAGCCACAGCAGCGCAGGGCATGTCCCCAGCTGGAGCTGCTGGTGCCTGCAGGGATGGTGCTGGGGACACAGCCGAGGAGCCAGCTCTGCTTCACGCTCCTCCGCGTTTCCATGACAGCTCATGTGCTGGGACATCTCCTCAATGCAAATAAAATAAGGAGGAATGAGCCTGGTGTTGGGTTTTTTTTTTCTCTCCCCCTTGAGATAATGAATGCTTCAAACCAAATTTTAAAAAGAAAATAAGAATGACATGCTTCCACATCTGTGCTCACACTCAGGCTCACTCCCCAGTTATTCCAGACCTATGTTCCAGGGGCCTGTCTGCTCCAAAGCTCTCTAGGCAAGGTGTGTAAATCCACGTGCTGGCCTTTGCACCTACACGAGCATCCTGGGCTCACTGACATCCCTCGTCCCCTTCCCGGGCATCACCAAGCCAAGTGAGCAGAGGACAGCACGGGAGATGGAGCATTTCCGGGATAAAGAACAGTGAAACCCCGTGATTGAAGCTCCATCTTCACCTTCCCACCCCTAAGGCACCCTCTAACAGCCCCCCCTAAGGCTGTGGCAGTTGCACTGGGAAATTTTACAGACCCTGGACCTGGAATGTCCACGTTTCACCCAGCTCCTGCGACTTCCAACTGCTGCTCCATCACAAAGTGTTAGGGCTGGGAGATTTACACAGAGTGGAGAAGTAGACGGCAAAAAATATGTATAAAATCAATGCAAATTGGTTCATCTGCTGTGTAGGGATATAATAAAAGCCTTCTTTACTTTTAACTAACAACACCACAGCCTAAATTATGCCTGAATTCAGTGGGAAGACCTGTTTTGTTATTAAAGCATCGTAGGGCTGGCAACACACCTGGATGCAGAATTTGCTCTTGCAGATTAATTCCCTGACCCACTCAGTGCTTTGCTTCAATAATAATTCATGTGAGTTCAGCTCTTTCTGCACTGAAACGGATGAAGACCCCTCGTATCGCCGTTGAGAGAGTGGGATCAGGGACTTTTCAAGCCTCTGTTGCTGTTTGGCACACAATGTTTGCATCTTACATCTCCCAAGCAGCCCCTGTTGATTCTGCATTTAGCCCACAGCAATAAATGGAAAGAGCAGTGCTCAAAGTCAGCAAAGGAGACAGAAGCCAGAGCAAAATAACCTCCAGCAAAATAAAAGCACAAACTTTCCAAACTCTGTTTATTACTTGCTCTGTGTGGCTGCAGCAAGAAAAATGAGAGAGAAGAAGGGCAGCGACCCGCTGGTTCTTAGCAGGGTCCTACAAGCAGCAAGTGGGCTACTGGAAACCTCCAGGGGCTTGAACTTCTTTAGAAACATAATACTGAGGAGAAAACCAAGGAAACGTGGCCATAAGAGGAGAACTGGGATGGATGATGATATTTTTCACTCTCCCCCCCAACCCTCGGCCCTTGAGCAGCACCTGATGGTACAAGCAGCAAACTCAGGCTGAGTGTAAAAGCACCAGGATGCGGGGAGTCTCCCGGGCGGCTCTCGGTGACCTGGGGAGCCTGCTCCTGATTTGCCTTTTATTTACACCAGACTGACACCACCAGCAATCTCCAACTGGCCTGCACAAGTGAGAAGAGAAATTAGGCATGTTTTTGGCAAGCTTTTCAAAAGAGCGCTCGGCAGCTCCTAGGGTTCTCGCTATTGGCAAAAAAATAAAGGGGATAAATCTAGAAAATTAAATATATATCTGCTGCTCTAAATCTATTTGCTGATAGCCAGATGTTAGCTTTAATCTGGGTATTTCAGCTCCGAGGCACAGAAGGGCCAGCTACAGATTAGGTACGGGAAGGTTAGCTTTTATCTTACGGCCTTCAGCAAGTTTTCAGGAAGCAGAGGCAAAAATAGATATTATCCGTGTGATGCTGCGATGAGGCAGAGTGGGTTGGGTTGAGATAAGGGCATGACATCAGGGATGTGCAGGGAATGGACCCCGACACCCATAAACTGTCCGCCTTTGGTAGTTTTTCATTGTCCCTTCACAACACCCTTTTTTTTGTTGTTGTTGTTTTTTTGACACTGAACACTCTTTTGGGAGGAAAGAAGGGAGAATTTCACACTTTGGCCATTACACAAGCACTTTGAGGTACCGATATGAGGTTTAACATTTTTCCTTCGTTACTCAGCACTCAGGGGTAAAGAAAAAAAAAGTCAGATGATGGATTTACATCCCTGAATTTCAGTGGATGTGAAGGGTCTAAAATCTCCCCCATGTTTCCTTTTATTGATTGCTCCCAAGATGAAACAATTGGGAGTCTGAGTAAATTTATAACTAGCTTGTGAAATAAACCTCACATCTAGCAAAGATATTACACCGAACAGGAAACAAGCCCACAGAAATTCATTATGTTCCCAGAATTAAATGAAAACAATATAGTTTATGGACCATAGAAGCTAGTTACAGTAAAAATGAAAGGAAAATCCCCAGGCTGCTCAGAAAGCCCGCGCAGAGGTGCTGGATCCTCTGGAGTGAGGACATTTCAGCTGCCAGTTTTGTGTCATCACTTCAGCGCTCCCAATCTCGGAGCTGTGCACGGTGCAGCGCGGCAGAAAAACACACATGGACCCTCTTCTGTCTCCTTTTGCCCCAAAACCCCAACCTGCCTCTCTGGGAGCGGGTCCCTCTGCAATGTCAGGGACCACTGAAGGTGAGAGGGATGGCAGGAGATGGCACCGCTCTGGGGATGGGAAGCAGCGACACAGCCAGGGCAGCATCCCTTCAGTGCCAGTGCCTGGAAGGGAAAGGGTGATGTGAGGTGGAACCTTTTAAGCTGGCAACGAAAGGCAGAAAAGGTCTTGATAGCCAGCTTGTATTTTCATTCATGCATTTATTTTTAGCCAAAAGCATTCCTCTCCCTCCTCCTCTGTGACCGGCGCTGAATTCCTGTGCTGGGAACCCACAGGCTGAGTTTGTAGCAGTGGAAACCTGCTTTCTCCTGGGTAAACACTGAGAAACACACGTATGTATTTGTTTTAGGAAAAATAAATGACTAAATAGCACCAGCAGCACCTACACAGGCGCATCTGCAGGCAGTACCCCAGGGCTGCTGTGGGATGACAGGCAAGTCCAAAGCACACCCCGGGGGGAACTGCAGCTTTTCACCCCACATTTTGCCAACGGGAATAATTATTTTCTCATTACTGGGGTCAGCCCTAAGAGGTGATACAACACCCAGGACAACCAAGCTGTATGTCCACACCCAGGGAAAGTGGGGGCATCACTGAGGGGACACAGCACAGCGTCCCTGAGGAAGACATGAGTAGCAGGATGCTCGTGTCATCAGGTATTTTATTTAGTTATTAAAAAGCGCTGGAACATGGAAAGAGAAATAAGAGTAAAATGTAATCATCTCACCCATTCACAGTTCGGTGGGAAGGAAGATTTTTAAAGGCTGAGTCGTAGGAGGAATGCAAATGAAATAAAATCCCGGCGTTGGAGAGCTGGAGACACACAGCGTGGGGCTGCCCCATGGGCAGCCTGTTCAGCAAAAAAAAGGCTCGGCCTCAGTGCTGAGGATTTATGGCAGCACCAGAGCACTGTGGAAGCGATAAACGATGTTTCCGTATCGCAGGCAGATGCTGGGACATAAAAGAATAACTGTAGGTTTGCATATGCCTTGAAAAGGGGCTTTAAAATCCTGACCTAAACCCAGGTTGGGAATGTGGAGCTGGATCAGCCCTTCCCTGGCTCAGGCTGTACATTAATGGGGCTGCAGGTGAAAAGAGAAAGGATTTTGAGTGTATTTAACGCTGCTGCCTCTGCCCAGCCTCCCATCGCCGTCCCCAGCCATCGCTGCCTGCGTTAGCCCTGCGTGTCCCTCCCGCAGCAGTCACGGATGGGGCACGAAAGCAAAGCCTTACTTCTGGCTGAGGAAAGCAGGCCCTATTAAACCCCGCTAATTAAGAACTGCCTCGACGTGGGAAAGCCCTGCTTGGTGGCCCATAAAGAATAACTGACAGACAGCATTTAAAAAATGGCTGAGGATTTTGGTGTGCAGCAAGCCTTGGTCACGAGGTTAATCGAGAGCGAGCCTTGGCTAATAGCAGCTCTGCCGGCTCTGTGTCCTCTTACAGAGGAGGCTCGTTCACTCAAGCAGGGACTTTGATATGTTCTGGGCAGTGTGGTTTAAGAGACACAGGGCATTGGCATGCAGGAGACCTTGCTTCTGTCCCCAGGTCAGCTTCTGCTTCACACAGACCTCCTCCGTGCCTCAGTTTCCCCACTGAGAACAAAAGCAAAGATGCCACCTTTTTTTTTTTGCACTGAGATGTGTTGAGGAAGGTGACTGCACAAGAAGCAGCCTTTGGGATTGTTCCACACCCATGAAGCATCCAACACCTACAATAATTGCAAAAAAAACCCTAAAGAAAATGGTCCCCTCCCAACCTACATCCCTCATTCCTTCAGTCCTCCAAACACGCAGCCCCAGAAAAGGGGAGGGACAGGGGAAGGAACGGAGTTGTGGCAGCTGGGATAGAGCCACAGCAGAACTCTCACCAGAGCTCAGCTCTCTCCAGAAAGCCACATGAGCAGCACGGGCTAAAACTCAAACTAGGAAAAAGAAAAGCCATAAAATGGCTTCATAGTCCTTGCAGTGAAGCAAGGAGGGGGTGAAACTCCAAAAGCAAGAAAGGCAGCTCAGGGAAGGGTCACTTCTTTAGGAATTACTGCATGGAAGAAATAGAGTCAGAAGGGATTCATGATCCCCTCTGCTCTGGGGGTTGGGGAGCAGAGCTGGGTGGGGAAGGGCTTCCCTCCAATACCACATTTCCAACAGTATCCTTTTACCTCTGGAAAAAGGTTTCACATCTACTGAAATAAGAGAAAATACAACAAATAATGTAATGGAAAACTTGGCAAGGCTGGTTCCCCCTATGGAGCCTCAGGTTTTCCTGGTCCACTCAGTAATTTTCCAAAAGGAGATGTTGGTGTGAGGAGAGCTCCTGGGGCAGGCAGGGGCTCACTGGGTCCTGCATCCCCTGCCCAGGGGTTTGTCATTCCTTCCCAGGAAGGATCTGAAAGCTGTGGCTTTCTAGGCTGACAATCCAGAAATTGGAAAGGGTTCTGGCATTACATCCTCAGAGCCTTTAGAAGAAACCAGGTCCCCACTGCTAAAAAGCTTGCTCACCCCCCCAAAAAAAATTAAGCTAGAAATTAGATTAATAACTTCTTGGTGAGTTTTAACACAGAAATCTAGTCTGCTAACAGCAAAATTTATCAAGCTTGGATCTCTCCGTGCTTTTTACCTTGTGATTGATTGTAAAGGTGAAGTAGGAGAAGTCTTTTCTGGGGTAGGTCACACATGGGGACTCCAGAGTATCTTCTGCTGGTGCTGTAACATTTCTCAGTCAGTATAAACACACATCTCCTCCAACCCTCATAAACTTTTAAGAATGTAATTATATCTGAGGTTTCTTACTGTTTGCCCAAATTGGACAAAATTGATCACTAGATTCACAAGTTACAGCAGAGCAGGAGAGGAGGGAGAGGGCAGGCATGGGGAGGGGAACTCAGGCTTGGGGATGCTCTGCCTTCATTTCTGAATGGCAGAAAAGTTTCCACAGCGTTATCCTTTCCAAGATTATGAGGAATAAGGTCTCATCTGGACGCAGTGTTCTTGGCCAGGTTCATCTCTGAAGTCATCAGGACTTCCAGTGAGATTGAACTGGGCACATCCTTAACCACGTCCCTCCCTCCGCAGGCAGAGCACAGCCTCCGCCACACGCCCCGACCTAATTGTCACGGGATTTGCTGGCTTTTCCCAGCCCAAACTCTGCTTGCACTGAAGTCAACAGCAAAACTCCCATCTGCTCCAGAGAGGGCAAAAAGCTGGGCCAAAACAAAACACTGGGGAAAAATCCCACTCCATCTGAGCGTTGGGATTCTTACATATGGCAATGAAAACTATGGAAGTGCAGAGACGGGGTAGGACCTCTGCGGCTTCCTTACATATCATTTATCCACTTGCAGACAAAGGCTAAATAAATAGTCACAGAACTACCTAATTCCTTGATGGCTTCTTTTCCAGGCCACCAAGTCCCTGACCACGGGGTGCCAGCTACCACGGGTCAGATGCCTTCATCACATAAGCATGAACCAGCATAACCACTGGGTTATGGCACCAAAAGCTATGTCTGGTCAGGGCCAGGGACACACGGCAGTCCCAGCCCATGCCAGGGTACAGCAAGTGCCAGAAGCCCACGAGCCCAAACTCACATGTCCTCTCCATGCAAAGGAAACCCTGAAAGCAACCCAAACCATTTCTGATCCTGCTGGACGTTTTTGGAAATAGCACAGCCAGCAGGACTGCCAGCCTCCCAGGCTTCTCTTCTAATATTCAATCAGAGGGTGTTTTTATCACATATATAATTATTCCTCCCAATTTGCAGCCATTTCCTTTCATTATTCAACCAAGGTAGGGTAAGTAGCCCAGATGAAGCCAAACTTTGAACCTTTTGAGCATCAGCAATTACTAGTTGGTACCAGAGGCTGGCTTCTTTCTTGCTCTCAGCCTGCTGATACACAACAGGACACTCACTCCATGGCAGAGCTTTCTCAGGCTCGTGCACATCCAAAGACTGCACTCAAATGGCAATTTTCCCCGTGGTGACTTATGTGGCTGAGCTGCCGAGGCCAGTTCTGGCAGGAAACACATGTTAGAAATTAGTGTATGTCTGGTACTGTCTCCTTTCTCTGTTTCTCCAGGTGGCTGAGCAAGAGCAAGAGCAAGAACATATTCTGATGCTGACCCTGGTTAATGTGAGCATAAATACAAGGTTAATACCCAAAGGACGGTTGACGAAGGAAAAAGTGAAGAAAAGTAATCAGGACAAGGAAAGTAATTCAAACAATTCCTTGAAAAATGTGCACCTTTGGCTTGTATTCTGACAACAAAGGGCGAGGATTACCATGAAATAGGAGAGTAGCATGTGTTATGTTACTTACTCCTTTGGGAAGTAAATCAGCAATGTTAAAGAAGACGTTAAATCTCTTGGTAGAACTAACTCAGTTGCTATTTTTAATCAGAGAGTGAGCCCCGGCACCGAGTGGTGTGTGTAAGGCCCTCTCTGTAAATGGAGATGGCAGAGCTGCTGCAATTTCAGTGCTGGGGACATCAGTGCAAACGAGGACCACAAGGAGCAGCCGAAAGGCCAAGCACTACGATGTCAGGGGAATTGTTCAGCGTCTCCATCATTTTCTTGTCTTTATATATTTTTTCGGTACTATGCTTAAAACTTTTCTACCTATTTGGAATGTGGGATGACCAGTATGAGCCATTATGGCCACAGGACCATGTTTTTATTATCCTCCTGGACAAAGAAGACCAAGGACCTGATGGAGCTCTTGTTGGAGTTGGGAGAACTGTGCTTGCAGCTGAGGAAGGATGACATCCTGGATATACTAAAATATGTTCAAATATCAAGCTGTGCATTTTTCCACCTACCTATTGGCTTTTCTGGGAGAGATGTGACCCCCCACACATGGGAAGGTGGAGCCTTTTGGACAAAGGCGAGATGCTCCTTGGGACACTGGAGCACGTGGAAGCAGTGGCTGGGGAACAGACGTTGAACACTGCCTTCTCCCTTTTCCAGCCCACTCAAATTGACCTTCCCCGAGCCATTTGATGATGTAATTTTGGGCATATAAATGTACTAAGTCCTGCATTTTTTAATGCCAAAGACTATAGCACTTTCCTGTGGGAAGGAAGAGGGAAATTCCTGCTCCCTCCCCCACCACATACTCAAGCAAAGCACAGTCTGTCCCAAAGCTTTAATAAATTTTTATACATACTTCAGGCCAGTTTCTGCTCTCAAATTCATCAAGGTAAATCTGGAATGAGCAGACTTTAGTGGAGCTGTTCCAGTTTCCCCAAGAGCAAAATTGCCTTTTCTCTGCCCAGTGCAATCGAATGAAAACAACAGGAACCACAGCTCTAATGTTCCCCTCACAGACTGTGTCTACTCCTCACTTCTCCCAAAGTTTTCTTCATTAGTTGTGATCTTCTTCAACTAGCTTGTCAGCTACATTTCACCTCCCAGAGATGGGAGGTACTGTAGGAAATGAAGGAATGGCAGCACAAGCGCAAGGTGGGGCTGCAGAGGAGTCTTTGAGCTGTGCTGAGAGCTTCTCCACATCCTCCTGCACCAAGCTAGGAGGGCTGCAAGGCTCACCACAAGCAGGTCCCTGTCTACTTCCCACCCCTCAGCAACGTGTGTCAAATGCAAGGTGCCTGCACGGAGTCCCAGGACATGACCACAGCCTGTTTGTGGTGGGGATGTACCCATCTGCGTGGCTGGACCTAAGGTTTGGGATTGCTGCTCCTGCCTAGGACTCACTCTGGAAGCGTCCCACAGCACCTGCTCAGCTCTGCAGGTCTTTCCACCTAGGGACCGAGCTGGATCTCTTCCCAGATGATTGAGGGATCAAAATAAGAGAAAGAGCATTTATTCTTAAAAAGAAATGTTCCCAGAACATTATGGTCAGTGCAGGAGAGGGTGTGTGTGCACTCACCCAGGCTCCTGATTTACAACGCTGTGGATGAGCATTAGGAAATGTAATTTTTTTTCCAGGACAGAGGCTTTCAACACGAACAATGGGCAAGGATATGAATATGTCTAACACTGCCTATAAATTCTTGATGAATGTGTAGCAGGGAGAGTTAAGAATGAGCTTGGTTGGTTAAAGAAACATATTTCAAGTCAGTTCAGGCAAAATGAAGTGAAAATTAATACAATATATGTTTTCAACCTTCTGTAAGGCAATAGTCTCATCAAACAGAGAGGTACAGCTCAGATTCTGCTCCTCTGTCATCTTTGGAGGCAGCAGACTAGATAGATAAAAAGGGGTTTAACCCTCTGAAGTCATAATTTCTTCGGGTCTTAGAGTCCCTTTGTCCATTATGGCCCTTCTAATTCAGCATCATGTCACTTTTTTTGCTTTTAAGTTGCTTGGCAGTACTTCTTTCTAACCACGTGTCAGCCTGGGAGCAGGGAAGGGAGGGAACCTAAAGTCAGAAAAAATCCTGCTTGAGAAAAAAGTCCAACTGAAGGCAAGTTCTCCGGTGCCCAGCCAAGCCCTGTGCTGGTCTCCTGGCTGTTCTCCCCCTCGTTTCTGACAGACCCACGCTGCAGGAGCAGCACTACATCGTTGTGTGATCTGTGAAATAAGCCTTGTCAGGCCTTACTATGTCATCCAACCACCTAGAAATGCATTAAAATATACCACATCACTTAAAATCTGTAGCTGTAGACAAAGAGCCTGCCTAAAACCACTCTTCCCTCAAAGAAAACCAGACGCACTTGCAAGACCTTCAATTACCCCATAAGCCACCTTCTCCTCCCTGCTCCACTCATCCCTAAAGTCCCTGGGAAACAGATGGTCCTTGCAGTTTGCCTGTGACTTCAATAAATCTGGTGGACCAAATGAGAGGAAGCGCATTTCAGAAAGAGGGGCTGTGACGAGGATGCCCTGCCAGCTACTCCCCCCGCTCACCGTGGGGGAATTTGGGCTGGAGCCCCTCCAACACCCGCGGCTGGTGCAGGTTAACGCTGGGAGGAGGAGCTCCCTAACCCCTTCCCTCTCTTTACTCACAAAATGGTCACAAAATGGTTAAGGCTTTGCAAGCACTGCTCCCAACCTGGAATTCCATACAGAAACGTGTTGGCAGCCAGCGCTGATCCCAGAGCTCTGCTCTAACGGGCTGTGGGTGTGAAATTCAGCTTAATGAGGGGGCAGCTGCATGCAGTAAGGGCTTCCCTCGCCCCCCCTCAACCTGCTCAGTCCCCAGGAACAGCAGCGTGGACCCTTCAGAGACATAGGACCACACTCACATCTCCAGGGATGGGCAACTGGAAGCTGTGTCCAAGATGTACCTGCTGCACCCCAGATAATTCGAATGCTCCTGAGAAGGAGCAAAGCTGATTTCTCTCCTGCAGGTGCCCTGGGTGGAGAAATACATTCACTGGCTTTCCTTTGCCTGTTGGAAGTATACACAATCCTGCCATATTTTTTCATGGAATAGCTGGATTTGCCTCTTAGGTTTTGCTTCCAGGAACCCCATTGTGACCACCAAGCAAATCTCTCAAGCCACTGTCTGCCTGCTGCTCATAACCAGTAACAGGGGTAAGCCACTGAGTGTACAAATACGGGTCTACTGGTGGGAGAAAGTCTTCTCCTCCCAACGAAGCAGCTCGGGAGAATGATGCACTGCAGAGACATCAGCATCTAACCCCCATCTCTAAAGATTCAGGTCCAACCTGGATGAAACATATGCCAAAAATATGGACATATTCAGCTCAGAGTAATGACAAAGCTTATAATCAGCTCATAAAGAGGCCTTTCATCAGCTGTTTATGTGGCTTTCCTGATAGGGAGACTGATGTGATGTGCTCAGGAACAGTGGTTTGGGTACCACCCCATACTGCAGGAGGTTGCAGTAATGGTGAGGAAGATGGAAATAAAAGGATGGATTTTTCTAGTTTAAATTTAAATCCCAGTTTGTTAGAGAATATCAGATTCCTCTTATAGATTTATCTTCCTAATGCAGCTTCCAGCAAGGAAGTCCATTTCCAGTTTAATCCAATGTGCACTGAGGTTCTTGCATTGAGCATGGTAACCTTGATGGCTTTTGTACAGGACAGGGATGTCTTTGCAAGTGTTTCAACTCCGAGGTCACCACATTCTGCACAAGGACATAAAATATCAGCCGAGATCTATTTCCTTCCTGGTTCTGATGGAACAGAGAGAAGAAACAGCAGTGATCTCCAGACCCTCTCTGAACAGCAGGCTCAGATATTGTGCTTTAATGAGCTGCCACCACCCTGACTCGAGAGCTGAAGTATTTCAAGACATCTCTCAGCAGCTGCATCGCAAAGTTAATGATCTGTTCATTGCAAGAGCACATTCAGCTTCAGGGTGATGGATCTGGAGTCAGCCTACTTGCCTTGAACCTTTTGATACTAAACTTCTCCTGGCATTTGACCTTAGAAATGGGACCAAAGGAAGTCACCAGCATAAAGAGAAGGGACTGCGATGGCAATTAGGTGGTGGACTACACGCTTGTGGAGTTCAAGATTGATGGATGTAGCTGTGGATATTCTCACAAAAAAAAAGTCTTGCTTCTAACCTGGACTGATAAATCCATGCAGCTAAATCAGAGGTGCTGGATGCAAAAACCCCAACTATAATATGTCTGAATAAAAGCTGGACAAGGAAGAGATGAAGTAACTTTGTTTCAGAGTGGACAATTCCACAGACCAAAGCAACAGAAAAAAGCTCTCCAGACTACTTCCAAGATGAGAGTTTTTCCAAGATGAGACTTTATGAGATACGGATTGTTGTTTTAGCACACTCGAGTGTTCACAGAGAAAACAGGACTGTGTTCACATCTCCAAATCTGTCCAAAAGAAGAGCTTGAATTTGCAGTCGGGAAATTATTAAGAGAGAAAAGCTTGTTATATAAAAGGACACCGTCTGAGTCAAAACTACTTGGGAGAACAGAAGACAAGTTCTTCATCATCAAAACCTGTTTTGCTGATGTGCAAGTATTTCAGTCTGCTGAAGTAATTTTGAAGTGTTTATGCAAAAAGGAGAATTGTGGTGAACCATTTCGAAATCACTTCTAAACTCTGAGGACAGAGCACTCAAGCATCTGAGTTTGCCAGCAAAGAAGCTTCAGGTAACAGAACCTCAGAGGAACCAAGGACATTTCTATATAGAGGGGAAATTAAGTAGCTAGGATGAGAAACAGGGGACAGGCTGTTAGGCACATCTATGAAAACAACCTCTTCATATACCTGTGGCCTTGAGGACAAATAACTTTCAAGTACCCTTGCAAGCGTCTGAGTAGAGGGATACAGGAAAATGAGAATTTGCTACTAAAATGGTTATGAAAAATCGAAGAACTCGTCGGCATGAACTCAGCTCTTCCCAACAAGGTCTGAAGTGTGCCTTTGTGGAGCAGATGTGTTTTTGCAGAAGGTGAAACTCCAGCCCTGCACTGAAAGGCCAGTTGCCATCACCATCCCAGAGGACAATCTTTCAGAGCCTGATCCAAGGCCTAATAAAGCCACCGAGAAACACTTCAGGAGACACTGAATCTGGCATTTGATGGCAGCGACTCGTAATCTCATTGATATTCTCTGGGAAGCTTAAGAATAATAAATTTGTTTAAGGGAGACTTTTATTTTATTGCATGAGGCAAAACGAATGCACTGGGCATTATTTTAAAATTCAGATTTTTAAAATGTCACATTTTACTGCTTGAGGAAGGCTTGCTTTTTCAGAACCTTACACATTGCATGTAACTCATCCTGAAACACTATTCATTTTCAGACAGAAAACCCTTTTGCTGCCAGCTTCACGTGGGAAGAAAAATTTGTTTCCCTGGGTGCAGTTTCCATGTTGTTATTCTGGACAGAAACCAGAGCACCAAGAGAGCTCTCTCTCTTTTGGGTGGTTTGGTGTGTTTTGTCAACTTTCTGATCTGTTCACAACTGTGTGAACAGGCTGAGAGACTTGGAGGGGTTCAGCCTGGAGAAAAGAAGGCTCTGGGGAGATCTTAGAGCCCCTTCCAGTCCCTAAAGGGGCTCCTGATCAGGGAGGGGATCCATAGGACGAGGGGGAACAGTTTTACACTGAAAGAGGGGAGATTTAGATCAGAGATTGGGAAGAACTTCTTTGGTGTGAGGGTGGTGAGAGCCTGGCCCAGGTTGCCCAGAGAAGCTGTGGCTGCCCCATCCCTGGAGGGGTTCAAGGCCAGGTTGGAGGGGGTTTGGAGCAACCTGGTGTGGTGGGAGGTGTCCCTGCTCAGGGCAGGAACTCAATGATCTTTAAGGTCCCTTCCAGCCCAAACCGTTCTACAGTTCTATGATTTTATGACAGCATCCAGAGATGTTGAAAAAAGAACATTAAAAAAGCATTTATTGCTTCAAGATTAATCCCCTCCCAGGTGCACGCAGGGGCTGAGGTCTGCACTGAATGAGACCTGCCAAAGGATAAGCAAGGGCTTAGTGCACTTGACTCTGCAAAGTGGCCAGAGCTCAGGTCCCGGTTCTGCAAGGCGGTGAAATGCAGACTTAACTAAGCACGCGAACAGTCTCATCCACTTAGTAGAAGCTCTTTTCCAAAACACATTTAAAACAAGATTGGACAGAAAACCAGAAATAATAATTAAAAAAAGAAAAAGACCAATTCCCACAACAAGTGGGAAGCAGAGAAGGAGGACTAATAAGTGTTTATCATTTCTAAAAGCAGGGTTTGCAACGGGGTTGGCTTTGGAGAAATATCTCGTTTGGGTCTGAGCCAAGAACGTGCTGTGTTTCCTGAGAGCCCTCCCAGTGCCTGTCAGCTCCGGGGCTACATTTTCTTTTCTTTCCTTTTTTTTTTTTCTGGGGCAGGGAGGAGAAGGGGAGAGGAAGCAGGGTTTTTTTGTGTGTGTGTGTGTGCAAATAGCTCAACAAAAAGAAGTATTTCCCAAGTATGGCAAGGTTTTTCTCAATCTACTTCACTTGGTCACTGTAACTTCATTTGCCATTGTCCTTGCTACACCAGTAGAGCCATTTCCTGGTCAGTCTTGCCCTCAGACCAACCCTGGAAGCTTTTCTGCATAAGGAGATCCAGGGCTTCTTCCACAAGGAGTTGCAGAATTTAATTAACTTTACTCCACGTTCGCAGTCCTGTGATTTCTCTTACCTTTAACGTGAACTCACATATGGATTAAAGTGAAATAAAACCTACAATTTGAGTTCAATTCAAAGCTGATTGGAAACATGTATTACCTTTCCTTGACCCGGCAGCGAGAAGGGAAGTTATTACAGTTCTTTAGTGAGTTTGTAAACTCTTTACTGCTGTGGCAGTTTTAATCCTGCTGAGAGAAAATTTGATCTGGAAAATAAATTGCTCCTATTTTATTCTCATGTTTTACAATCACAGGTTTCGATAGCAAACAAGCATCAAGTTCCTTTGGAATCAACAAGCGAGAGTATTATCAGAATCCAGATGGCATTTTTAGGTTAAATAATAAATAATCATCAACAATAATAAAGAAATGCTCCAGATCACGCAGATTTTCATATGCTGACATGATAGAGAGGAGTTTGGAAATTTTAACGATTCAGTTACACCATGAGCAAGAAACAAGTTGTATGTCTGAACAAAATTAATGAATGGATCATGCATTCCCAGACAAAACAGCAGATTTTCACCATTCTTTGGAAGTCTGCAAACATTTTCGGGTGGCACTGAGAAGAGCTACCAACTTCAGATGCGAAAATACTGGCAACGCTTTCATGAAGATGAGAGTCGAGTCCAAATGAGTTGAGAGCAGAACCCCATTAGCTATAACGCTCTAACAGGATCCAACGACTGTTTCCATGTCAGTGACATTGAGCCGGAAACAAAGACCACACTCTGAGTGATGAAGGTGATTAACACATTAGGAAAGGAAGAATTGGATTTTCTGTCTCTTGAGGTCTTCAAACGAAGACAGGATGCCTTCATGGAAGATGTGTTTCGGCAAAGGAAAAGTTATGAGGTACCAAACAGAAATGAGCTGGGCAACATTTATTGGCCGGTGATAGATGAGGTGCACCTAATTTAATGTGCTTCCGGCTCCCAGCACCATGAATCTCTGAACAAAAATCCATGAAGAGTTTCACCCAGGAAGTCTAAATCAAATATCTGAAGGTCTTTGCTTAAATTAAGCAAATGGAATACTTTGCACAGGACTGATGTCTCCTATGTGTTTGCTTTTATGATTTGCACGCTGGTAAGGCACTAATCCCCCATGCAGTGCAAATTTCCCAATATTTCCCTTTAATTATATGGGATGAGCTGGTTCTGCATCTTCCCGCACGGGACAGACCTCAGCCAGCTCAATGAAGATGAACAACGTAAAGGAACAACTTGATATATTTTAGCAAGAAAGTGAAATGCCACCTGCTAAGAATTTCCCCATAATTCCTTAAAAAGAAGTCACCCAAGGACAGGAAGAGGGGAATGATATTTTTCCCCTACTCTTAATTCTCTTGCCAAGCTGGATGCTGTGCAACCCACGTGGGCACAGTCCACCAGTGGGATTTGCTGTAGCACCTGGCTGCTGAGTATCCACAGTTTCTGAGATCCATTTGCCACACCATTAAAACCGAAATGTTAAACACTCCAGGGTACTCAGCTTAAAAGTGGGATTTATTATTCTAAATGAACTTCTGACTCACCAGCCAGAAACGGCCAATAATATTTACTTTTAACCCAAACAATTTGTTTGTAACCCAATAATTTGTACTATGCAGCAGAGTCAACATAACATTGTCAGGTGATGCTATCTTGTCAAGATAACCGGAAAATCATCATGCCATCTCTTTTAGTATCTCCATTTTTTGTATGGCACAAGGGTAAAAAGGAAAAAATACTGATACTGAAATCCAATCAGACAGAAAACGATGCAGTGTAAATAGAGCACAAGGGAAGAACTTTCTGGATTTGTTTTCACTGCTGGCACGTGTTCCTCCTGACACATAAAATCACAGAGAATGATAATCTGTTTTTGTGGGCGAACAAAGAACTAACGTTAAAATAGAATTAAAATCAGAAGTACATAAAAAAGCATGTAATGGGTCACACCAGAGATGAACCACCTCACAGTGGCTGAGGCTCAGGCTTGCAAAATAAATTGAGGAAGAGGGTGAATACAGTTTGATGCTTCCTCAGCATCCCCTCCCACTTCTGGCACGTAGGGGCTCCCTACCCCGAGGTTCAAGCTCAGGCCACCGTGTTTCCCAGCGACCAGCTGAGCTGCAGAGCTGCTTCCAGCATTTTTCCAGCACTTTTGTTTGTTCAGAAGCTGCTGCCTGTGATTTCACTGAGTGCTCCCGCCTTTTGTCTTTGGACAAAAAGGGCTAATCATTCCCTTCTCAATTTCTCTATCCACATGGAGCTTTACTGATCCCTGCCATACTCCCACTCCATCATCTCCTTCCCAAGCTGAAATCTTTCTGTTTAGCCTCTCTTTTTATGGCAGTGATTACATATTCCCTACTCTGTAGGTCACTGCTCTCCAGACTATTCCCAGTCTAAACCTGTTCCTTTGAGAGGCATTACCAGCCCCCAGATCTGGGCATGGCTGCTAAAACAAGAGGGGTGAAACAGCCTCTCCTTGCCTCTCCCCTCCAGGCTCCCACCTGAGAGGAGAAGGGTCTTTGTAAATACTTTTTTACAATCTTCAGAGGACTTTCAGACTGAAGGAGAAATTATTTTCCCTGTCGATAGATGCTGTGAAGGCGAAGAGGGAGGGTGTCACCGTGCAGTCCCCCCACAAGCATCCCCTGAAGCACCCAGGATCATGCCAGAGGTTCCATCCCTGTCCCCTGGCTGCTGCCACAGCCCTGTCCCCAACCCTGCTCCAGCCCTGTCCTTGCTCCTGCAGAGCATAAGGTTTGGGTGAGCTTTCCCCAGCATTGCTGTAACCAGCTGACGACGCTCCCCCCGGCCCCAATTTAATTTTATATCATTAAACAACAAGGTACGGTCCAGAATATCTAAAGCCTTTGAGTGGTCAATGTAAACTACACCCATCAAAAGCTCCTGATCCCCAGCCAAAGCCAACTCATTAGGTACCAGAGAAACAGCACCAGTAACACTGTTTTTCTTGAAATGCTGACTGCAGTGGGGATATTATATGAGGAATGTTTAACTGGAATATAATTTTTACTTGGTCGGTAATAACCCTATGAGGTTTGTAATTGCTCAGGTCTTACAGGTCATGAGTTATTAAAATGCAGTTATTAATTTTGCATACCTACCAATGCCTGGTGTAACGCTCCCAGAGACAAAAGAAACAGTTTGGTGATTGCAAAAGAAATCAAAGCTGCTGTGTCTGAGGCGGCAGAAAGAGGCAGTGGGGATGGGGGAAACAGGATGGGCAGGGAAGTGCTAGGGGATTCTGCCCCATTCACCCCAGGAACTCTCCTCTCTCCTCTCTCTTGTCCCTCTCTTGGGGACAAGCTCATGCTCTGCAGACTTTTCTCTCCAACCATGGGGCAAAGGAGAGGGAAACTCTTCACTCCATGTTGAAACTGCCCTAAATTAAGGAGAAACAGACCCAAAACTACCTGTAGTGATTTTTGATGTGGAGTATTCATTTCAGCAGAACTTGAGCAGGATCAGAACCTGCTGCCTGTTCCTGGGATCCAGAGAAACATCCCAGTGGTGCTGGGCTGGAAAGTGAAACCAGGGAGCTCCCTGGTGATGCTCTCCCCCATCCCTGGTGGTGCATGGGGCAGGGACAGCAGCAGCTCTGTGGCTGATGTGGATGAGCCCTCATGGCTGTCCTCACATGTCTTCCCTGCTGTGACACCCTGCTGGGGCTTGGATCTGGAGCATGAGAGGTAGGAAGATGGGGTGAGCTTTTCTTGCAGAGCAGAGGTCACTCCTGATGCCACCCTGAGGATCAGGGATGCTCTGAGGAGAGTAAGACGATTAAAAGTGTCATGGAGAATTACAAGCCCTTCCCTTTCCTCACTGGTGATCACAGCAGGGTCAAAAAGCTTGTAGGAATATTCAGCATTTGCAGCCTGATGCTTGGCTCCAGGGGTGCTGGGCAGCAGGATGGTGGGGTTGGGATGGGGATGAGGATGGGAGCAGATCCTTTCCTGCATCGCTCCCTCCCTGCTCCTGGCCTCCCTGATCGTAGCTACACATTTCAGCCAGGCTTTCAGGCTTGCTTTTGTTCTTTTTTCTTTTTTTTCTTTTTTTCTTTTTTTTTTTTTCTTCCCTCTAAAAACCTGCCAGGGAAATGCTGTGCTCACACGTTAGCCAGTGCTGTGCTCGGCACATGAAGGGAGAAGGGGGGGAACGTACAGGCACCGAAACCCAGAGGTCACCGCACCGATGAGAAGCACAGAACAGGCTTTGTGCAGATCTGCCCCTGCCAG
The DNA here is from genome assembly GCA_013400055.1 of Nycticryphes semicollaris. NCBI lineage: Eukaryota > Metazoa > Chordata > Aves > Charadriiformes > Rostratulidae > Nycticryphes > Nycticryphes semicollaris. The sequence goes on along the minus strand of VXBJ01006476.1, from coordinate 298,942 downwards.
CTCCCTTCATTCTTGACTTGAAACACTTGCTGATAATCCACTCCTTGACCTCTCCTACACAGGATGCAGTGTCACTATATGGAAGCCATATGGAACAAAGGGATTGCTCTCAATACATGCTGAGCATAAAAAATAAAGTTTACAATGGCACTGTAACCACGGCAGCTGGGTCGGCTCTTTGCCAGCGTGCCCTCGTGTTGGCAGCTGAAACCTCGTGTGCCTGCTATGATAAAGCTCCACATATCAGGCTTTAATAAGAGGCATTTGAGCCAGAGGATGTGTTTGTACCTCTTTGTGACCAAGAGACCTCCTGAATTTATCATCCAGCTTTTTTTTCCCCCCCTCTTTGAATAATCATTAAAACTGTGAAATGCTTTCTAGAACATGAGAAACAGATATGATTCTTGATGTTCCCGTTCCTTTGAAGGAGGATACCTGGTTCTCATTAATAACCTACATGTTATGGGCTGGAGCTATGGACAATTTGCTTCCTAGTGATTGCAGATTGGACTACAAAGCTCAGGAATACTCAGAAAGTAGACTGAGTTTCTGCTCCAAATGTTTAGAAAGCGCATGCATATCTCATGTCTAAAATTTAGAAATACCCCATGATTTGCTGGCGGGATTTGGATAACTCCCCCCAGCATAAAGGACCTACTTGGTTTTTCAGGGCAAGAAGGGGGAAATCCACTGAGAAGTTGCATCACTTTGCAAAGAAACAGTAAGATTCAAATTCTGCCCCTTCAATACAGAAATGAGTATGAGGCTTCAAATAAGCCTTAGGAGGGATGGAGCTGCATGTAAGGTTTTGACCTTCTTGTTCCATAGCTCTTCACTAATCTGCCTCTAATAGCAGAAAAGATGTTCTGGCAGATGCAAAAACCACCTGATGACCAAATTCGAGCCCATGCTTCCATCTCACTTTTATCGACAAGGTGCTAGTCAGACCCTGCCCTGCGTTTCCAGTGCTTCTGGAGCAGATGGCTGGAGGCAGATTACAACCAGCATCTTGTCTCTTACACTCCTTTGCCTTTCAGGAAAGGTTTTATTGGAAATCTCATCTGCTCCCATTGGTCTGGTCCCGTGCCAGCTCTAAATGAGAAATGGCCCATTTCCCACTTCATTTCCCCTTCGAAATTCACAGGGAGTACATGACAGTTTTCAAACCAAAAAAACCCAGCATAAGCTAAATCCTCAACCAGAAGCAAAGCCCAGTTATTGAGCCCATCACCGCTGCACTGGCACCCCTGCAGGGGAGACTGAGTTTTGATTTCAGTGTCTCCACCAGAAACCATGCTGTCCACGCCAGAAAAGAACACACATATTTTTTGCAGATCATCTAAGATACCTGATAGAAAAATTCTCATCATACAGCAGGGCGCAAGCAATGGCTTCTTCAGCAAGACAAGCCAAACCCTTCTCCAATTTTCAGCCAGGAAGAAAGAGTGGGGGGGTTAGTTTGGGGCCAATTATTCAATTATAAGGCTTAAGAGTTCGGTATCCCTTAGGAAAACGATAGAGAAAGATGTGATGAGCTTTAAAGCAGAGATTGGGTGACCTTCCTTGCACACAGATCCCAGCTTGCCACTCCACACTTTTGGGTGGCAAAAAAAAAAAGGAGGGCAAAATGTGTCTTTTCTTGTAAGCTCACAGCTGACCCCAGCCTAGCCCGAGGGCATTTTAAACCTATCTCTGCCTTTATTATGTGTGTCATATGCCCCTATTCATCCTTTGTACTTTAAAGCAAAAAATGACCTTTTATAGCTATCTAAAGCGTAATTTTGCTCATGTTCTCCACTCTCACCATTTGTTTCGAGTTAAATATCAAACAGATGTGCACCCATTTTTAAAAAAAATGTTTAATATTAGAGAGCATGCCCTCATATAAGACTGGGAAAGCCTTTCAGGGAAATAAGCCTTTCAAATAAAAAGGCATATTAGTAAATTTTAAGGTGATTTTAACTGTATATTTTCAAGCATTAAAGGAAACAGATCCAGCAAGCCATAAAGTGACAAGTGGGAGGTGGGGAAAGATATACGGTATGAGTTTGAAAGAGAAATTAGACCTGGAACAGGGTGGAGAAATCCACCTACCCTGGAGCTATTTGGATTCTCAGGTCTGGGGGCAGGGACGTTGGAGGGAGGGAGGGAGGGCTGCAGACTGGAAGGGGGCACAGGTACCTGCATCAGCTCCATCTTTTGCCCCCAGCAGACACAGGTTGCCAGCCATCCAAATTATACTATGGAGAAGGTGGCAACCTCCAGGCTTGTATTCTATCCCATGACTAAGACAAAAACAGCAGAGAGAACAGGTTTTTCAAAGCCAGCTCCCGCTTTGAATATCGTGCTGTGGCTCCAATGAAGGTATCAAGCAGCTCAGTAAGAGATTTGCTCCGGTTCCCCTCCTGAGTCTGCAGCCTTGATTGTGCAGGGCTGCATTAAACATTCCACATCCCCTAATATTTCTTGGCATTACATATATTTAAAGTTCAGAACTAAATTACCTGGCTCCCATGATCTGCAACAGCCATCTCCTCTGATGGTTAATGCTGAAATTAAAGTATTTCCATGTGGCTGCTTGAATTTCTTCTCCTGTAGGAAAGGACTTTCTCTGCTGACACATGCCTGAAAATTACATTTCCATTTGGCACCAAAGGCATTACTCTGTTCTGGGGCTCTTTCATTTGCAGTTTGTGGCACTGGGGAGGAAAGCTCATACCTTTAGCGCTTTACAAAACTGGGGTTGTGTCTGCTGGTACAGTCCAGGAAGATGTAACTGGTTATCACTCCATTAGGCTGCTGTAGCAGTACCTGAACCCCTGAATAATCTGAAGTCGTTTTCCTTAATGACTGCTTAAGGGAAATGATCTTGTTTCCATCCACTTAGTTCTGACAATGCAACCAAGCCCAGGGGTCTGCAGGAATTAGTGCTCTGAAGGCTTGGGGAAATAATTCCCTCTCTTGCTCCCTCTCTCCCTTTCTTTTTTTGCCAGCCTGAACATCCACAACAATCTCACTGATTCCACTCTTCGGCTTCATTGCAGTAGATGAAGTATGGATTCCTCAGCTTTGGGCAAAGGAAAGGACATTTCTGTCTCTTTTAATCCCTTTATTTCTCATGAGCAGATGAAGTGTGGAATGGAGCGTAACTGATATTTTGAAAAGTACATTGAGGCTCTGGGAGGTTCATTCCTGGTTCTGCCACTCTTGCTGTGGGATCTCTTGGCACATATCTTGTAAAGTGGAGGGCTCTGGAGCCTGGAGCAGAAGGCAAAGTCTGTGTTTGGGTACCCTTTGTGTAACCCAGGAATGGCCAACATAGAGCACAGGCACCCAGAGGCCACAGTAGCCACAGGACCAGCTAATGGACCACATCCTTCAGATCATCGTAGCACCAGAGAAGCTGCATTCCCAGAACTTTGCAGGGGAGGAAAGCTGGCATGTATTTTCCACGCTAACAGAGATGGCCACCACTGCAAGGCAAGTCCATTGAATCAGGAATTTTCAGGTGAGAAAGCACTACCTTCATCCAGGTGCATTTATTTCTCTCTTCACCTACTTAGTTGAATTATGAAGTCTACCACCACCGCCCAGGTCCAGCACAAGCTCATCAGTCACCAAATTAATGCTGATTTTGATTGTGTACGTTCCCAAAAGAGCAGCTCAGCCATTTGGAGACCTTCCAGCCTGATCCATCTCCCAGCAACACAGTGGAACTGAGGTTGGGCCCTTCAAGCTTTCATCTGGGAAGGAAAATGAGCACAAGTCAGGCTGGAGACCGGGAGCAGTGGAGTACGCAGCTGCATGATTAAGCAACTCAAATCAGGACCCAACAGAATTCAACAGCGTTTTTGAAATTCAGTCCATTAAATCAGGACAACCCAATAAAACCAGCTTTTCACCCTAACTATTGAAAAAGAACAATGAAATTATTGCTGCTTGCTGGACCTGTTACACAGCGCAGTAGAATTTTCCCATCCTTCACTGAGAACAAATACAGTGACTGCCAGAATGTCAATGTGTGGTACTAAGCAATGAGAATCATTTAGATTCCAAACCATCCCATCCTAATCCTCGCCTCCCCACCAGCCGAGTTATTCGTCGGATAACCAGAAACACCTGGGTACAAGGAATTTCCTGCTGCAATTCAGCCTTAATTTCCTCAGATAGTAAAAACCTAAGGCTCGCAAAGGTGAAAGAAACCAGCAGTCAATCAAGTAAATCACCACCACCACCACTGCAGCACTGATAGTACACTCTAAATTAAATTTTAATTCCCACCTGATGGTTCACCGGGAGTTACTTTTATACAAACCATTCATCTGACCCACCTTTGTATTTCAGGCGATTTGTTGGGGTCCCATTAGTTATTAGCACCCAGAATGGCTTTTTTTCTCTGTTTTGTGATCAGAATCAAAACAAGAAGCAAAGAAGGCAAAGTCTGTATGTATTAGCTGGACAGATAACGTTAAGGTTACGCAGACAATCTTACTGTGGAAAGCAACGAACAACAAAAATGCCAAGAAATTATTCCCCCAAGAAGCTTAGACGTGAATTAGAAAAGCTGACCAGGGCTGAGGCACGTGGGACGAGCTTCCTCGGGGAAGGCAAGAGGGGTATTTCAAACCAACACTTTCATCACCTGGATTACTTAATTAAATAAATAAAAGTAAACCTGGCCTTTAAAGCTGGATGTTTTCAAAGGAATATTCACAGAGTTTCCATTTTTACATGCTCAGCATTGCATCTGCAATCATTTCTGCTTGCAACTCTGCCAGATCTGTCATAGCAACACACACAATTAAAGGATGTTTTGGCAAAATTTACCACAAAAAAAAAAAAAAAAGCTGAAGAGGGAAAAAAGAAAAGTCAATTCAATAGAAGAGTCGCCCAAAATTGCTGACTTTCCTTTTTTCTTCTCAGTAAATCTAAATATGAATATTCTCAAATGTTAACGAACACTGGATTCTTTATCCTCGGAAGATGCTTTGTTGGGCAGCTTCTAAAAGACTAGAAGACTATTAAGACAAGAAAAGTGGTTGTCTTTGCGGGGCAGGAGACAACAGCCTCGTGGGTTGTGTTAACAGACAACTGTCACTACCAAACGAGTGAGACCTCTCCAGCAAAGGTGTTATTAGGTTTTATTGGCAGGATCTATGATACAGGTATTTCCACAACAGCTCCAGCATCCCAACCACCGAGCAACACAACAGCTCATTTCTGTGGCGGGAGGCCCTTTGCCTTCTGGGGGTGGTGAGGTACTGGGTTTTTTCCCAGTATTTTTGATCTCCAATACGTTGTGGTTACCAATGTGAATGCAGTAGCATCTTTAAGGAAGACATTTGCTCTGAGACATCATGGTGCAGGCTTTTTAAAGAAAATGCTATTTTAAAACAGTCATATTGTTTCTGTTTGAAAAGTAACAGCGTGGTAGCTGGAATTTCTATTTTCAGAGGTTCAGTAACAAACTTTACACACCTCTCACATCAAGATCAACGCAAGGCGATTGAGATCTTTCCAAACCCTAAGCCACAGCAACAAAGGAGGTGTCAGTGCCTGCAGTAACAAGCAGTATCAAACCAAAAGGAAAAAGGGGGAAAAAAATCCACCCTACAACAAAGGCACAGGAAATTCTGCCATTGCAAAGGAGGAAACAGCATGGGATGTTACAGCAACAACTGAGTGATGTTCTGCCAGTGTGCAATTCCTGATGGAAAACTGGAATCCTGCACTCACAAGAAGAAAACACAGTAGACAGCACATTCAGGTCTTTGTCCTGTCTGATTTCTGTCATGCCACAAAGCTGACCACAGCCAGGAAAGGCTCTCAGAGTCAATGTCACCATTACATCTTCTACATCCTGCTGGGACCTTCTGAAGGAGGAGGAAGATCTCAAGCAGATGCCTCTCTAGGCCCAACTCCTCAGGGGTCAACTAACTACTCAGAATCTTGCTCAAGTGGAGCCAAAGGAGAACCTGCCAAATTACAGCCACAGGACCAGCTAATGGACCACATCCTTCAGATCATCGTAGCACCAGAGAAGCTGCATTCCCAGAACTTTGCAGGGGAGGAAAGCTGGCATGTATTTTCCACGCTAACAGAGCAGCATTTCAAATCTACCTGGTCCCCATTACTTGGACCAAAAGCTTCCAAAATGAGAGGTCAAGACAAGCCCTGGTCTTGAAGAGGAGAACATCTGCAGTGAAGAACAGTTTCCACAGACCAATTTCCAGCCTATGACATGCTGATTTCCCAGGCAGAGTGTGCTTTTCGTTATTGCTGTAATGGTGCATGTATACATGGATGGCCGTGTCCAACAAACAGACTCAGAGAAGGGAAGGGTTGACCGAACAAGAACTGCACCAGAAATAGCAAACATAATCATATGAAAATAATTAACACTCTTTCTAAGGGGAGGAGACCTTTCTCCCCCTCTTCAAGCCTTTCCGTATATTTCTCCTCTTCAGTTAGCCTGAGCAAATTTTTAATTCATTACCTATATTCTACAAGTGGGATTCTCCAGCTTCCTGTCTGTTATAGAAGTCAGGATTGCCTCTGTAGTGCTATCATGTCTATTTAAAAATGTTTATTACTCACTACTTTAACCACATTTCAAAGCATATCTGTGTTGCCCAGCAACAGGAAAAAGCTGGCTGCTGTTTCCTGAACAGAGAATTAGGAGTGTAATCACCTAATGTCATCCTGTTCACTGATAATTAAGCAAATTATCTTCAAGGAAATGCATTATATTAAGGTTTACAGCAGTGATTTTTGCTTCCACCTGCAGGATCAGATCTTGGTTCCTCCTCTGTGGTTTCCTGAGCTACCCAAAATACTTAATGTTAGGTACTAAGGGTTTCTCCTAAGTCCTAGTCACTCAGGACAGCCTCAGAGCTGTAACTCCAACCCATGGAGTTACAATGGGAGTAACTCCCAACTCATTGGACAGAGGAGGAATCACACTCAGATCTCTTGAAATTCATCCTAATGCCCCAACTACAACATGAGTCTACCAGAACAGTCTGTAGCTATTTCCTCTAGGTCTTCACTGCACTCTCTGCTTCCCACGGCCAGGAGACATACCTGACTCCAAGGTCCTACATATACCTACAGCTCAATGACACACCAGAAATGCTCCTTCTGGTCTGCCCTCCCCAATGGTCTTCTTGGCCTAAGTTCAAGTGGATTGAGTCCTGTGTGTTGCTGGATGCAACGTGCTCCACTAAGAGTCGTAATGGTGTCTCGGGTGGCACTCATGATCCCAATGAAGGCTGGTCCCGGTGTGTAAAGGATGATAAGAACTGGGTCCTCACGTGCTCTTCTCGGTGCCCAGGAGAGGAAGCCACAAGCATCCTGAACAGCTTAGAGCCTTCATAAAATGAGAGCAATTAATTTTAATCCCCACTAGATGGTGCAGGAAGTCAATAAATGTCAATCGTCCTCTAACACTGGACTTGTCTTTCAAGCACTTCCATATCCCACTGCAAATACCTCATCAGATGGGTTCTCTCATGAAGCCCAAAGCAGGGCTTGAACTGGAGCCTGAACAGCACCTGGTCGCCCTGCTGTTCTCCAGAAAGATTTTTTAAACACCTTTTGGGCATAGTTCTGTCTTTTTGTACAGCATATTACTATTATGAAGAATAATAAAAGCAATGCTAATAATATTACCCATAGAGGAATTACTTGTAAGACTTAAGAGAAATCTATTTCTGCTGACAGTCAAACCTCCTCTATGAGATTTAATAGGCAGTTGCATCCTTCTTCTATAATAGGCTGGTTTAATGTATCAAAAGACAAGATCTGTTGTCTTATAATTAGATTGTAAATGATTTGGAAGTACAGACTGTACAGCTTCTAGTACAAATGGTCTAATTCATGGTTAAAGATCTCCAAGATGCTGGAATAATATAAAAATATACATAAAGATAATGAAAACCTGATGGATTTTATAATTATTTCTGTCTTGCAAGATTATAACAGCTTCATACCCCTATTTCAGTTTTCTGAATCTCAGGCCGTAAACCAGAGGGGTCTTGCAGGACCAATATGCAAGTTATTTAGAAGAGTGTTTGATGCACATATGACTTTCTATAACACTGACACATGGCAGCATGTAGATCTAAAACCAACAACAAAACATGCACACGCTTGGGTAAGGATGAAAGAGAGAATGAGCATGGCAGATGTGAGCTGGATAACATAATGCTTAGCTGGAAGGCACTCACATACTCTCTGGTGATGAAGGTGGAATAACATCCTGTATAGATGAGAATGTAATTTACCCAGGGAACTTGCAAGCAAATAAAAAAAATACAGTACCATACTCATGAAATGAGCCCTCTCTCTTCAGTCCTAAATTTTGCCATGAGGCAGAGCTCCCAAATATCTAAATATCTACAGGTCAGTTGAGTTTCCAGCGCTCTGAACACAAATCAAATCCAAAGAGATAATGAGCCAAACAGAGACATTAATTATTTTTTATGTTGTCATTTATTTTGAGACATTTAATTAATGTCATAAAAATATATAATATACATTTTCAATAAGGAATTCAAAGTACCACAATCAAAGATCACATGACCTTAGTTTCATTATGAAAAGTACCTGGATTCAATAAAAAGAGGACATAGCTTTATCCTGGACATAAATTTGGTTCAGGCAGCAATATTGAGAAAGGTTAAATGGTAAAGAAAACTAATCTCTTAAGGCAATATGAATCATAGGAAAAGAGGTTGTGGTAAAGCGATAATAAAAATCACAGCTGTAATTTTCTTCTCGGGGAACTGGTGCCTACTGGCTGACATACAGCACTGCGGGCGCCTCCGCACCACGGTGACGGGCTCACAGAGGTGACCGTGCTGGGACCCAGCGTTTGTAGGTCATTGGGGTGAAATACCACAAGCACATCATCTTCTGGTGTCAAAGGGGGCAGCAGCATCGTTTCGGTGAAGCTGTGCCAGTTCACCCCGAGCGACAACTCAATGCCATCTACTTCCAATTAGCGTAGTTGCTTGCTTCTATTTTTGAAGCCGGTTTAGATTAAGCAAAGACAGTTTAAAACTTGTCTGTTACTCTTCGCTGTTTATTCTCTTTGCTGTCAGCCTGAAAACACGACCACACCAAACAAAGGTGCTTTTATTACCATTTGTACGACAGCTTTAGACTCTGCTGTGTGCAAAATTTGGAGTCAGACTGCAGAGATCCACCTTTTGGACGGCACTCTGGTCCATCGTTGGGATTCAGGAGCATTGATTTACAAGACACGTAGAGGAAACCTTCATGTTGTTCCTCTTTGCTTTTCAGTTGTTTCCGTTATTTACTGTAAACCTTGGCATGTTTGGGGCTTAGGTTTTTTAATGGTCTCTTTTTGGGGGGGTCAAATTTGATCTGAAGAAATATATCATAAGGTAATTCGTCTGCTAATGCTCAGATGCCATTCAGAGGCAGCTAATCACTGCATATGAGCACTCAGCACAGCAGCACGGGCTTGCCACAAAAAGGCCTTACATTGTTTGAAGCTGAAGCAACGTTAGCTCTCTGCTTTAACTTACTTTTTCTTCAGAACATAATAAATGCCTCTAGGAAGGAATGAGCCAAAAAAAATCCAACAAAAAAAAAACCCCAACAACCCAAAGGAAAAACAATGTCCTTGTTCTCCAGATTTATTCCGGTTTACTTTAGTCTTCCTGAGTCCAAATTGGAAAAACACAGTAACGTGTGGCAAGGCTGTCAACCAGCAGTAAAAAACCAAAAGGGCTGTATCTTGAAACCATTGCTTCCCGAAGAGTGGGACTGCAACGTGTCTTCACAGATTCACAAAGGAGATGAGTCTGTCATTAGGAAAATGCAGTTTGGTTTCCCTCCTGGCATCAGAGAAAGACTTGCTTTAGATTATCATTCGGGATGACAGGGCTGCTGAGAGGTTTACGAAGAGAAAACTCGGATTAAATCTGCTTCTTTAACAAATCGGTTTCTCCCTGTATTTTCCTGATACCTCTACAAAAATCTTTGCTGCACATGTGTTATCCTGCCAGCAGCAGCCTAAAGCCACCGAGGGTCTCTGGGATGCCAAAGGCACCAGCTCCATCTCGTATCTGAACCTCTGATGAGAACATGAGGTGCACGGGCTGGAATTGAGTTGGCTCAGGAGGAAAGGCTGATACTTCCCAAATAAAAATCCCACCGCTATTACTCACCAGCTGGATGGGGACAGCATCAGCTCATATTCCTAATAATTTTCATACACGGGCATCAACTGGACTATGAAATGGATGAAACTCGAAACCTGCTGCAGTGAAGCCTCTCTGGATTTGGTGCTCAAGCAGAAAAAAAACCCCAAAAAATAGCTAAGTGGGACTCAACTATTTTAAGCTCTTGAGCAAATCAGAGACCTCCTGTCATGCTGGCTGTGCACAGGACATGACCTTCTGTCACACCACTCTCCCTCTCCCGCCCTCTTAAACTTGCAGTAAAATATTGGGCTTATTCATAATTTCTCTAACCTTCTTACTATTTATTGCCAGACCCTGCAGAAACCATTCCAGCATCTCTTCATTCCTATTTCCCTGGCAACTCTGCAGCTACATTCAGGATTTATTTCTTCTTGAGAGTACAGGCTAAGTCCTAGGCACGATCACACTACACCACTGCCCTGTGCAGAGGTTGTCTTCCCATACTGCTGCATTCCCTGCAAGTTTCTATATTACTTCAATGCTGAAATTTTGTTGAATTGCATTAACTCTGCTTTTATAGCTGTCTTCTTGTCTGATAACCCAAATACAGTCATTGAGATTGTACATTTAAGTGTTCTAATATAGTACCATGTCTCCTGTATGCTTTCTGGAGGAACAGATACAGCCCAGCTAATGCTGTCTGGATAACGGGAGTCCAGGAGCCAAGGAGAAAGTGGTACTTGAGCACGTTTTACACAATCCAGAGCCCTGACAAATAACAATGTAAAGGAAAACAATAAATACCTCATGTAATACACTGCAGTACTGCTTAATGAGAAAATACACATCTTCAGGATGTATATCTGACAGAGGTCTTTATTCAATAAAATCAGCAAACTCTTTTCTGATAAATCCTCTTGCAGCCTCAATAGCTTAAATCAGCTCATTCCAGCTGCCACGTTATATCTGTTTGCTTCCCACGCCGTAATCTTCTCTTCTAAACAATGGCAATTCTTACACATCACAAACTGATCCCAACCTCTTCATTTTAACCTCAGTAGTTAACACGGTCAAACAGCAAAACTGGGCGTTCTTCTTGCCTTTTGAATGACTGCTTTTCCTGGCCTCTGAGTTATTTCCCGGATTTAAAGAAAGCAGCATGGCAAAGCAGAGTGCATTTGTATCGCAGCAGCTACGGCCCAGCCATCTGCAAAGGACTGGCACACACGCATACAGCAGCGACAGCAACAAACACTGCTTTTTGCAGCAGGAGGTGAATATTTCACCACCACACGTTACAGAGAATAACTTAAAAAAAAAGCAGTAACCCTCGGTGACGAGCTAGGTCTTGTGTGTGCTTAAAGGTTTGTGATAGAGGAGCTCCTGCACAGAAACAGGCACCCTTTCACAAAAAAAAACCCCAATCATTGAGTTTCCTAGAAACCAAAGGTGATGGTTTTCTATAATCCTCTCCCACGGACAGTTCCTCATCTTATATTCCTCCCTCCACTGGTAGAAGTGGGCAAAGACGCGATAATAAAACACCCACTGTCTGCTTTGTCTTCAGATTGAGGTGGTGGCATGGATCTCTGCAGAAAACAAAACCTCATTGCTGATGAAGTAATTGTAAACCCATCTGTTGTAATTTACTGACTAATGAAGTGAAGGTTTGCTCTCCCCAGCCTCACTGCAGCTTGCCATTTTTTCAGTGCACATATAAAATGCCACCGACCTCTTCTAGAAGTCTCTGCAATAGTCTCGAGGTGTCTGTCCAAACACTCCTCAACCCTGGCAAATGTAAAATCCCCAAACTTAGTCTGATCCTCACTGAAAAGCGTTACAATAGAGACAGTTTTGCAATATTCTAACAGTGAATTCTCTCCCAGAGGCTGGTACTCTGGCAGTAAAGGACCAGATCACACCAAATATATAGCCAACTAGAGTAAAGCTGGAGTTCGTGGCCAAACTGACTGACAGAGGTTCAAATGCAACTCAAAAGGTAAAATCATGTGTTACTTCACCATCCCTTCTTTTATCTTACATAGCAAACCACCATCCTTGACTTTGAATTCCTTCCCTCTTCTCCTTTTTTAATGCCTGTTCATTTCTTTTGATGTCTGAAATAAAAATCAGTGAGCTGGAAATATTGCAGTTAATACGTGGGAATCCAAGCATCGCATCACTGGTGGGATCCCATCTGATTTCAGGTGCATCCCATTGACCTCAAAGACCATATCTTGGCAGCTACCTTTTGGTTAGAAGCTGAAGGAAAAAAAAACCAACAAAACAACAAGATGAGAAAAGTTTACTTAAATTAAAAAAAAAAAGAAATAGCCTGATCTTGGCAGAATTTCCCACCTAGAGTTTCAGGAGGTTTATAGTTTGCCAGTAGTTGCAGCCTTCATCCTTTGCACATTTTTCTTCCTTTATGTCTGCAACTCCTTTCAATACTGGCAGGTATAATAATGTTGGGACTGTGAGTACCGCAGTACACAAGTATGCTGACATCAGGCATGAAGCATTGCAGCAGGAGACTGGAAGGGCAGTTTATAGCATATCGTTTCAAGAGTGGAACGCCATATATTTTCTGTGCTTTTTTTTTTCCCCTGTAGCTTTCTTTAAGAAGACTTGGTGGAGTGAGCTGCTGATTCAGCATTGCCTCCTGGTGAGCTGGGGGAGAGTGATGATGTGAAACTGAAACACTAGACCCCGGACTGGAACAGATCCTTAGATCAGCAAAGCCAATCTTCTGCTACGGCAGAAAGCACATCATCCAGGCCTTTAGATTGCTGAGGTTTTCTAAGGTGGCAAGCAAAACAGCATTAATTTTTGCAGCCAGCAAATCGGCAGGATAACCCGGGGCTGGCTGGCTGAGACCACCCAGGCAGGGATGGCCTGTCTCCCAAAATGCTGCTCCACGTTATTTACGACAGCCTCGGTGGCCACAGCGGCTCTCCTTCTCCAGCATCAGTTGCCAACTTTCCTTTTCTTGGCGCTTAGTATGGAGAAAATTCTCTTTTTTTTTGCCAGGTAAAATGTATTCACTGAACTGAGGGTATTTGGTAGTAAATTCTTGCTAGGGCTTTGTTTAACATTACTTGGGCCTAATGCTGTTTGTCCATCTGCTCCCTTGCTGTTGTGTCCCTCATGGGTGCCAAGACGCTCATTTTATAGCTCCTGATATTTCCTTCTCTCTCCTAAGGCATTCAGCTGAGCAGGTGCCCGACTGATCTGAGTATACGAGGGTGTTTTCAGAGGCAAGGACCTGAAAGACATTTCAATGCATCAAGAGCTTGGGCATTTTCCAGCAGTTCTTCTGCAGCCTGTGTCATCTGCTTTGAACACGCTTTTTGTGGTGCTTTGCACCTCTCCTTCGAGTCCATTATCACAGGTTTAGTGGCACCAGTTCAGGACTGGACCCGGTTAAGATTAAAGCAGTAGTTTTTCTGTAGCCTCTACAACTGCAAATTCAGCCTGTATATTTTTTTCCTCTGCCTGTAATTCGCATTGTCTCTGCAGTGATGGGGTTGTGTCATTGTGTGCTTTTCACGGCTGCCAATTCCCTTTCTTCTCCTGCATAGCTCCGAGGGAGGCAGGGTAACCTGGCAGGCCCTGATCTGCCCAGCCGGGTGGCTTTCCCTTTCTTCTTTGCATGCTCCTGCCTGGTTTTGTGTCCAGTGCAACTTTAGATTTCATAGACTGCATCACCCCACCAGGTTCTGCAAGCTGTTGCTGTCAGGGAGGTGCAAAAATATCACCCTGCAAATCACCCCTGCATGTTGCAACTTTATTTTTAATTGGTTTTTTTCCCCCTGGCAAACGGTGACATAAGGACTTCCCTAGACACCAGTACTGCTTACGTCTCTATTAGCCAAAGCAAATCCCATCATTGTTTTTCTTCACACTCTTATACACACTTCTCACTTTGGTTTCTGGATAACAGCAGAAACTGCCTCCAGAACAGAATAGCTTATCATAGCAGCACATATAAATCAGGTCTTGCCTTTAACCTTAAGCCAGAACTCATAGTGTAAGACAAAGTGGTGCCAGACCACACAGCTCATCTCTGCAACAGAGGTATAAGCCTTGGAGTCTGGCTTCATTCCCAGGCAGATGCCAGCCATAGCCATATCCTGCTCGGAAGGGTCGGCCAGCTCCAGTTTCTCTTGCTTTGGCTGTTGTTCAGCATCAGATTCATAATAAAGCTCAGTGACAGATGCAATAAACCCTTCTCTCATCTACCTCCCATTGCTACCAATGCAGCATCATGATTTTTATCAGATATTTCTTGACCCTTTCATCTCTTTCAGCGCTTAATACAGCTTCTAGCAAAGCATTGCCTACCCTAATCCTATCCTAATCCTGCTTTTTGCCATCAAGGCAATAAATAAAAACCCTCAAATTCGGAATTCAGTTCATCTGAGTGCTCCTTCTCCCTTCCTGTCTGCTCAGGTATATATAAATTGACAGCTGGATGTTTTTTGTAATTCATTTACACATAGTGACGATTATTTAGCACTCTTCCACGTTACTCCAAAGTCAACACCAGCGAGTTAATAAGCTGTATGTGCCATCTTTGCACCAGCGATGTGGCCTACACAGAAACGATCTGACAGCTGATGGAAGCTTTAAAGACCCAACGCTCTTCCAGAACTGTCAGTGAAAGGCATATCCAGCAGCCCAGTTCCAGCTAAGCCTGGAATCAGAATCTAAAGCTCTGCCGTTTAAATGCAATTTAAACTCCACCTGCTGGCTGGGCTCCTCCATGGCATCATGTCTTCACATCGAGATGGTAAAGGTGCTTAAGGATGCTCCCCTTTCAGTGGTAAGGGGCTTAAGAAAGATCTCATTATACATCCCATTAAGAAAAATACTAAGCAAGACTTTCTAAAGTGCTTAATTATCTCTATAGCTCTGTTTAATAGACACGTGGCTAACAGATCTGATTAGCAAAATTGCTAATCACATTTGAAAACATTGGCCACAACAGCCCAGGAACATCCTGAAATGCAAATGGGTCTAAAGAGAAGCAACAAATGTCCCCTTAGTGCAAAAAAAGGAAATATATTTCATGAAGAAGGCTTGAGATACGTGATTTGAGTGACCAGATGTTGCTTTGTTTGACAAATCCAGTTTCCACAGTTATATTTCAAGTAATTCTATAAGAGTGGACTCCACTAATTTTACATACATATGCAGAACACGATGCAAATGCGTGATAACAAGGGTAATGGGATTGGTGCAGAAAGATGACATTTCCTGCACCCCTGTGTTTTTGCAAAACCATACAGTGAAAGAAAATTCCAATTTTGTTTTCTCTTCTCTATGTTAGTACCTAAAAAGCAACTTCAGTGGAAAAAACAACCTATAGAGCAGTTTAAGAATATGAGGTGCATTCAGGAGAAATGCTGTGCACTAGTAAATGCTTCCATGGGTAATTTAGCATAAAGCTACACATCTCTTATATTCTCAAAACTAGCCTGACCTCAGAAAAATGCTATGATATTAATGAGACAGAAACCTCTGAGAATTCAGTGCATAGCATATAGGGAAATCAAAAATTAATTTAAGAGGCATATTCTGAAGCTATGGGAGTTATTCAAAACAATCAGTGCACTCAGGAAGGCACCACACACTAAATATTTTCTTCTCAAAATGGTACATAGAAAGAGCTTGATTTTAATTTTGTTTCATATTCATATTTTAGATTCATTTATTACACAATAAACAGTTTATGTGATTTTATTTCTATTGCATGAAGTGTTTGGAAAGTATTCACTGCAACTGCAATTCTTACCCAGAGAACGTTTTACTTCCCACAGCTCAATTTGTGGGACAGGTCAGTTGTCACTGGAGACTAATTCTGCTTTGTCTGGTTGATCCACAAGCTCCAGAATGACCCTCTAGGCACTTCCAAACAAATATCCCGGCATATTTCTCATCGATATTCATCTCAATGCTTTCCATAAGCCATTGTTTTATGGGCAAAAATGTCATCAGCTGAATTAGCAAGAAGCAAGTAGAAGGCAATAACGTATCCCAAAATGAATTGTAGGGTTTTATGTAAGTAAAGCTACAAGGAATGTTTTTCTGAAAATAAATTTAGGGATTTTTACGTTACAGGCACCTGTTTATTCTCATTGTGTCTAGTGTCAGAATTTGAAGACAAGAGAAAAAAAGTCTGTCTCACATCTCTAGACTTTCACTTGTGTT
This sequence comes from Nycticryphes semicollaris, assembly GCA_013400055.1. Lineage (NCBI taxonomy): Eukaryota > Metazoa > Chordata > Aves > Charadriiformes > Rostratulidae > Nycticryphes > Nycticryphes semicollaris. Next base: position 282,554 of record VXBJ01006476.1, on the reverse strand, counting down.
CAGCATAATAACTTTTCCCACCCTCTATAATGGGTAAAACCACATGGTTCCTTCTTCCAGGGACTATGCAGAAAGGTTGGACTGTCAAAGTATAGAGGATAGACATGTTCACCTGGTGATATACAGTTACCCAATTAAAAGCATCACATGTAACAACAATCATATTACAAAGCCTATCTGGGGAAAAAAAAAAAAAAAAAGCAAAAACAAAAAAACACCAACCAAAACCAAAACCCAGCATTAATTCTTGGGTTTCTCATTAACACATGTAAACTCCTTAAAAGCACAACTTCTGAGCAGTTGTCAAGAAACTAAATCTTTAGTGAGAAATAATTAGTTATGGTTCATACCTTCAGCATCTGTTCACTCTCGCCCCACACAGCCTCTCTGGAATTAGCAGGAGGAGCTGACAAGGCTTAGCCCCCGACCCCCCCCCACCCCGAGAGGGAGTCAGCCCTGCAGATCTCTGCTGCCAAGGGCCTGGGGGTGCAATACAGGTGACTCCCGTAGAGGGAGATGTTGCTCTGTTTCCTCCTTGTTTTAAAGTTTTTAAAACTTGTCCGTGCCATGGGAAAAACTTCCTGTGCTCCAGTCATTGCACAGACCCTTCTCAACAGGTAGATTTTTGAGATGAGCAAAGCATACACTAGAACTTGCTATTCACATCTATTTCTCTATTACATTTTTTCCATTCTCCTCATATGCAGCTTTTCTTCAGATTTCTACTCCACAAAGAGCTAAAGAGTGACTGTTACAGGGTGACAGTAGTGACTTGGCAGATCTTATTGACCCAGCATTACTAAACTTACAATTTATGACTGTTTGCTTACCTTTTCCTTATAACGCTTCCCCAAGAGGGATGCAAACTGTCCTTACAAAGCAACACAGCTACTGCACCCCCCATAGTTCTTTGGGTCCTTCAGCAAAGCCCAGGGTGACCTTGTCACCTGGTGCTACTTTCGACATGAACATCCTGGCACAATTAATATTTCCATCTCCATCACAAACACCCAGCACCATCATTTCTTCCTTTTGTTACCCTTCCCTCCACACAGAGAACATACTTCAACATACACAGAAGAAAGGATGGTCTCTCTGATATAAATGAACTTAGGAAGTTCAGTTCAACCTGAGGACAGAGCCTCCAGTTTTAGCTTTTGTTTGCTATGACAGTTGGGGTTCCTCACATCTGCAAGAGAAGTTTTGTTTAATTTATAGAGTAAGGTTTGTCTCATGAGATGGATATGAAATCCCCTGATTTCATTGCTGCCTGGTATTATGATAGACTCTAATTCTCTTGACTCCTTCATGAACTATATTCTATATAACGTCTGTTGTCCAGCTCAGGAGCCTTTTTAATTCATATTCCTCCGAGAGATGATCTGATTTTGCTTTTGCAGGCAAAGAAATGGGTCCGCTTTAAAAATAACCTCTTATTGGAAATGATGTATCATAGAGCTCTCATGCAGAACAGCAGTTAGTAAAGTATTCCATAGCAACGGCCACATCTTAATAGAAGATCATCTCCTGGACATCTCCCTCTGCATTTCTGCAATTACCAGCTATGTCTCCTACCATCTGCAATTATATAAAGTCCCTCTGGCAACTATAGCTATTGCTTACATGGAAAATTAATGTTGGGGAAGCAATGGGATTTAATAACTAAAAATAAGAAATATGGGTTATTACTTCATGACCCTCCACCAAGCTTTTCACCAGCTACCAGGAACCATTGAGCACATCATCATGGGATGTAATTTTGAATCCTCTGACTTAATAATATAAATCATAGCTCTTAGATTTAATACTTTCTTTGCACAGTAACACAGAACTTTCCCCAGCCCACTTGACATTAAAAATGCAGTCATGCAAGAGGCAGCTTTGAATACCAGAAGAAAATGAACAGCTCTGCTCAATGCCTAACCTGGAATCAGGTTATGTTGGGAGGGAAAGCTGCCTCCACGAGAGCAGGCAAGTGTTCCTCTTCTCTGCAGGCTCCAGGTGCTTCACTCTTGTTTTAGAGCACACATCTTCCATATTCCTGGAAACAAGCATTTATGTTTCCTGATGTCACTGTCTCATACATTGTTGGGCTACTGATTTTATAGCTCAAAGCAGCATTCGAAGAAGGTTTGGAAATGTATTATATTGGACGTTAATATTATCCCTAATCTACAGATTAATTATCATTTTACAGATTTTGGCTTTTTTTTTTTTTGAGTCACAGCATCTGTTAGCTGTATCAATGACTTCAGAGTTTAAAAGTGCAATTTTCATAGTGGCTCCCATTTTCTACATTTAAACTGGAAAATATTTACCTTTAAAAAAAAAGTGTCATTTTATTTTAAACATTTTCAATGCTATTAAGCATTTTTTGGATAGGGTGCATAAGCATCACTAAAAAATTCCCACAACTGATATTTTTCTAGGAGAAAGCAATTACTAAAACAGCACAGATATTTGAAAAAGTTGGTTGGCACAAATTTTAGTTTTGGGAAAAAAACACAAGGTAACCTGCCTCCAAAAATTTGGAACAAAAGAAGTAAATTATCTCTACTAACTTATCTCTGTCTACCAGCCTGGGAAATGAATCCCAGACATCCTCTTCCTGTGCCCTGAAAGCATTGATCTCATCATAACATATTAGCATCAGTTGGGACTTCTGCTATAGAACAACACGACTGGCAATAATATAGAGCTCAGAGTGCCTTGAGAACATCGAGGCAGGAACAAATAACTGTTTTCCATGGTCAGGAGAAGGGGAATATCCTCACAATTGTCATGACTTGGATGTCAAAGCCAAAAGTGAGTATCTGAAAATGGAATTAATTCCATTCACCTGTAGTAGATAAAGGCTGACTGTAAAACAGCAGCTCATGGACAAAGTCAGCTGTCAGTTTTTGAAGAGCGCTGGAAACCAAACTGCAGTTCTCTGTTTGCCTGGATAATGATGATAAAAAGTGATCATTAAGATCAATGGCTCTGACCCTGCACAAAACAGGTATCAAAACACACCACGATTCCATCATCAGCTTGTGGTCAATCTCACTTGCAGAAGCTCCTGACTTTCATGGGCTCATTTTGAATAATGGGGAAGCTCCACACTTTTATGGTGGCTGGAAACCAGAGTGAAGTGAAAGAAAAGTCAACACCTGTCCCACACACATTCACGTGAGGACTTTGTCAATACAGTAGCAACCTCGGTGGATTACAACAATCTGCAGGAAAGCCAGTGTCAGCCCTCTGGAAATCACAGTTAATACTCTGCAGGGACTAGGTTTGTGACAAACACTGCCTAGTTTTGGTGCAAGGTCACTGTCCCCATCTGATGGCAAATGCAAGAATGTCACTAGCATTAGGCACCCTCCACACAATCGGAAGCCGGCTGTAAGGAGTTAACTGAAGCATGGATTAGTGGTGTAGTCTGCAAAAAGAGAGGAGACTAAGGAGCTGAAGTAGGGTCAGATAGCTCCTTCTGAGATCCAGGTCATGCTGGAGGAATCTGTACTTTCTTTTGACCACGTGAAGATGGAAGGAAAACAGCTGGGACCTGCTGGCTGGGCACACCACCTCCTGAAGCAAACTGAAGTAACCTCAGACACGCATTCTGAATATCCAATACAATAAACACAGAATGGCAAATAAACACCAATGACAAAGGAGGTGACGCATTCAGAATTAAGACAGCTATCCCAAAGAGAAAATGCTTATCTAAGTTTAAGAGGATTACCATCAGCCACAACTCTTCCCACACTGCTCTGCCTCCTCCCAAGTAATATTTCCTTCTCCGCCACCAGTGCTGCATAAACAAGTTATGTGTTTATATTCTCAGTCACTCAGAACTATCTTCTGCAAATAGTCCCTTGAGGTTGCTAAAGTTGATTACAGAGTCAGGGTGTCAAAATGAAGTAAGAATACAAGAATGTAAGAATATGAACTGTTTATATTAATCACAAAGACAGTGGAGCTCTGGAAAGGTGCTTTTTATCATTCTATATATAAATAAATACATCACTAAACTGGCAAAGGGAAAAATATCTAAGCCAATGTTTATTTTAGTGAGGTAGTTTATGCAGTGTAGTTTCACAGACTTTTGTAAGCAATGCTCCCTTTTAGACATCGGGAACACACTGTGTGCTTTCAAAATGAGTGCAGACCCAGTAGATGTTCAGCATAATCAACCTGTGCTTTGGTGAGGGGTGAGCCAGGCCATGTTAGCATGGAAAAGATCAACAGCGGTCTCCATGCCAGCATCCTGTTCCATGGAGAAATCATTCAGGCCCTCTGCAAACTCAGGCAGCTTTCACACCAGAAATTCCCACCAGTTCTATTTTGAAGGCTTTCTTCAAAAGCACAAAATCCAGAGATTCACCGTAAAAACCAGACAAAATGAATGACAACAGTAGAAAAGCACAGAAAGCAACCTATACTGGTTTCCTAGATAACTCTCTCTGCTTGTAAGTGAGCTCCCTTCACCTTGTAGTCTTGTATCAACCCCACCAGTGTTGTGGGTTCTTTAAATTCCTCATAAGCCTTTGCAATTCCTCGTGTCAACAGAGATATTTGGGAGTTGGTTTGGTTGTTGTTGTTGGGGTTTTTTTAAATAAAACTTGTGTGGGTGACAGCAAAAGGGAGTGGGAAGAGTCAAGCATTGGAGGACCGGTTCTGTTGGTTCACAACACACGGGAAGGGTTCCTGCGTGGGTAGCACCACCCGCAAGGAAAAAGGGAGCAGAGCTCCCGTTGTGCTGTGAACGAGGAGGAGGAGGAGGCAGAAGGGAGATGGGGTGTGTGGATGGGAACACAGGTAAAACAGAGTGTATCCTCAGCAGTGTAAAAGGAGCACGGCAGATGGCCCAGTGAGTACTGTATCCATATCCTCGGGTTAAGGGCAATCAGGACTATAGGGTACTTAACTCACCAGGAAGTCTTTGTTAGGCAAAACTGCGTGTTTGAAGAGCATTCAGGTGACAATTAGCACTTGTGAAGCACAGTCAGGCCAAGGTTGCATTTGACCCTGGGCTGCACAGAAGTAATGAGAAACATCTTGGGAGATGCAGAGTTTAGCTGCGTTAAAAACCAGACCAAATCTGGCTGTTTACATAGATGAGAACACCACAATTATAGTGCTTGAGCTTGGCTGGTGAAATTGCACAGGACGTTGCTTTCCTCGGCCACGAGCATTTCACACAGCCCGGCGCATGCTACATCTTCTAGTCTCTGGTTTCAGAAACAGTTTTTGAAGGGATGTTTCTCAGACCAGCCCCACGTTTTACACAAGGGGTCCCCAGGTCCCTGTTTTTCATTTGTCCTTTAAACCTTTGTATTCCTTTCTGCTTTCTCATTTCCATGACCAAGGTCCTGCGAGTAAGCGCTGATACTGAGCAAAATAAGAAGTGCTGGAGCTTAGGGTGGTTGATGAGAAGAGCAGGAGGGAAACTCCTTGCCTCCACTTGCTGTTGGTAGTTGTGATGATATTGCGCCACTGTGGCACTGTCACCTGTCACAGCTCAAGCCATGGGGAAGAGGCTGTGGGTTGGCATCACGCTTTGGGCACAGAAGAAAGGGGATGGCTCTGTTCAGGCAGGAGCAGCAGCAGAGTCTGGGAGTGTGAGCAAGCCAGGAGTCTTCCACAACATTCAGAACTCCAGCTGCTTCCAGTCCCGCTGTTGTAAACACAGAGGCAATCTGTTACAACTTGTCTATCGTGCAGCCAAAACCTGCTGTGGCAACTACCCTCTTCTAGTGGCTGTTGGCTGGCAATGGCAACTGGATGGTGACTGGAGAAGAGAGGAAGACATCTCCATGTCGCCCAGGTGGGGAGCAGGAGCAACCTAGCTCTCTGCACCCAAAAAGGTGTGCTCAAGGACACTTGCGTTTCTCCAAAGGAGGAGGCCCCATCTGGGGCCTTTCTAAAATGGCCACAAGCCACTTTTGTACCACACGAGGCGAGTAGAGCCAGCCTGCAGGCCTCGCACCAGCAGTAACGTCCCAATCACCCCTCTTCCTTCCCCGAACAAGAAACTTCGTTTTAGGGGAACATAGCATGAGCCCCCCCGGTTTTGTCCTCCTTGCCGAAGCCTGTGGAGCCAGCCCGTTCGCACACAATGGCCTGGCCTGGCTGGGCGCGGGGAGCGGCGGCCCCGGCAGCAGCTGTGGCGGACGCGGTGCCAAGGCCCAGCCCCAGGCTTTTCAACAGCCAGGCCCGGGTCACCCGCATGGCGGCCGGCTGCCGCGGGAGCCGGAGGGGGAAACCTAGGATCTCGCACCGGCGGGGAGAGCCGCCACTGTGGNCGCGGTGGCAGTCGGTCCGGGGTGGGCTGTGAGGGAGGCGGGGGGGGTGTCCCAGCAACCCCCGCCGCTCTTCCCTGAGGTAAAACCGACCTCTCCCCACTCTCCTTCCCCGGGGAGGGCTGTGCGTTCTGCCTCTTCTTGTTGTAGGTGGGGTGAGGGGGGGAGATGTACCCC
>VXBJ01006476.1:232317-275494 GCA_013400055.1 Nycticryphes semicollaris | reverse complement strand
CCAGGCCCGGCGGTCCCTTGGGGCAGTGGGGGGGTGTCGAGCCGCCGTTCTTCATCCCGGTCACCCGCACGGAGTCCGGCCCGTCTTTTCCCACCGCGGGTCACTGGGCAGGAGAAGATGATGTAGAGAGACCGCAAAAGAAAAAGAAGAAGAAGAAGAAAAAAAGGCAAAATGCAGCAGAACGTGTGTTTCGGCGTGTTTCGCGTCGGGGTGAAAAAAGCGTGGCTTAAAAGTTACCTGCCACACGTGAATGACTTAGTTAAAAAAGAAAACAGAAGAGTCAAATAACATTTTAAAAAATCTGAAGCGAAGGCTTCTGAGAGCGTCAAAAATAAGTGTTCAGCTGGAAACGGGGCTCCTTAGTCTTTTTGGAACTGTCACTTCTGGTACAGCCTGCAATATGTCTGCCTGCAGGATCCGGAGTGGCTCTGGGTGTGGGTGTTTCTCTGGGGGGGACTGCAAGTGCCGCAAGACGCAGGTGAATGCGGGCTCCGAAAGCTCAGCACAAGGTGTATCACAGGAGCGCCCGGATTTAGACAGAAGACTGACGTGATTGTGCATGTAGGAGACAGTAAGGGGGGGAGCAAGCTGTTTCTCTAGCACGTACCTTGCTATAATTCTTTTCTTTCCCCTGCAACCTTTAAAAGTAAGTTGCAGAAGGCCCCTTAATTTGCATCTGAAGCCGGCTCTTGGAATCAGCTCGTAGCCAAGTAGGCTGCTGTAAAACTGAGGTTGCTTCATTTGTATTGATGGAAGGAGACTGCGTGTTGAAATATACTAGGATGAGGCTTGTTATTTACCTCTGGACCATACAAACAAACGACCGTAATATTTTTTTTCCCCAGGACTGTGTGTGACTGTCACTTAGCAACAGGTCTGTAGGGAACTTTGCAGATCCACTGCCTCCCCCATTCCTAAGAGCAGAAGAAATAAATGAGCTTAAGGAGTGAGCAATTAATAAAAAAAGAACTTGGGTTCTTTGGCACAACCCAGACTTAAAAGACTGGGGAGGATATGAGACAATTACAGTTGTTTTGAAAAATACATTTTAATGTAATTGAGTATGAGAGACTTTGTATCAAGCCTTCTCTATAAAACTACCCAATATATTTTGTTTGGGTGGGGTTTTTAAAAGTGTTTTGAAAGAAAGGGGTTACACTGTTGTTTACTTAGTAATAGTTATGGGTTATTTTGCTGTGTTATGTAGCATTAGCTTCCACACTCAAATATTCTAGGCCTTCTGGGTTCCTGAAGAGTAACTTTGTCTTCTTGTGTATAAAGCATTCTCTTCTGATTGCCAGTAAAGCCAAATGTTGACAGTGTAGATTAAGTCATAACTGATCTAAAACATAGTAGTAAGATTAGAATTTGGCCTGGTGATAGTAATATAGGAAGGATCCTTAAGCAGTGCTTCTTATATAGATCAGCATAAGCAAAAAGACAAATCCACCACTACAAATGTAGTCTTAAAAGAAATCAGCATGCTTAAATTTGTCCTTAGGAGTTGCCTGGTTCTGCGGGTAAAATTCCAACACCTCGCAATAAGCTTTGATTAGAAAGGTGATATTGTCATATTCCTGAAGAATGGTCAAAATCTTGTGCTCTCAATGAAATTTGGAAGGATTTTTGTACAGTGCTCTCTCAACGAGAGTCAAGGCCTGTTGTCCATTCTGCGTAAAAGGAAGTTCTGCCCCAGAGAGGTTACAAAGTAGGGAAAAAGGAACAGGAATCTAGAACTGATGCCACAAGAGGATAAAAGAGTCTCCAGAGAGAGCCTCCCTGGGGAGAGGGAATATTGATCCAGTGCAGTGAGTGTTTTGTCAGCTCAGTACTTCCTAGAGGTAACATCTGAAAAGAAACATGTATTCTTTGTGGAACTTGTCAGAGAAGGAGGTTACAGGCACGTAAAGAGGTTATAGTTCCTTACCCAGACCCATCCTAAAGAGAGGATGGGCAGGATTCAGTTAGTGGTCCTTGCTCCAAGAGGAGGGAAGATAGAATTGCTCTGTTCATGGCCTTTCCTGTGGGTCAAGTTCTTGCACTCCCTTCCCCCAGCAGTGCAGCATCTATCTTAAATTTTGCTCTGCATCTGGATTTTGCCTGGGAAGCATCTGCATGAATTCTTTATTGCATTTTTGCTTTCCTCCAAAAATGTCAAGGGGCAAAGAAGTTTTCAAAACATTTTTTTAAAACAGTTTTTCCAACCATTGAATTCGTAAATGCTCCAGTGATTAAAGATCTTGTATTGAATTTTCTGCTTCTGACCTAGTATACAAAAAGCTATAATGCACAAATGGGCTTGATTTCTTGCTGGTACTCCCAGCAGTGGTCAGTGAAGACAATTGTATTTACGTTTTCCTGACTATTGGTGGCAGGATGCTGAGCTAAAACTCTGGTCAAGCCCCCGGTCCTGATCATAGTGGAGGTTTGTGCCTTAAGAGGATATTTATTTTGGGGTTTCAGACCCATTGTGGGAGGAACTTTTGCCAATTGAATACAATTGTGCAACAGTGTTTTGTTTTGCAGACAGATATTGTGAAAATGTTATTCCTCTCTCTTTCTCATCCTTTATGTTATAACTATAGGAATTTTAGCCTTATTAATGTTCAACACAAAGTGCACCTATTGGGCATTCCTAGATGAAGAGTGTTCTCTCGGTTTTCCAAGTGCAAATAAATGTGTGTATGGTGCTACTTTTTCAGATGAGAAATTAATGTAGTGCTGGAACAGCTGGTTCACCACAGGTTTCACTCCTCAGTCTTTTTCAGACCACAGAGAGTTACTGCTTTGGTAAAGCATTTAAGCTAAACTTTGAAATCTCATCAGATCAAACGATAACCAAGTGATTAGCTCTTCTTTAATTACCGTCATACCTAGAAACCACAGTCATGGGCTGAGATACTGTTGTTGTAGGCAAGTATTATTAGAGACTGTTTTATACTGAATCTGTAAGCAATGCATTTTATAAATATGCCAGCCTACCTTCTGATGAGCCAAGAAGAGCAAGTTACTTGTCAAAGCAAATTCAAACGCACCTTTTCACAACAGTGTTCAGTGAGTGGCTATTATGATAGTACATAAATAGATTGAAGAGAGAGTGGCAGCACTTACATTGTTAATCTTTTGAAACAATGGGAAGAAAATAGCATTGCAGTTAATCTCTTGTGATGCAAAAATGAACTTTCCAACTTAGTCTTTGTACTGGAAAGAGGAGAAGAAAAACAATTACTAAATCTTAGTATTTATCTTACTGTAGTAGGGATACCCTGGATTCCACTGCACTTACTGATGTGATCATGTAGATCTAAATTTAATCGTCTCTTTCCTGAGTGCAGTTAATACACCAGTGTAAGCCCTTGATTGGGACAGTCCCTGCCTGACAACGGTAGCATTCGTAGTAATTTAAGTCATTAAAAACCAGTACCTGAAAGCTACTGATAGCAGGGGGTTTTATTACTACTGTTTGATGAAAGTGTCAAATTGACTGAGCTAATCAAGTGCTGGTATTTGGCAAATGGGCATCACTTTACCAGGAGGTGCAGGCTCTACTTTCAGAGTTGAGCGATGTTAAACCTTTGAGGAAAACAGATGCCTTTGTGTGTTTTAGGAAGACGGTATTTGAAAGTGTGGTTTAGTGGAGTATCTTATCTTTGCACAGAAAAATTTCCCAGGCCAGAGTTCCTACAGCTGATTTCAAGTAGAAAAAAAAATGTTAATTATGCTGATTTCATCACTACACATTTTTGTTTCTTAGAAAATACATTTCTGGCTTGCAAAGACGTGACAGAGGGGCAGCCTTGTAGATTGACTCTATGCTGTAAGCCAAATTAATATACCATCAAATTCTCATTTCTGTGCATTTTGATATCTTAGAAAGCAGTATGAACCGTGCTACAGTTTTTAAGGGGTTTTCAAAAAGCTGTGAATCGAGTGCTAAATTCTGCAACTAGGGCAATCTGTGTCCAAGCACAGTGGAGCCACTGAAGAATATAGCATTAAATTTGAAGTCAAAGGTGGACTTAGATAAACTGGCTCCTTGGTGATATCCCCTGATTATCACAGTGATAATTTCATCAACTGTCTCATTGAAATGGCATCGTTTTACTGTCAAATATTTGAAGACTTCAAAATGTTTCTAGTAAAGTTTCACAGTAATTCCATTGCAAAGGCAGGAGAGGAGAAAAGTCCATTGATAGTCATTGACTGTGATTTATTTTTATTTTTACTTAAATTTTCCTGCTCTAATCTTGTCTAAACTGTGGCACGTATGATAAGGTTCCTTTGGTTGCCGCCACCATCCGCTGGCTTTTGGTGACTCAGCAAACAGCTCTGGTTCATTAACGCTGGCAGCATTCCAGACTTTCTGGTGTTACAAAGATAAAACCATTTGAGAACATGTAAGGCACACAATTTTCCTCAGTTCTGATCTGTTGCCATGCTCTTCACATTTCACTTCGATACATTGATATTTATTTGTTTGTTTGTTTGGTGGCTGTTGAAGGTGAAATCTCTTCTCTTCCCCTTCTCTTTTGCCACAGAGAACTAGAACTAGGGAAGAGACTTTGAGAACCCACTGGGCCATCCCTCCTCTGGAAAGCAGGACAGCCAGTTCTGTCATGTAATGGTCCTGAACCCGTAATTAAGCCCAAAAAAGGTCTTCCATGTGAAGCTATCTTCCCGCCTTCCCAATTACATGTTTGGCAAAAATAAAAGTGGTACTTAATTAGACTTTCTCTTCCTGCTCTCCCAATATCTAACCATACACTGACTTGCTAAATGTTGTAGGATCCATGAGATGGGAAGCCCGAAAACTCATTATTGCATTTCACCTTTAACGTTGTAAGTTCCAGAAGTTCTTGCTTTTTTCTATACACAAGCCCCCTCCTCACCCTTCTCGTTCAAGCAAAATTTTTCCTCTCAAATAGACTTAACAGCTAGAAAGCTTTTTAATGTATAGTATGAGAAGATCAGGTTAATTGTCAGGATAGGTCCAGGGTCATCCTAAATATTAGTGAGAGAAATGTGACGACCAGAAGTATAAAATAAAGGGTGAAGTTAATGGCGACAGTTTGCAGAAGTGATAAAATTAGCTTATTATGAAAGAGAAAAAAAAAATACACCAACTTAGGTGTGGGTAGGTGTTAAATAGCTGCAGATAGCAGGTGGCTTGGAGGTATTAAGTAGAGAATAGTATATTAAAGGGAAGAACACCAGCTGAAAGAGGTTGGAAACTACCAGCCAAGTGTTTTGCTGAAGGGTCATATGAGGAAGGTCAGTTCAGCATGAGAAATGACACTGTTACCAACAAACTCGGGGATACACAGTGCCCATGTGTTTGGACATAGGAAGGAACCACTTCCATTATTTCTCTGCAGTCATTTTCTTGGAACTGAAAATGAAAGGGCAGTGTGCTCTTTCTCTTTCTGCTACCAGCTCCAGCACGGCCACCCCTGTGTGTGTGTGTGTCTGCCATTTGGGTTTTTAGGCTGGGTGAGCTGTGTTTACTTCGAGCTCCTTCAAAGTCCCCTTGGCAGTAATTCTCTGTTGCTACATACTTTAAGGCAGACTTTGGTCCAAATGTTGCAGCAGCTGATGGCTAGATGATACTCTCCCAAAGGAAAAACATCCCAACATCAGGAAATAAGGATTTCCATATTCTTTTCTAGCTATTCTGGCTAGCCCATAAAGTTGTAAGCCAAATGATTAATAGAAGTTTAATGCTAAAGCTTGTGGGTTTTCCCTAGAAAAATAATGTTTTGCATCATTCACCCATCAGTTACGAAACAAAGGGATTATGGGGGGATGTAGAAGCAGGGCTATTTCTCATGCCTGCTTTTCCAGGTGCTTGGTTTGGTGAATTTCTTAACGTTTGTGAGATCAAACATCTGTAGTATTGATGAAAATGGATTATGAATGATGAAAATTATTTCTGGCAGGCAGTCTGTAACCAACTCAAAACCACACCCAGCCTTCCTGCTGACAAAGGCAGAGCTAACCAGATGACAAAATGCAATTAAATGGAAGGTTTTTGAAACTGGTGGTGAGCTCCATTTAGGCAGTTCCTCAAGGCAAGAAAATTGGCTTTTGTTGTCTTCTTTGCAGAATAATAGTTGTTACGGAGCTGAATTCACAGCAGAGGAAAGGAGAAGGAGCCCTTTGGATGGCTGCCCCCTTCCAAAGTTTCCTGTCTGGTTTTTGACATGGGTTTTGTAAATGTAGTGTGACTTTCATCTGAGCTAATAAAATGGGATTACTGTGTTTACCTTTAACATGCAATAAGCCCATTGCATTTATTTTACTTAATGTGTTATGCAAGTAGAGACCCTTTGATGAGTGGAGTGTGAAAGGGGAAAGGAGAAGAAATGTTTGATACTCGTGCTGCTTTATAAAGTTATGCTGAGCGGTCTTGATTTGATAGTTACATATTCTGAATCTCAGTGACTCATGGAGATTTAAAAGAAGAATGCTGCGGGACGTGTCAGCACAGAGCACAAGTTACAAAACTTATAAGTGAGGTTGGTGAACCTGTTTTGCCTAATTCTGAGCTTGCCTGGTGGTTGTGGATTCAGTTGTATGGGAAATACAGTTAGGTTTGTAAGAACAAGGAGAGAATTCAGAATAAGTGAGAGAGAAACAAGAAGGGAAGCAGAGAAATGGAGTGATGGGAAAGAGGTTTCGTTGTGGAGTCTCTAAACTCCCCAGTGAGTTTGCGTTTGTATTGGGTAGGATTTGTGCAGCAAGGAAAGAGCTGGGGTGCACAGAGGTATGTGTGTCACTGATGCAAACCGCTGCTTTCCTGATAGTTCAGACATGCAGGAGGGGAGGGACAGGGGTGTGTGGACAGTCTCCTTTCCTCAGAGTTCATTTCACAACCCAGCGCGTTGCCTAAACCATCAAAGGTACCTTGAGAGTCTGCAAACCATCCACCTCTTTGGATTTGTCAGCTTCTATTTACAGCCTTGAGCAGAAATCAAAGAGAGGAAAAAAAATATGTTTGAGAGCTGTATCAGCAGTGGGTTTCTTCACCGACCTAAACTGCGATACAGTTGTCAGGTATCTGCTGGGTGTTCAGACCACAGTGACGTTAAGGCAAGGTGGCAGATTGAAGTTCCTAGAGAGCTTTAGTGGATGCAGTTTTTCCTACTTGGGAACATAGTTACTGGTGAGTGTAAGGGTTCTACCACAGATGTTCAACTGCCAAATCAAGAGTTGCTCCCACGGAGCAGAGGATTACGTCAGTCTCCTTATAGAAAGCATCCCTCACTAATGCAGAAGCTCTCCTTTACGTTAGGTAGTTATCACATTTTGCTCCATTAATGGTACCGGCTTTAATCTGTTGGGCTTTTCACAAAAGTAATTCCAAAGCGGATTAAATCATTTCCCTGGCTCATTGTATAAAATGATGCCAAGATTACAAAGGCAAGAAAACATTTTTGTGTAAAATTATTTTAGTTTCTTGATGTATATACTCTAAAAAGGCAACTTATCTGTATGTTTTAGGCATCCTAATTTGTTGCCCAACCCGAAATACTGATCTGTCTTGAAATTCACTATATAGCATCAGTCCTTTTTGATAACCTTTTATCTTTTTTCTTCTTCCTAATACATAGAGTGCTGTTCCAGACCCTATACAGACAAAATGTCCAGCAGGGGTGGAAAGAAGAAGTCAACCAAGACTTCCCGCTCTGCAAAGGCTGGGGTCATATTCCCTGTTGGAAGAATGCTACGTTACATTAAGAAAGGCCACCCGAAGTACAGAATTGGTGTTGGTGCTCCCGTGTACATGGCTGCTGTACTGGAATATCTGACTGGTAGGTTTTGCTGAACAATGTGAAATAACAGCAGTGAAAGTAATTATACAAGCTGAATTTGGACAGAAAAAGATCCTCTGATGTATAGATGACTAAAAAGTTATAGCTGAAGTAAATGTTATGCTGATCATGCATCTAAGCCAGAATCAAGGCATCCCCACCTTGCCTCAGAACTTCAATGGCTTTTTTGGATTCCAGCCCTAGATTTGCTTTGACCTGTTGGAAATGCTCTTTTCCATGTAAGCAATCAGGAGGATTCCTATTGGCATCAATGTGTACGGACTGGGCCTTCAGTGTGCAGTCCTGCCTGCTCCAGTTCTGTGCCCAATGGCTTTGTTTGGGGTTATAATTGTCTTTTAAGCATATACATTTATTTTAAATAGAGAGTTTCTCAATGTTCACACAGGGCTGAGATTGCTTACAGCACTGTTTAAACATTTTTGTTCAATTTACAGATTATTTATGAGACTATATATAGATGTTTGCAATGTTTGCTTGGTTGAGTGTATAAATGCACACTCTGTCCACCTGCCCCAGATCAACAGCTTTTTTTTGCTTATATTTGTAGTCCGTTCTCTGTTCCTCTCACATCAGAATGAGATCACCTTAAATAATTGTCTCATCCTCACAGTGCCTTTTTTGAGGATGAAAGTAGGATTTTTCCTTCTTTTGGAAAGAAACCTCAGAGAAAGAAAATGCTTTGCCCAAAGACGCACACAACTAGGCATTGCAAGTAAAGATCTGTACACAGTTCTCTCATGGGAGACTTAACACATTGCAAGTTTACCCCACAAACAAGATTACAAAAAGTAGACATCCAATGGTAAATTAATCCCAATATATGAGCTTTTTGCAATATTTGTTTGCTTAAAAAAATGAATTAAAAAAATAAAAGAAACCAGCAGTTTGGTGGGGACTTGGAAGCAGATACCTGAAGGCTAGGGATGTAGCAAAAAGCACAAGTGGCAGATGGATTAGTCTGGAGATAGAATCTATCAACATGACTAAGGAAAAGCTTGAATTGGATCTCATTTCTCACAGCAGTGTTTGTTTTTACAGGGCGTTTGCTTATGTCAGTGTTGTGGTTGCAGCAGACACAAGGGTTTCAAGGGACAGTAGTCTTTATGCCCTGAGTCTCTGAGGAAGAGCTGCACTTCATTCTTTCTTTGATTTAAGCACAAAGTAGCAAAATGTATGGTTTAGCTTTGAGAGTATTTAAAACTGAAGTGATCTGACTCTCAAGACAATTTTAAATACACCTTATAATGGATATTAAAGAACAAAAATAAGCTGATTTTTTTTTCTGTGAGGTTTTTTCCTCTCAAAAATGAAGATTGGTAACATTGAGAATATTTAATAGAGTGCTTCTTTTCTGTAAGATATTCATATTACACTACTGAATTTTCTCAGGCACCAAATATCCTTTTTTTTTGGTACTTGTTCATAGTTTTCTTTATTTGTGTATTTTCTTGAAAAGAATGCTTTTAAACTGCATCGATGCCCTTAAAAAATTAACGTTTCCTTCAGCTAGGTTCCTGCTTACAGCAATAACAACTCAAATAAAATGCTTCTTGGGGTGAAGGGTGCTTTGAATGCTGCCCTTTTAAAGAAACAGAACAATACAGGTGAGCTTGAGGCGCTGCTAATGAGCAGCACATGGTATTGGTTAACTGTTTGATTTAAAGTGTTTACTGAGGCTGGTTTAGGCAGCACAAAATAGGCTGGAGAAATAAAGGTGTTTCTTTAACTGCTGTGCATCCTGGGAAACTGTCTGAGGATATTAATGTTAAAAAAGAAAAGAAAGCCAAAAAAGCAAAAAATGTGAGGTGGAAAGGAGAGCTAAGGGAAAAACCACCTTCCTTTTCTCTCCCTGTAAATATTTTTAACCTGGTTGTTTTGTGTGGTTTTTTTCCCTCCTCTGAAAGCTGGGTGGATAGTCCTGGTATCCTGTCTCTCAGGGTTTTCTTTCATTCTTACAGACAGATGCATTTCAAAAGCACAGTTACTTACTCTTTTCTTTCCTTACTGAGGTAGTAATAGTTTTATGACTCTTTCAGTCTGGTGGGGTTTTTTTTCCCTCTATTCTCTTAAGTTTTTCACACTCTATATAGTGTAATTTTTTAGCCTTTAGTGCTCCGTATGTTTTCTGAACTTTAGGTCATTCATCTTTTTCAGTATAATTCAGTAACACTCTCTTGAAACGGGATGCTTGGAGATTTTTGGTTTGTTTCCTCTTTACCTCTTGGCACTTAGTACTTCACAAAACCGGAGAAATTCTGACTTCTCTCTGGGAGAGTTTTTAAAGATGCTCATGTCAGCACATGATCTGAGACTAAATCAAAGCGTTTCAGCTATTTCAAAATAAAAGCAGGAACGTGACATAATAGGAAGAAGAGCATGTGAAGGGGCATGCTAATAAATTGGCTAAATCAAAAAAGCAATCCTGTGCATCCTGGAAGGAGCAGAGAAACGTAAAATATCAAAAGCAGTTGGAGGAAAGGACTTCAGAAAAGACTGGGAGGGGAAATGACAGAGACGTGACCTAATAGAAAGGAACCTACTAAGGTTTGAAAGCCAGTTCGTGTGTGTGCAGAATATGGCACTGCCTTTAATCCTTTAGAAGATGAAGTGCTAAATTTTGCTGGCCTTTGCTGAAGTTTAACTCTGTAAATCTGAAATTAGCCCATAATGTGCTCAGATCTGGGGTTTTTGCTGTAGTTCAGTTTGAGACTTGAACTTCCATAATGCTTCCAGCTGTTCAGACGTGGAGTTCTGTACTGGATCCATCTGTAGTACATGACTTTCTCCACTTTGTGCTCTGAAGGTAACACACTGTTACCGAGTATGTACACGAGTGGGCTTGATGGTTGGAATCGATGATCCCAAGGGTCTTTTCCAACCTGAACGAGTCTATGATTCGAGTCTATGATTCTATTCTGCTGCTCATCAGAAAGTAAAAGTGCACGTTGCATAATTTCTTGTAATGTATGGGTTCCCTTTGTAATTTAAGCCCTTCTTCAGTCTGTATCCGATGAAGTGCTTTTTCAAGCTCCATCTCTGTAGTTCTTGTACTTTTGTATTAACATATTTATACCCAGTATAGCTCTGCTAGCAGAGACATGCACTGGTTTAGTCTGGCTGCCTCAGAACTACAAACTGTGCATCTTCGCTGTGCTGAATTTCAGTCTCTTGGCTTCTGACAGCTTCTTCTACAGGGGCTGGCTGGAGTATATCTTCCCTCTGTTGTCTGCTGTAGTAAGTTTAAATAATAGTAATAATAAAACTACTACGTTATTAGATATACAATTTGTCTTCTGCTAATAAAGTGGTTTTCCTTATCTTACATTTCAATATACTTGACATATAAACGGGTTGCACAGCAAGTATTCTCCTACTTATCCAGTGAAGGCTTGTGTTACTTACAAGTAATATTACAAACTAATTCTCTTGTCAGCACACCCAGTGTATGCAGTCTGGTTTCTCTGAGCCAACCACCTGCTTATTCTTTCCTGCTTTTCAACTAAGGAAATAATGAGTAATGTCCACTATAACCAGGGTGTGTGCACCAGGGTGAATGCACAGAAAAAGTGCCATGAGTTTTACTGATCCTGGAGTAAGCAGATATCACAGAATATCAGGGATTGGAAGGGACCTTGAAAGATCATCCAGTCCAATCCCCTGCTGGATCAGGAACACCTAGATATACTTCCTTCCTTTACTCTGGAGGAAGAGTGGGGATGCTGAAGAACTACAATGCTTCTTATGGTTCTTATTTATTTTCCTTCTTTGCAGTAGCAAGTCATGCAGTGCTGTCTGTCTTGCAGGGAACAGTCAAACTATTTGATTAATTCCTGCTTATGCTGCAGAACTAATTTTAAACCTTATCAACCGCTTTGAGCAGGCAAGAAGTTTGTTAGTAATTCTTTTGGTTGTCTTTCCTTATGTGGCACTTGTTTTACACTGGTTCGCTGCCTGTGTATCTTCCCTAACATGTACTTCAGAATCCACTAAGTTTCTCTGCAAAGTAGTGCATCGGTATCAGCTTATGTCAAAAAAAACCCCCACCAACCAGGTCAGTCAGGAGGTTGGCCATGGCGTTGCAGTCACTCAGATGAAGGTGTGTGGTGCGTATTGATCAGAACTGGTCCAGCCATACACATCATCAGGTGTGTTCCCTTCAGATGGACAGCTCGCACAAGTTACAAGAATAAGCCAAACTTTCTTACTCACTGGAAAAAGATACTCCATTGCCCTTAAAACTAGAAATCTCTTGAGCGTATTTAAAGGCAGCAAGAACCAGGCCTGCAAGTGATTTCTGCTCCCCCTGCCCCCCATCGCCTTCCCAACACTGTAAATAATTTTCAATTGCCAAAATGTCATAGCAAATGAGGAGAAGGAGAAGTTTATAAAACAGCAGGAGAACAGGAATACAGAAGAAATGAGACTTTGATTTATATTTGTTCTGTACATACCGAAGTAAGGTAGGAGAAAAAGTTAAATGTCTGCTTTCTCCATTAGATTTTTTTTCTTTTCTCAACTGGATTTTTATTGCCCATTGTGTGCTGTTGTTCATGTGTTTTGTCAAAATGTGAAATAAGCACCTTTCGAATCCCCTGGTTAGAATTGCATCTGAGGCCTTCTGGTGCTTACCTGAGTTTTTGTTTTCAGGCTTTCTGATGTCACCAGAATCCCTTAATGGAGGTTCATGTGCTGGAGCTCAGTTCGTTGCATTTTCATCTTGATTAATTTTCGATGTGGAAAACTTTTCTTAAGGCAGCGGCTGATTGGCTGCAAACTGAAAGGCCTTCCTGAATGCAGTAAGTTTAACTGCTCGCTTTCCGATGTGCAAGCTGATCAACTTGAACTGCTGTTCACCTCCTGTGTTCTGCTTGCCACTGAGAATTTTTACAGGGGTCGCAGAGGAAAACACTGGTTTTGCCCTGTTTGTGAAAGCAGACGAGCTGCTGAACTTCTGCTCGGAAGCAGAGGGGGAGCTCAGGGGTCCACAGTAAAAAAGCATTAGGTTAAAAGCAGATTAAAATTCCAGGCATTCTGAGACCACCATAAATAACAGTCCTTGGGTAGCAATGAAATTTAAGAAGCCAATTAATTGACAGTATCTTTTTGATACTGTTGAAAGTGCATTGACTACCAAGGTACATTTCATCTATTTAAACAGACAGCTTTAGAACCGCTAATCCATATTACAGCGTCGTGCCACAAGCTGTGTCCCAAAAAAGGTTTACAATAAATCTGGGGCTTGTAGGACTTGTGCAAGCGTGAAACTACCTCTTCAGATCCAATGTGGTTTTTAACATGGATTAATACTGGACCTAAAATACAGCAGGGTTGTTTATGGCAATAGCCTCACAAACAGAGAACTTTTAAAAAATATAAAGGAGCTTTGCTATGCTGCTAACATTCCTCTTTTTCACAAGAATTTCACTCTTAAGAGAAGTAAGGGTGTCACAATCTAAAATTGCTATACTTGTAAGAAGTGCCTCTTTAGCTATAAAACTTTTCATTGTTACCAAGTGAATGATCCACTTTCATTCTGAACTTACACAATGCGTGAATCAGTCTGCTTCAAATGTCTGTAAATGAAGAGGTTTCTTTCACTGCTAGGCCCTTCCTCACCTCCAACCCTGTGAGCACTTGGGTATGTGCCTCTCTTACCTTGTAATCCCGTAAACTTCAGTGGATCTCCCAGTTACAAAAGCTAAGACCATACAAAATTACTTGTCTGTATTCTCCAAGCTACACAGACCAGGGTTGGTGGAAACAAACGAAAGCCAAAGCATTTACCCACACTAAAAGCCCAGCTCTGCATACTGACAGGTCAAATTATTTCAGAGGAGTAATTATGCATCAGTATTTGCATTCTGACATGTGTCATATTGTGATAATGTACAAAATGATGGGTTGGGCTGATTTTTTTACATCATGGTCACCAAATGAATTAAATAAGTAAAATCTGTCTTCTAAGTGACAACAGTTGTGTTAATCTACAGCTACTTGTATTTATTATGGCTTCAGTTGCTGTCCTGATACAAAAAGACCTGATGTGGGGGAACAGCTCTGAGATGAGCACTGTAAGATTTTCAGTAATAAACCTTGAATCCAGTTTCCCTCACTGTCAGGGGCAGCATCTAATCAAACCATTAGCACCATCGGCCAGATCCCCTGAAAACGAGTGCACTGTACAGACAGGAGCACAGCACCTGTGGATTGTATCACCTCCTGCCATCGCTGTGGTAAAGCCTTTGACATGACTTGTATGTCTTGCTCCTCCCTGTGATACACAGGGTACCCATTTCCTCTTTCAAGCCCAGAGTTGGGAGTCACTTGAGTAAAATCCAAAATTACAATATGAAGTCCTTTTCTCTTCTTTTGTTAGCAGGTAATGTTCACTGAGTTTCAGTAGTGGATTGGCATCCGCCACTCAATGTCTTGAAAGTTTGGAACAGCAAGTTGGCTAATGTGTGTCTGCAAAGGGGAAAGAGTAAACCAGGACCAGGACTGAGCAGTCTGTGAGAACCAGACCAAAGCATGCGCCCTCCGCTTTGTCAAGTACCTCCTGGCAGCAGTTATAGTAATCATGTTTGAGTGCTGTTCTAAAACATATGTAAACTGTTAGGTAGAGGAAGCTCCACTGAGAAAGAAAAAGAGTTAATTTGAGTTAGATTAGGGTTCTTGAAGTCAGTGGAGAAGAAATAGGCACCCTCTTTTAAAATTAGTACTTGGGGTGTGACTGTTGTAATAAATAATGTTTGGGATTAAGTTCACTTTCAGGCTTCCATGAAAACTGAACTCTCATACCTCTTACAGATCAGTAGTAAACATAGAAATTAGAAAAATTAGAAAGTTAAATACCATTGGATCTCTTACTGAGAGGGGATAGAAAAAAAAAAAAGGGGGTGGTATTAAAGTGTAGAAAAGAGCTGAAGTGAAGTGCGAGTAAGATCAGAAGGCTCTAAGTGGAAGTGGCTTTTGTGGCCTGAACTTGAGTTTTATGTAAACAGCGTCTGTCATCTGCCTGGCAGAAAAGCAAAAGTTACAATAACTTGGCAAAGTGAACAGTTTCACCTTTAAGAGGCCTAGTTTTGATACAGCTCAGACACCAAAGGCTGAGGGGTTTGGGTTTTTTTTTATCACATCCTAAGAGAATGATTGCCCTGTGGAGAGTTGAGGTTTCATCAAGGCTTTTTCAAAGCAGTGCCATTTCTTGAATTGATTTTCACTGCATCAAATTTCCATGACTTTGAACCCAGGCAGAGACCCGTTTTATTGGAAAGTGTTGTTAAATGATTCTACCTTCACTCTCGCAACAGCAGATTCCAGGGGGATTGGGTGGAATACACAGAGAGAGAAGAATGCAGGAAACCCTTAACAGTCTGGGTTGATTGGGGTAAAACCTCCTGGAATCATGTGAAATGATTCTGAAGTCAATAAAATGCTGATCGAAGGATGATTCATTTACACTACAGTAAACAGATTCCTTGTCATGTAGTTGGCTTTGTAGCAAATACGGATTTTCTCAGTGGAATTGTATCAACATTCATTTTTCTTTGATTTCTGGATATTGCTCTCAATTTTCTTTTGAGGAGAGGCTTCAAATTTTTTTAGAAACCCCTGGTTTGTTCCTGTTGGAACTGACACGTTCAGCAACTGGCCTTGTGTCAACACGTCACCTGTTAGTTGTTAAGAGTTTAATTTTCAAAGCTATGATTTCATCTCCCTGCAGAGAAGGTTGAGAAAGGGATTCGGTGCAACAGCAGTGTTTTAGCTGGAGATGTAAACAAAGGGAGAAGCATTTTGGGGATGAACTCAGACCTGATTGAATTCAGTATTTACATTTCTGAAGTATTACAGCCCAGAATGCGTGATAAGCCAAAGGCCTTGTCATTTAGGCTTTAAAGGAGTTTTATTCAGTAACAACTATTAATATTTTGTTTGAAAATGAGGATAAATGAACTAGAGTGTTCTCCAGGAGTGGGAGAAAAATGCATTTGCTTTTGATTGCGTCCAGGTCTGCGGTGGCCCCTTTTGTTCAGGTCTAATAGAGATTTGTTTCGTTTTAACCTTGTCTTGAGGTCTTGTTCCAAAATTTGCAAGTGTTGTGAAATACTGAAGTATTGAAGGCAGAGCGGTACCACTGAGGAACAGGGAAATGCAAGTAACGACGTTAGGAACTGAGCAGGACATCCAAGAGGTGACCAGGGATTAGAAACTCCGCAAGTAAAAGGTGAAGAACTGGCTCTGAAAACTTGCTTCGGGCTGAGGTTTCTGTGGAGGCTTCTACCACTTCTGGGTTGTGTTTGAGTAGGAAATGCCTTGAGAACAGCTTTTCCTGTGGTCTTATCTCAGGCTTAAGTGAAAAGATATACAGCCTGTTTTCTTTTCTCTTTTAAAAATATTTAACTGAGCTTTTTAAAAACCTCAGCAGGACAAAACCCAATTTTGGTTCAAGTGTTGAGAATAGCCTTAGCCCAGTTTTCACTCCCCGTATCCATCTGCCCAGTTCTAATCATCACAGAGGATTTTTCCATTTGTTGTAAAAGAGACCTACACTTAAGGTGATTTTTAAGAGAAAATTTCTTACCTTTTAGAACTTTCTCTTCCCACTTTAACCATTTACTTTAAAGATGACTGAAAAATATTGATCATAACTGTGAATTGATGTGTACGTGTTGTAGTCAGACCCCTAAGGCACCCATCCCCTTTCTTGCTACGTAACAGCTGTCCATATATGAATATATCTCACACTGGCATAGCATTCCTACTTAATTTTTTCTATCCTTATTATATACTTCTCACAGCATTTTTACTTGATTGTTTTATATCTGCAGTTCAAGCAATACCCGCTGGTTGGCTTTTTTGTTTGTGTTTGAAATCATTTAAAGGCACAGCAAAAGCTGTTTGTGCCAACACAGAGAGTATCTCTTCATATTATCCTCAAATTGCAGTATGTAAGAATTGAAGAACTATACCTTCAAAAGCTCATAATATGGAGTAACTTTAAAAAAAAGAGAGAGATTTTGCTGTTCAGTACTTCTGTAAACTGTGTCTCGTAGCTGCCTTTTGCCTGAGTGGTAGTGGGGTAATTATTCTCTAGGGAGGAAATGCCTTGAGTGAATATATGAAAGGAATGGAATAGACATTATGCAACTTCCATCCTTTTTGTGAGGCCTCGTTTTTGTAAAACGTTCTTGTTTTGGTCTTCTGGCTGGATAAATACAATCTGAGTGAATCCTGATGTCATGGAAGCTCTTAACACTTTCTTTTGCCTCAACCCGTGGAAGTAAAGCTTTCTCTCTTCACCCTGTGTCAGTTGCAGGAGATGATTTTTGAACATCTATTTCTTTCTCACTGTTGGAAGATTACCTTTAATGAAACAGGGCTCTTCAAAGGCTCAAATCTTTGAACTTGGTAGAATGGCACTTCCAAGGATGGGTCCAACCTAAGAATTCAGATCCAATCTCAATTTTAAATACCTTTTCCCACCCATTACTCTCTCCAGCTCCACACCTAAATCCAGAATGATTACTCTAGAAATTTGAGTCAGCTCCCTTACAGAGGGAAATAGCTTTTCATCTAATTTAAAGTTGTTTTAAAGCATGGATGAAACACCATTTAAATATTTTGAATTGCAGTAGCATAAACCAGATGTGAAAGTAAAGCTGGCTGTGAGTGGAATCCAGGCAAGCAGTCTGGACCATAGAATCACAGAATGGTTAGAGTTGGAAGGGTCCTTAAAGACCATCCAGTGCCACCCCCTGCCCTGGGCAGGGACACCTCCCACCAGACCAGGTTGCTCCAAGCCCCATCCAGCCTGGCCTTGAACCCCTCCAGGGATGGGGCAGCCACAGCTTCTCTGGGCAACCTGGGCCAGGCTCTCACCACCCTCACACCAAACAAGTTCTTTCTAGTATCTAATCTAAATCTCTCCTTTTTCAGTGTAAAGCCGTTCCCCCTTGTCCTATGGCTCCCCTCCCTGATCCAGAGTCCCTTCCCAGCTTTCCTGGAGCCTCTTTAGGGACTGGAAGGGACTCTAAGGTCTCCCCAGAACCTTCTCTCCAGACTGAACAACCTATATGGATTTGGATATTCTTCATTTCTAGCATTTATAAGTGCTCTGATGGTTTGGGTTTGGATGTCTTTGTCGATGCTGAATCTAAAAATTGTTGCCTATATTGGTTTCAGCTGAAATGCCTCCTCATCTTCTGTTTTTCAGTAGGGAAGGTGTCCCTTTGCCCAGCCTGGTGTTTTGCTCTGTGCTGTGGGTTGAGCAACGCTGTTTTATTATTGGAGAGCTGTGGAGAAGGCCAGAAGAAAAATTCCAGCCTCCTCCTCCTCTCTCCCTCTCCCCAAGCTCCTCTTCTGTGGTCCTCAAAGCGTTCTGTTCCTGAAAAGGAAGTGGGGTACCTCAACTTCCCTAAAGGACCATTAGAAAACTGTAATTTCAAAATAAGTTTCCTGTCCAAGGAAGAGGGCTTAGCACTTACAAGAACAGTTCTCCACTGTACCAGGCAGACATTTTAGTTTTTATGAGGAACAAATAAAACATTCCTCTGTGCTTTACAGGCATAACACTTTCTTAGACTCTTTAGTTACAAAATGACCTGTCTGCATAGTTCTGCTGCTCGCTTGCAGGGAATAACACGGCCTGAGTGTTCAGCGGTGCCTGGTGCGGGGAAGCAGCTGAGGTGGGGGAAGCAGAGGCAAACCCAAAAGTCGTCTGCTCTTTGGGGGCAAATCCTTCTTGTGCTTTTCAGCCGGTAAGAAAGTCTGAGATACAGAATTGTACCAAGGTTGGTGTCACTGAGAGCGCAGCATCTCCCTTGGAAGGTGATACAGGTCCTGCGTCACCACCGGCGGCTCCATGGGGTGCTAAACCTCACATGTCTGAGCTGTGGCTTTTGTAAAGTGTGTGCAAAGGCTTATGCCAGCTTAATTGAGTTCTTTGGAGGTGTGGAAAGCATGGTCAGGTTGACCTTACCCTGCTAATCCTTCTTTAAAAATAAATTAAAGCAATTGTTGTCAGCGTGAAATGTTGAGTTACTTTGGGGGGCTTAGACTTAATATTCTATCTCACCCGGTAATAAAGTTAATTGTGCACTTTGAAGAACACAAAAAGAGTGAAAACCCACCAAAATCCTCAGTGCCATTTAACTGTAGAACATCCAGAAGCAGCCGTAAGTTTTCTGGTAGGTGTCATAACTAGGTTATTACGGGACTTTATGATGAAAAAGAATTGGAGAATCATGTTGAATCCAGCCTAATGGAAAGCCCCAGTCCGTGCTGTGTAATACAGCTGGAGATTTACTGTGTGTTATGGCAAAGGCATGTGGTCACGTGAGCTTTGCTTTTAGTCTTTGTCATTTCCAGATTAATGTCTTGGTTCCGTTGTGTTTGCCTCTAAAGCAACCCTATGGGAGAGCTTTCACGGTGTAGTCTGTTTTAAAACCTCAACTCAAACTCCTACCCTATTCTAATGTTAAATTTAAATACACTAATAGGTAATACATGGAAAAAAGGCATATTCATTTTCAGTTTTAGTCCTTTTCTCCAAACGTTACCAGGTTTGCAGAAGGAAATATTCCAAAAGCAGTAGAGAAACACAGGCTGGGCTGAGGGAGATGAAAGGTTGTGTGTTGTGGGGGCAGCAATAGCACATAATTGCAAAGTCAGATAAACACGTTATGTCATTTTTGTTTAATTGTTCTCTAAACTTTTGTGTAGTTAATTGCATTCTTTGCCTGAGGCTTGTGGGGTGGAAGACATAAGTTCCCAGGTAACGCTTTAGCCTTTCACGTCCTAGATCCTTGCAAGGGAGCAAATTAATCTTGCCTAATTCCAATAAAAGCCATTATATGCACAGCTGTTAAATGCATATTGTCAGGACTGGAAATTTTTTCTAAGGAGATAATTTACTAGGAGCAAACAAACCTAATACATTAATTACTTTTTTCTGCACAGAAACTTCTTCTCAAAGAGAAAAAAAGAAATCCTTAAGTCAGCATAACAACAGAGTTTGTATTTTTAGTGGCCTAACTTGGATGTGTGCTTACCTGCTTCCACAATGTTAAAAAACAGAAACGGAGAATAACACTTTTCCCAGTAATAAAAGTAGAAGCCAGAAGTCACATTTATGACAGGTCTGAGGAAAAAAAAGCCTCAAACCATAGCATCTGTACATCTAGTGTTCCATCACCTGGCAGGAGAAGGATCCTAGAAGATGAACGCACGGTAGCCTTGAGAAGAACATGGAGTCAAGAATCACAGGGAACTGCTTTAAAAGAACAAAAAAAGACAATATATTTTAGGTCACAAGACTTCGAGTGTGTGTTTGCCCTTTGGTAATTAGAAAATTAGAAAATGATGATTTTAAGGTTAGGTGCCTGTCGAGGGTATTCCACAGCGGTTAGGGATAACATGATATAATTCAGGTATCTTTTTGCACAGATGCTAAATTACACATCGATTTTTCTTAATGATCACAACGTAATTAAAAGGGGTTTACTTTTTCCCCAGCGGAAATTCTTGAATTGGCTGGAAATGCAGCAAGGGACAACAAGAAGGGTCGAGTCACTCCTAGACACATCTTGTTGGCTGTAGCAAATGACGAAGAATTAAATCAGGTAAGAAAAAACTCCATCGTGTGAGGGCCAGGGTTTCCTTTAGGGCTTTTAAAATTGTCTTTCCATACAGCTGAATTGTAACTCAAGACCTTTGCTTATTGAGTAGCCCACCAGGAAACAGCTCATTCACTCACCAGCACATTGCCCTTGGAACTTAACTACTGCACTTGGCTTAATTATCTATTTCAGAACTCTTAAAAATGTGCAAAAATGCAATGGAGATGTAATATGATGTTTGCTCGCACTCTTACAACCACCTCTGGTAGAGTGGGACGTTGTCATAAACTCTAGAGAGACACAAAAAAACTCTTGTAAATGCTTTTTTCTGTTTGTTTTTGTTTTCCCCCTGAAGCAGCTTAGGACTCGGTGGGACCTATCCTGTTCCCATTGAAGTCTGTCACTGTGACCACAGAATAAAGAGCTCTGGAACAAGTCTGTGTCCTGCACAGATTTCAAGATGCCTTTAACTTAACCAAAAAATATCTGGATGTTATTATTACAGTCTTGCGGTGTCAGCCAGAGGCGCTGGATAGGATTAATGTACCTTGGTGTGAGGTGCTGTACAAACACATCTGAAAAGATACTTTTTCCAAACCTGTGTATCGTGATGGAGCAAGAAAAAAAAAATAAATATTCCCAAACCACCCTCCTTCTGGCTGGAATTTGATAATACTTTCCATTCATCATCCCTTTGTAAACTTGGAGCCTCAGCAAGTTGTGGCTGGGGAGCAGTAAACACGAATCCGAAGGTGGGAGTACCTGGGGGACTTTGATGTCACCATTTGTATCCACCCAAATAGAGAATTAGTCCCAGATAGATGTATAAAAAATGGGTTAAAGTGGTTTTAAATACAGAAAGTGATATATTTCACCTCTGCTTTTAAAGACTTGAACCAACTGCACGCTTTTGAATAATGATCTGCTGTTCTACTACATACAGATTTTTTTCTAAGAAAGACTTACTTCCAGGTGTAGAGATTTTTATAAATGTTACCCTCCATCTAAAGTGTCTTTTTCTAAGGAAAAAAAAAACCCACATCTTCTATTTTAAAAAAATGCCCTTTGAAGAAAATTCAGCAATTGGGACGTACATTGGGGTCTGCAGATTGTGGTACCCACTGCAGTTCTGTACCATGGATTTGGGGTCCCATCCCTCACTCGGGCTGCCTGGCCAAGCCCTCGGGGCTGGGGTTGCCCTCTTTCCCAGTGGCTGGGTGGGTGACAGTCTTCATTGTGTGGCTTCACAGGAGCAAGTCTTGTGTGCACACAAGAGATAGTGGCAGTAACAAGCGTCTGTACGAGAAGAATATTTATTCCCTTTATAGTAGTTTAAATTTAGTACGTGATCAACTCCATGTTGGATTTGAACTCCAACTTCGTACACTTCACCTCTCTCTTCTTGAAGGATAATGTGTTGAGAAACATACAAAAACCAGTTGAAATTCAAGGCAATGTACAAAGCTTGCAGTGACTGCCCTTTTCTGTTTATTGGTGAGTAAATGCTGACATTTGTCACCTACAACTTTCCTGTTTTTATTAGCTATTGAAAGGGGTCACCATAGCCAGCGGTGGAGTGTTACCCAATATCCACCCCGAGCTGTTGGCAAAGAAGCGGGGATCAAAAGGAAAACTGGAAGCCATCATCACTCCACCTCCAGCAAAGAAGGCAAAGTCTCCATCACAGAAAAAAACCGTATCAAAGAAAACAGGCGGCAAGAAAGGGGCAAGGAAATCCAAGGTAGAGTAATGCCTTCGTTTTTAAACCTCCTCCTAGTAGCTGTAGGGAGCATCACGTAGGACGGATGCGCAGTTGCCTGCATTGGGCAAAGGCAGAGTAAACTGGTGTGGACTTTGTTCAAGCATTGATACGTGTCTGCAAGAAACATGGAATCTGGGTAATTTTTTTCCAAAAGGGAAGTCACAGGGAAGCAGCATTTTGCAGTTGTGAATATTGAAGGAAAACGACAGCCGAAGGCACTGGCATTTTAATAACATCCTCAGCAATTACCGTGTCAGAGTCCCGTTTTTAAGTGGTGTGTTTTTCTGTTTGTTGGATTTTTTAATGTTTTGGGGTTTTTTTTCCTGTTCCAGCTTAGTATAAAATTCCTCTTTCAAACTTGATTTATTGAAATCCAAAGAGGGTGAAATCCTCCTTCTGAAGTAGGATGCAGTTCTGCTAGAGCAGCAGCTGAAACTTGCAGCATTGGAGAAACGGTGTTGCAGCTACATGGAATTTCTTTGGCTGAGCTACAGACCCTCCAATGTCCCCTGCTGTTTTTAATACGTTATAGACGAGAATCTGCCATGTTTAGGCTTGGGTTGGTTTTGTTTAAATTCCTAGTAATCAATTAAACTCATTCAAAATGCAGTGTAGTGGCGAGGGGAAGAACAAAATGTTAGGAAACTAATAGCACCTTACTTTCTTTTTCAGGAGAACATTCCCCCATTCCTTTCTTAGTTTCAGTTTGTAGTAGTAGGGAATCTTTCTAGTGTGTGTGTGTGTAACCAGAGAGTTGGGATTTATTTTTTTGCCAAACAACTGCTGTCAAGCAATAGGTTATGAAAGTAGAAAGAAAAGTAAGGAAATTTCACTCGAAGTGGACAGTGCATGTGAAAAGTTGCTCTCCCTGTCAAACAAAGCTGCTGTCTTCATCCCCTGGTTCTCTGTTTACTTGATCACTCGCCTGGTTATTTCACTTTCTTGGTTTTTGAACTACTGAGTTTAATTTTGACTTTTAGAACACCTAGTAGCTGACATTTCAAGTGCAGTGCTTCCAATAACCATGCACTAATAATTTCCCTAAATCTGGGTATTTTTCCCCCCCTACTTGATTACAAAAGCAGGAAGTCTGTTGTGGGGTTCTGTTTTTCTTCCACACAATAAACTGTATTGTCTGCTTGTTCTGTTGGTATTTGGCTAACAGTAAACTCCTGGGGGATTGAAATAAGACCCATGAAAATCTAATTTTCTAAACATTTGTGTAAAGTAAAGCATGGCTACAGCTTCTAGAAGCACCAGTATGCTCTTGCATCAAAGTCATTTTAGTTGCTCAGCCACACTTTATGTACTTTGGAAAGGGACAAGAGGAGAATAGTGACTTGCTTCATATTCCAGGTGGGCTTTTTAGCTTCAGCACAGGTATTGCTGAGGCAATATTTATGTTAAATCAGAAGTAGTCATTGTATGGAAAATAAGAAATTCTTTTGGAAGCCAGTTGAGTTTATAACCACAGCAGTCAATTCACTGTCTTCTTTTCAAAATGTTCATAGTTCTCATTTTTATGCAGAAAATCAATTCGTTCCTGAAATCTATCATTTTACATCAGTGATAGAGTTGAAAAGCAGAAGGGTGGCTGAGGGGGAGTCCCTCTCCCCTTGCAGTTCTACAGATGGAAGGGGGGGGGGTCACGTTAAACAAGAGAGAGAAAATTGTTCAGCCCATTTCCTTGTACTGTAGGAAAGTAGATGTCTTCTCCTGACACTCCAGATTTCAAAGGCGTATTTCTAAAAATTCGTTTTGAAACCTGGGAGCCCCTCCCTCCGCAGAGAGATAAAATTGGCTCAAAGTCAGTTTTTACCTCACGATGAATGGCTGCCCACAGTTAGAAACAGACACCTTAGCTTTTTCCACACAGGCCATTAGAAAGCTGGTAAAAGTTTGGGGCTGTTTATGTGTTTTCCTGCAGCATTTAAGATAACTGTCATCTGAATTGAGCGCTGTCGTAGGCAAGAAAAGGCCTATGTAGATACACAGACGCTGAGGTCATTTTCCCTATTGATTCCTTCAGCTGTAATCAGTCACTTTAGTTAGATTTAAAGGATAAAATCCAATGTTTGTGCTGGCATTTTATTGCCTGGTGAGCATTTATGGCCTGTCATATATCTCAGTGTTATTAAGCTGTGTTTCTCTCAGCCTTAAGTTAACTAATTAATGTATTTTTGGAAGAAGAAGCAGGGAGAAGTGAGCAAATCAGCCAGTGCTGACAGTACGACAGAGGGAACTCCTGCAGATGGTTTCACAGTCCTGTCCACCAAAAGCCTGTTTCTTGGCCAGAAGGTATGATCCTGCCTTTTTATACATGAATACCTATTTTTTCAGTGCTGCTTAGGGAATACCCTGTCCTGCCACCCCCTTTCCCCAAAAACTTCTAGGTACAATGGACATTTCCCGAACTGAGCACTTGAGGAGGTGGATGATAGTAATTTTTGAACAAAGCAGTTCTCTGAAACAATTCTCAGAATGTTTTAAAAATATGTTAATGAGTCTTCATCTGGCTACTAATTTAAATAGTGAAATTGAAGGAAAGCCTGAGTGCTTGTAATCTGTCTCGCCTTATTCATAAACAACCTAATTGTTTCAGCAAAGCTTCTGCCAAACATGAGATTATTCTCAGAATAAAATGTCTCTCTCCAACGGGCAGCCCACTTCACTGCTGATGTAAATGATTTACAGGTTTTTTTCAAAACCTATTTTAGACATTTGTTCATAATAGTGATTTTGTGGTTTGTTCTGCTTTGTCATTTACCAAAGTTAATGCTGTGGAATAAGGAATGATGCTTTTATGAAAAGCTACAAGTCAACGATCCTTCTTTCCCTGTGAATATGCTCTGGGACATGGGGTGCTTTAATACAAACACAGCTCTGCTTAAAGAGAGGATCCATTTAAAAACACAGCTCATGAAATTAATTTGGTCTTTTAGCTTGAAACCTCCTTTAGTTCGTGACACAAAATATTTTCTAAGTAAAGCTGCATCTTTCTTCTGTCATTCAGTAATCAGGTCATTGTGTTGTAAGTCATAAAAGATGAGCCATTGTCCATTGTGGAATGTATCTCCTCTGACACATTTGTATTTCACGCTGAGGTTGTTCTCCATTTATCCCTCCCCAGTTCATTTGCTGAGTTTAATGTGCATGAGAGTAACCTTATGTTTTGCAAGACTTCTGGTTTCCCACATTTAATTTTACAGCGAGAGCCAGATTGCTGGGTTGGTAGTTTTTTGTGTTATTTCACTACTCCTGGGCAGAGGGGGTGGTGGGTGGGTTTGAACATACTTTTAAAAACATTTCGATGACTAAATTCAACCCAAAACTTATAACCTTGATTCAAGAAAAGAATTAACATCAGTTTTGGACCTAACTTTAAATTTTTACTTACTGTAGGAAACCTGTAAATAAGACCTAACCCTGGGTTCCAGTAAATCCATGGGGCTTTGTTGCTTGCTGGGCTCAGTGGGAAGGGATGGTGAACTCCAGGAGTGCTTTAAGATGGGATGAGCAAAGCCAGGGTCTCGTGTAGAGCTTCCCAGCGAGTTCCTTGTACTGGGAAATGGACTTTCTGGCTTTCTCGCTCTCTTGGGAGTGCAGCCCCCTCAACAAAAGTTACTGGTAGGACATACCCATCCCCATACTGGTTGGCTGTCAGTTAGCCCGGCACGTGAGAGGCACCAGGTGTGTCAGCCTTTATTTTGTAACACATCCAACATAATGAAAAGAAAAATTGAACCCCCTTTGTCTCCTGTGAAGGAGCCCTCCGAAGGGAACAGATTATTTTCTGGTGGGCAGAGAATGCAGAGGTGCTGGTGACGAGTGTCAAGCACAGATTATATTTTCCTTTTGATTCTCTGTGAGAAACTGTCTTTAGAGGCAGTAAGTGGTTCGTGCAAAATCCTAAGAGAAATAGGGTATGTCTAACAAATATAATAATTTTCTGCATCCTGTTATATCCGAGTTAAAAATGAAAATCTTGCCTTGTTTGGGCTGGTAAATAATATATTAATGTCTTTGTTCCGATTTACCCCCCAAAATAGCACATTTAGACCAATCAAAATTATTTTAAGCATTCATGTTAAGACTGAAAATGTGAAAAACTTAAAATGAGACAAGTGTTTGTGCTGTAGTGATCAAAGGGATTTCATTTAGCGTAAAAAGAACCAAAAAAAAAAAAGTTTATTAGGCTGGCTCATTCCTAGAAGTATTTTCAGACCATTCCCTAGAAATTAATTTCAAAACATGCACTTTTTGAAATGACCAAATAATTTTGATTTTCTTGTAATTAAAAAAGCAAAGATAAAATTTTCCCCAATGGAATCAGTTCAAAGTGTCCTCTCTCCAGAACTGAAGGGGTGTTTTGCCTGGGCCTGAAGGCTCCTGGGGATGACAAGATGTGGTTGTTAATTATTTAAGTGACACATGGAAGTCTCAATTCAGTGCTGTTTGTTTTGGAAATTTACCGAGTAGATGTAACAATTATCCCTCAAAACTCTAGTGACTTTGAATTGGTTAAATGCTTCTGCTTAGCCATTTCTACCTGCAATTGCTGTTTAAAATGATAACATTGCCCTAAGTTTAAGTCTGATGCTTAAAAGAAAAAAAAAAAAACCAAAAAAAAGAGGTCTGCCTTGTTAGAGTTGACTTAAATTAGTGCCAGGTGGGATTCATAAACTTAATGAGCCAAGAGTCTTCTTCAGTAGCGATCCTGGACGGTGGCGTTGCAGTTCCATTCCTTAGGCCACAGCGTGTGGCTGGTTTTCAACGCCGGTGAGGGCAGGAGGTGTTTGCCTCTTTGGAGGAGCCCTTTTCTTCTGTTCAGCGAAGCCTCACGCTCCTTAAACTGCATTTTTAGGGAAGGAAAAAAGCTGCCATGGGTTTAGGTGCTTGAGCTGGAGGCCTGGGAACCAGAAGTCCTACCTTCTGGGTTTGGCTGCTTCAGAGATACTGTAAATCATCTCTTATTTCTCTGTTGCCTTCCCCGTCTGCACAATGGAAATACAGATACGTTCTCCACATGGATGGTAGGAAAGCTTAATATGTTAAAACATTTTGAGCTTTTCCATTTGAAAAGCAAAAATATTCATATTAATCACCATTCTTTGATTTTTCTTGAGTTTGGACCTACAGATTTTCAGTATATTTTGGTGCTCTGTGTGTTCTCAATAAGCTACAGTGCAAACACAGAAACCTGATAACAAAAAACCCCAAACAACTGGTATCTTACAGACCTCCCGTGACATCCCTGAGCACCTTTAGAGCGTGTCCCTTTGGTCTGCCAAACCACTACCTGCTAGATCAGGAAATAATTGACTAGATGCAGAGAAGGAAGAAAATAATCCTGTTCTCAGTGATGGCATTCAGAAGAGTTTAATGGGAAAAAAATCTTCTCCTTGGCTCCATGTTTGCAGAAGGGCAAAGGGAAGGGGTTTATTTGCAAGAATGGCTCTCCAGCCTTCAAATATCCCGAAAACACAAATGAGAATGTTGCAATCCCGGGTTTTGTTCAGTTTTTTTAAAAGTGCTGTTGCTGCATTAAATCTTTAGGTAACTGCTGACATTCAGCTAGAAATGCTTAGAGGTCAGGAAGTGGCAAAGGACCCTTCAGTTCTGCCTGTAGAAGTGTAGTAAGTAAGTATTAAAATCGAGTTAATAGGTAAATGATAGCCCCTGCTCCAAGTGACATCCCAACGGAAATGCAGCGTTCTGCACATTAACTAATGAGTTTTTCCTGAGACGATTAGAGAGTTGTAAGACCTCAAGCCTAAGTGGTGAGGTTTGGACTTTCAGAGAGACCTCTCTTTGTTGCCTCCGACAAGCATCTTCTGTTTTCTGTGTGAAATTCATACCACAAAGAGTTCCAAGACTTTAAAGGTAATTTTGTCTGAATTAAGAAACGCAAGGCTTGGCTCAGAAAATACTCATGGACGGGCTAAATGCCATCTGCATTTTAGCTAACTTTTATTCAATTTAAAAGTTACCTAAAGTTATGTCCATTCTCTGCACAAGTATACACCAGTTGTGCCTATTTTTGGATTTCCAAAGTGGCTCTTTAAGGGGCTCACTCCTGTCTGACACAAGCTTCATACTACTTTAATTACCAGCTCATTGCTATTTAAATCCCATAGATGTGTAGGTGCAGGGTAAGATTAAAGGTCTGAAACCAACGTGATCTGCAGCCAATAGACGTGGGGCAAAAGCTTGTAGAACCCGGAATGAGGGATCAAAGAGAGTCACCCAGAAAATGAACAAAATACGTTTAGGACAAGACTAAAATCTCCCCAAAACAGTCTTTTGGTGTGTGCATGTGTTTTGTTGTTGTTATTGTTGGGTTTTATTTCAAAATTCATACAGTTTCTTTAACATTTTGGTTTGATTTGACTTTTTTTGTTGTTTTATTTGTTTTAAACAGCAGTTGCTTGTAGTCAAACTCAAGACTCAAACTCCAGTATGAATAACTTGCCACGTGTGAAGTGTTAGAGGATTCTAAGCTGTTTGGAAAGGAAGCTTTCTTAGATTTTATTGCAAATTCCCGAACAGACCCGTACTTAAAACAGGACTGAATTACACTCATTTTTAGCCAAAGTCACCCTATTTTGAGGGAAGGTAGTTTTACTCAAGCAACATATGGAGATTTTCTGACACTGCAGGCTTTTAAAAAGAGAAAGAAGGTCAATTCATGTAATCCCATGGATGAAATGCAAATAGTTTTTTCACAAAACTTAAATATGTTGGCCTCCTTAAATGACCCATTCACTCGGAGCAGTTACATGGATTGGCTCCTATTCCCTGTTCACACCCTCACGTACACAAGGGGAAGAGTTGAAGAGTTAAATCCTACAGACTGTGGATTACAAACCAAGAGAAGTCAATCCAGGTATCGATGACATTAATTACCATGCCTGAACCTCTACGTTATGCTCCCCGGGTTGAACCCAGCGGGTTTTGGCTCAACTGCAGGGTTTGCAAAACTGAATGAGAACTTTCTCTTTCGTAGCCGCTTTGCATATTGGCTAATCAGCCACGTAAAGGAGCGTTTGAAAGGTGTGGGTTAGACAGAAGCACAATTTATGAGGTAGATAATGTGTTTCCCCATCACAGTGCGGATGTGAGGTTAATCTCTACAGATGTCTGTGGTAACTTGTATCTCACTGTGCGCCCACAAGAAACCCTCCCGATGGTGCAGCGACTCAGGCAGCAGTTGAGAAGCATCCTTTAAACAGAGGGGCGTGTTAATGAGAGGAGTGAATGGGAGGTGGTGGGTAAGGTTAAAACGCTCTATTTTCATCAATGCCAGAAGGAAATAAAGCAGGTAAAATAAAAACCAGAAGCAAATAAAGCAGATAAAATAAAAACTAGAAGGAATAGCACAGAGTAGCGCCTGCTTACGGCGCTTCACCACCCGTTCCCAAGGGCAGCAGAACCGTGCAGATGGAAACCAAAGTGTCTGCAAGACAGAATGTGGAGAAAAGAAAAAGAGAAAGAACCCGTGTCCCCTTGCTGGGACAGAGGAACCGCTGGAGACAAGCGTGGGCTTTCTCTAAGATACACTTCCATTTGCTGGCTTGAAGCGGGAGGAGCAGCATCTTTTATCCAGTTTCAGTGCTGGACAGTCATGGCACGTCCCAGTAATGGAGGCTTAAGACAGGATTAGGGTGTCCTTTATCTCTGCTGTGAAGAGAAACAAATAAACTTTTATAACCCCCAAATAAGAATCCCGAGTAGTGACCAGCCTAAAGCCAAATTGTAGGTAGATTCACGCCCTCCCAGTGTGAAAAATGTTTGAGTCTTGTGTTTGAAATGATTTTTTTTAGATAATAACCCCCCTTTATGACCTGCCTTTTATTTTGCATATTTGTTTGCAGTGATGCTATCTCCATCTGTGTTGCAAAGCTCACTTTTCTGCAGCTTCTCTGTGATTTCCCAGCTGTCCTGTTATTTCCCACCTCATGCTTTTCTTTTCAGCTGAACCTTATTCACAGTGAAATCAGTAATTTAGCCGGCTTCGAGGTGGAGGCCATTATCAATCCTACCAATGCTGACATTGACCTTAAAGATGACCTAGGTAAATGGGGCATGGGTTGACACAACTAACGGTCACATGGAGATTATGGAACCCAGAATTTACTCTCTAGGGCTTTCATACATTTAATAAGAGCAGAAATTCAAATTTTGCAGTTTCTGTTTTGTTGAAGAACCGTATTCAAAAGCCTTTTTTTTTTTGGTTTGTTTGTTTTTCACCAAATCTGAACACTTGTAGCCATCACTAGTCTTCACGTTGATTTCAGTTGAAAGAAATAATTTAAATTCTTTTCCATAATAATCATATGTGACTGTTAGCTATTTTGGGGGGTTTCTTATTTGGATACTTTGAGGACTAAAATACTTTTTTGTCAGGTTGTTTTCAAAATAAGCAGTTTCTCCATTCTAACTGCAATCTCGTGGCGGGGGTTCTGATAGTCAGAGCAGGCATCAAAATTTTAAAGAGGAAGGATTAAATGATTAACTACTGCCTCATCTTTCCTACCTTGATTTCAATGTTTAATTCAGTCAGTTATGCTTCAATTACTCCCTGTCACTTTGTCATTCAGCTGAAAGCAAATAATGATGTTACACCTACAATGAACTCGTAGATTCTGCCATAGATGGTGCATCGCTTTTAAAGCTTCCATCTTGCCCCATAAAATTAAAAAAATCCTTCTCCAACAGAAATCTCTTCTTCAGCAAAAGAGAAATCAACTTTCACGCATTATGTAGTGCATCCCCAAGTTTGTTGATTATTCCTGCTGCTGCCTTTGTTAAAATTTCCTTAATGGAATACAGCCCATGATTCTTCTTCTGTGTTCCTGTGGGAATGTACACAAGTAATTTAACAAGAAAAAGATTTTAAAAGGCTAATTTTTAAGTCAGCCTTTCTCAAAAACACCTATCATTTTACAAGAGTCTCAGCCATTCAGGCGCATAATAAGAAAATATGCCTTACCTTTAAGAGAGATAATTTATATTTTTAAAGCAAATTCAGTAGAACCCTGTGTGCAAATACATGGTTTCCCCCGTGTGAATGAGACTGTCATTTCTAGACACGAAGTGATGAATCCCTATATGTCTGAAGATTAGTGCCTGTCAGCTTATTGACGCTGGCAAAATGGAGAAACTAGTTATTTTGTTTGGCTTGATGATCCTGACTTTCTTTTTTATTAAACAGATTCCGTATTTTAGTTTCATGCTCTGTGGGGAACTTGGTTGATCTAGGATTTCTGCAAAGCAAAACGGGGTGTTAGCTGATTTGTAAACCTTTGGAAATGATCTCGTGTGATTGCTCTGACTTGTCATTTTAACATTTATTTGATCATGTCGTGCTCAAGATTCCTCCTCCTGTTCCCTACACCCCTCTCTCTACACACACCTGCACACACACCTCAGCATACTCCTTTGGCGCCAGGTTTGGAGATGTAAAGGTAGGAAAATATGGACGTTGGTACATGTGTAAATGTAGAGCCTGTGCTGGGTCTCCGTCCAACGTGGTTGATATACATCTGTTTACCTGTTGTAGTTGCAAGTTGTACAGGCTGACATTGCCACGATCGACAGTGATGCTGTCGTTCACCCGACAAACTCTGACTTCTACACCGGTGGTGAAGTAGGTAATGGCAAGTTCAGTGCTGCGGAGTTCGTATGTGTGTGCATGGTCAATCAGCAGCCACAAGCTTGTTGTAGCTAATGCAGATCTGCATTCATTTCTCACTTCCAGCAGTCCCGACTGAATCAGAAAAAGCAATGAATCTTTGCCAGCTCGCTGGGCCTTTTTTGATTTTTACCGCCAAATCGGCCTTTGAGGAGTTCACCACAGAACGCTCCCGCCAAAATTGCAAAGGCAGGAACGGTGCGTTCAGTGCAGGCCTGTGAGCAAGGAAAAGGAATTGCCACA
This sequence comes from Nycticryphes semicollaris, assembly GCA_013400055.1. Classification (NCBI taxonomy): domain Eukaryota; kingdom Metazoa; phylum Chordata; class Aves; order Charadriiformes; family Rostratulidae; genus Nycticryphes; species Nycticryphes semicollaris. The sequence goes on along the minus strand of VXBJ01006476.1, from coordinate 243,346 downwards.
TTGTTTGACACGTTAAATGCCTGGCTTGAATATGGTTTGAGCCCCCATCTTTAGATTTCTAACCAGTTCCAGCACACCCTCCCCACGCCGAGGTTCAGATGTTCACATCTGAGGTGCTGGATCTCGCCCGTCTGTGTTTTCTGAACTCTTAAGATTGGTTAGTTTATTCATATTTTACCTTACGGACCGAATTTCCTTCGTAGCCCAGCTCCACGGTCCTCACCCCAAGTCACCCTACGCCCCTTTTTCAGGCAGTCAGTCACCCAAGGTGGACGGATGAGAGAAAGGCACGACAGCGAACGTGACAGCCAGCTTAATTCAGAACGTTTAGTGTCCCCCGGGTAACTCACTAACAGTGTCCTGAAGGGGTTTGTAAAAGGGGAGCAGGACTTCAACTGAACTGCCCTGCTAATTGGAGAAGGCAAATCAGAATTTGGGCCCAATACAGAAGTTGCTGGTGAAGGGGGTGACACTTAAATGTCACCTGATGCCAGGCTCTGTTCTGCATCTCATTTAAACCTCACCACGATGCGAGCGGCCTCCCTCCGCGCCTGCCGTTTCCAGAGGGGCTACTGTCCGAGGGGGACACGGGCTGACGGAGCTCTGGGTGGCATCTCGGGCAGAAAGAGCTGGGGACTTGGCTAAACGTGCTGCAGAGACGTTAAATTAAGAGAGTCATAGTTGGCTGTATGTAAAGAATGCGCTTTTAAAGTCTGTCAGACCCATTGAGCTGCTCTCCTCCTCTCCCACCCTTGGACAAAGCAGAGCTTTGACACCCCTCACCCCCCCAGCATGGAAAATTGTCTCTCGAAGCTGTGCTGCTCGGTCCTTAGCGGAGGTTCCTGGTGCCTCTGACTGCTGTAAGAAAGAATAGAAGTGCACAAATGCTTAGCTTCCAATGATTAACTTTCACCCATCTAAATTTATTTAAGTTTTTTTTTTTTATTTTATTTTTCAATTTCTGTTGGTTTTGGTTTTTTCTTTTTTTTTTTTTTGGTTTGGTTTTTTCCCCTCTCCCCCCTAACAATTTAAATGTACTGGGGGCTTACCCCCAGAATTTTAGAGCCTAAATTTCCGCTAACGCTGTTTTCGACACTGGTAGCGATGCCTGCTTGGAAAGCATGTGGTAACGCTCTTATTCTCATGGGAGTGACACATATTTATGCCTGTGAGCAACTGAGCCACTAACCTTGACGCTGCGAAGCAAAGACTTCCATCGAGAAACTACCTAATGGTGTGGAAAATGGTTAAATGCTCCATGTCCTTTCCAAGGCGAAGCTAATTCACAGTGTAGTTCTTGGGCTAGAATTTCAATATAAACCCTCACTGTTAATAATGAGAAGAGGGTAATTGAGGAGTAAATGCAGAAAAGCTCACCGATTCGTACCAAATAAGACTTTTGCTCTTCTTTGTACCTATTCTGCAAGAAGAGACCTCGGTGAAATAAACTGACACGGGTTGTTCATTGCTTTTAATTATAAATTAATTCCCAGTAGAAGGGAAAGAGCTGATCCTTCTGGTTTGAATTAAACCAAACCAGGCTAAATTCCATTAAATGTACAACAGCTTTGCAATGGCAAAGAAATGACCTACTTAATAGATCTTTTCTGTTCCTGGGTTCTGCACAAGGCTTAATTATGTTTCCCCTTGAAACAAGAGAAATTAAGGATTATGAATGTCATGGGGTTTAGGATCTAAGTTCACGGCCTCGAGGGGGATAGAACTGGAATGCACACAAATATGACTGCTGTGGAAATACAGAGAAGGAGAATATAACCAGAATGGCCGAGTGCTTCCTTCCCTCCCCATCCCTTCTCTGTCGGAGGGATTTGATGAGCCCTCAGTGTCACCCACATCTGGAGGGCGCAGCAAAGGCCACACCGGGTCCTGCCTTTCCAGGCCCCTGGGCTCTGGGGTGCATCTCCTTCCCCAGCCCGCTCTCCCAAGACGTTTCGCTGCCGTAAATACCGCCACTACCATCTTTTCCAAGAGATTTAGAAAACGATGCCTTCCCCTGGGTTGCACAGGGAAAGGGAATTTTGGGGTTTCAGCAAATTCTTAGTGAGGGGTTTGCCCGAATAAACTTAGCCCGAAGTTTTTACTTAAATGAGCCCAAAAACCAAATTGCACTCTGACCTACACGGTCTGACCTTGCCATCCAGCTTTTGGCAAACCCCCCTTGGGAATTGGGAATGAAAAAAGCCAAAAGAAAAGGCATCCAGTTTTCAATTGGCCTCAGCTTTTCTACCCCAAAAGCAACAAAGTGCCAGTAGCAGAACAGAGGCAGGGGCAGAGACGCGGTTTTTCAGTGAACACACAAATGCATCGTTTTCAGCTTTTAATCTTCGGGTTTGGAAGAAATTCAGCGAGGGTGCCAGCACGTGAGCATCTCACATCCTCTTGGAGCTGGAACCCCGTTGTAGTACGCGGAGTCTTGGGGAAGGGGCTCTGCTCCCCCGAGCATACAGTATGTGCACTTCCATCAGAAAAGGCGGGGTTTCTTTTCTTCGTCCCTGAAAGAAAGGGCTTTCACCAAATAAACGTCTAGATCTTTAGAGATCCTAGTTCTGAACTTTTTTGGCAATCGGTTTTCAAAGTAATATCTCAAATCAGAGCCTTTATGATATCACTGCTGGTCTTACTTATCTACCTTTATAATTAATACGCACCGTGCAAAATGATGGGGGATGCTTATGTAGTTAGGAAAATGCTTTCTTGGGCTGTTTGGTTTTTAAATGATATTAATTACTATTTCAAACTAGAGCTGCAAAATAAGATCTAAACCATTTAAGTGATGGACTGCCTTTGTAAACGGTGTACCTTTTGGTTGCCCTGACCCACCGCACAGCTCTTCTCCTCCCAGAATGACCTTGTCCGGCCCCGTAGCTGTCAGTTAGAGAAGTGCATTTGGAGGAATATGTTCCTTAGAGATTCTCCTTATTTCTGAGGCTCTTCCTCTTGGTTAAAGGTGGCTCAACAAGCTGGGCAGTTACCAAGTAAAGCAGCCCGCTGCACTCACGAGACTGTTTCATTCCTGGTGCCACCTGTGGGGGTCAGGGACCAAGATCAGGTGAGTTTCAAATTCTTATTGTGGCAAATGGCTCTTTAAAACGATTTGTAAAGCGAGAGGGGAGATGAATCTCAGGGGAAGGAAGGAAGGAAGGAAGGATGAACCTTCAACCACTCTTGAGGTAGCACATCCTCCCAGAGCATTTCAGGCTAACAGATGCTCGTGGGGAGGAAGGAGGTAGGGGTGTCACGGCAGATGTTGTGGCTTTAAAATCGGCGCCTGAGAACGTTAGCGAGGGAGGCCGAGGTGAGGTTTTTTTGGGTTGCTAGGGTTGTCTTTTTTTGGTTTTTTTCTTTTTGTCGTTGTTGTTGTTGTTTTTAATGACTAGCTAAATCCGAAGTCCCAAAAGGTTTAGATCTTACTTTGCAGTCCCCAAAAAAAACCAAAAACATTTGGGCAGAAAAAAACTCTAGAACGATGTCATGAAAAAGTGATGATGCTGAATCACGTGTCTGCTGTGGAAACCTGGGATCCGAGGAGTAAACTAACCATTCTCTGTTCAGGAAGCACTTTGGAAAAGAAAGGCGGCAAGGAGTTTGTGGAAGCTGTCATTGAGCTTCGCAAAAAGAACGGGCCGTTGGACATAGCGGGAGGTGAGGTTCTGCGCTTCGGAAACTGCCGGCAAAACACCGCGGGCCCCCGTCACCCTTCCCTCCGAGCTCCTTCTAGGACCAGGCTCGGGTTCATCCTGGCTGCAGCCGGCTTTTCCGGGTTTACGTGGTGCTTGTGTTTTCCAAAGTTAAACCGGGCAGGTCACATCTGGAGTCACCTTTACCAAAGCGCCTGGGAAAGGCGGGAGCGATTCAGTTTTACACCTAAAAGCAGGTACAGGCAGACACGATGGATGTCGATCATTAAGGCCGCAGTTCAGAGAAGCAATTAATTAATTGCTTAGTTTTCAGAACACTGGAGCCCCACTCCGTTAAACATCTGCTTTGCTGAAGTGGCGCCGCCTTTCACTGAACTTAAGCACGTGCTTAAAGTTAAGCATCTGCTTGGGGGCTTTGTTTAATCAATGCCGAAGTCATCACTATAAAAGCTTACGACTTCGGGATGCCCAGTTATCAAAATTTATGCGATATGAGAGAAAAATCTACTGTGTGGGCAGTACGGATTGGTAATGGGGATATATAATTTTACACCATCTGTGAAATTGCTGCTACACGTTGTTCGTCTACGAAAGCCCATTCCGCCATCTGTGTTTACGCCATAAAAATAAACACAGCGCGCGCAGTTTGGGAAACCACTTCGGAATAACGCCGAAGGGGAGATGCAAGACTTCAGCTCTGACAGGCAAAATCACAACTCTTTACTTCTGGGGTTTTTTCCTTGCCCTTTGAAAATTGTTAAGAAGTTTATCTTGGAATTCTTGTTTTGCAAAAAATATGTAGAATGAATCGCTCTTTTTTTTCCTCTTTTTTCTTTCTTTTCTTACTTCTCCACAGTAATCTTTACCAGCCCAGACCAAACTGCTTACAAAGAGATTTATGGGTTTTTTTTCCTGGGCCCTCGGTGCATCCCTCAGATCTGGGGGCTCCTTGGTGGTCTCACCCCGTGGGGGAGCCCTGCGCCACACTGGGAGGAACTGGTTGTCAGGGACTCGTTGGAAGACTCTAGAGAAGAATTGATACACATCAATTTCTCCATCAGAAGGATTGAGATTTCCAGATTTCTCAGTTATATGGGTGTCCCTTTAACCAACCAATAACCAGGATCTTTGGCTGGAATATAACTAGTTATAATTATATTATTATATAGTTATAACTAGTAATTATAACTAGTCCAGAACGTGTCCATGATTTTCTGTTTCCACAGCAAACGCTGGTGGAACAACTGCCTTCTCCTTTCAGAGCGTTTGCATTTGCAGTAAGGGACCACTGCTCTTGGTAATTAACAGTTGTCCTTAACAGAATCCTAATGAGTTAATTAATGACTACCCTAGCAAACACTCCCTGAGAAATATTCAAGTTGATGATTCCTATCAATGGAATGAAAGTATTTCATTCTTTCAGGATGAAGATGTTACCCACATTTCACATCTGACTAGAGAGGTGTCAGCTGCATTTAATAGATTTTTCCTGGATTTATGATGTATTCTGGGTCTGCCAACATTTTAGTGGCACGTTATGACAAATCAGCGTTGCCTCAACACTGAGGCTATTCCACACGTTGGGAATCTGCAAACCCATAAGAACATAAATGCTTGTGCTTCCCTTCTCCTCCAGAATGTTCCCTTCTGACTGACCTCCAGACAAAGGCTTTTCTCTTTCCTGCAGGGACAGGATCAGTGTGGGATGGTTGTGCTCCAGCAGTTCTTTATACTATACTTAAATACCAAAACGCCTCAGAAACATCCCAGAAGGGAGTGTAGGATTTCTGGCCTTTAAGCACCTTTGCAAACGTGATTTTTAATGTTTTTTTTTTTAATTATTGATATTTTTAATGCTGTTTTTGAAGACATAGGCTGCTGTTTTGTACCCACACTTCCGTGAAGGTTCGAGTTCACTCTTGTGAGATTTTGACTACATGGATTTTTTTTTCCCCTTCAGCTTGTGATTAGGGTGTTTCACTTCCCTTTCTTTTTTTTTTTTTCCAAGTTTTTAATTGCAGCCACAGAGCTGTGGCTTCAGAAATGGCAGTTGGTCCTGTTTCCTGGCAGGCAGAGCACAGTCTGTCCCTGCTCGGGGCTGGGAAGCGGTGACCCTTTCTTCCCATTTTTTTTATCAGGGAGTGTAGTGACAGGATGGGGGGGGAAATGGTTTTAAACTGAAAGAGGGGAGATGGAGCTGAGATGTGGGGAAGAACTTGTTTGGTGTGAGGGTGGTGAGAGCCTGGCCCAGGTTGCCCAGAGAAGCTGTGGCTGCCCCATCCCTGGAGGGGTTCAAGGCCAGGCTGGAGGGGGCTTGGAGCAACCTGGTCTGGTGGGAGGTGTCCCTGCCCAGGGCAGGGGGTGGCACTGGAGGGGCTTTAAGGTCCCTTCTGGCTCAAACCATCCTATGATTCTATGACCCCAGCTTAGGTTCTGCTGAGAGAAGGTCTCTTGACTGGAGAATCCCCAACTATTGGTAGTTTCTAGCCAGGCTCTGCCACATCCTCTTAGTCCCCATCCATGGTCATATCGTAGTGCTAAGATATGACTAGTGTGGTAAAAAATTCTTCTTCCTTTCTTTGTACATACAAGGCCTTGCCTGTTGGTGCGAATCAAACATTGTAAATCTGGAAATGCATCCTCTCCAACTGTCTGTCAAGAATGTGATGAAAGAGAGAAACTAAACCCAGCATTTGTTTAAGTGGTCTCGGATGACCCGTACGCAAAAAAACTCCAAGAAGACCAGACCCAAAGTCTTGAAATCACACGAAATGTCATTTTTTACAGCTGGAAATAAAGTAAAAATTGTAATTCCCCTCATTTCCAGCCTTCCTTACTCGTTTGCAGAGCCTGAATAGCTCTGAACTGATCCTGCTCGGGCTGCAGCGCGATCAGAAGCTGATGAAACAAACCCTGTGTTTAGTGGGAGTAGCTGAAGGTCACACCAGTCGTGACTCCATGGGACAATCCAGCATCCTGATGTTCCCTGGAGCTCTCTGAACTGCACCAAAGCGAGACCATCCCTGAGCAGGTTTCTGCTCTCACAGACTCCTGCCTTTTTCCTTACACTTTACACAAGTTTGCACAATCCCCGATAGAAACGTGTTTTCTTTGATGTCAGCCATGAATTCTTGCTCTCCCTAAAATAAGCTCGATTATAGCTATGATTTATAAATTACCACTGCGAAGTGCAGCTGGAAATGGAAAATACAAAGTCTCCATCATCATGTTGTTATATTTTCGGGCTGTGTGATTTGTAATCTAAACCACTCCCAGGGGCTGAAGGGACGTCTGCCAGTTGTTTGCCGTTTTGAATCACGGACGCATTCTTTTAATCCTAAAGAGAGAAAACCATTTCTCTTTCACTTTCGGTTCTTCCTAGCTGTTGTCAGTGCCGGCCACGGATTGCCTGCAAAATTTGTCATCCACTGTAACAGCCCGGGCTGGGGCTCAGACAAATGCGAGGAGCTGCTGGAAAAGACGGTGAAGAACTGCTTGGCTCTGGCCGACGAAAAGAAGCTGAAATCAATTGCGTTTCCTTCCATTGGCAGCGGCAGGTAAGGCTGTTCCACACACCTGAGGCTTAATGCAGAACAGGTCACGTTTTCTAAGTGCCATCCCTGATGTTCCAGACTCCCCAAACCCCGTTGCTACAACGGATTTGGGGACGTGGAAGAGAACGTAAAGAACAGGGGTCTGGTTTACCCAATTTTAGTGCACAGTGTATCTGAGGATGGCCAGGAGGCTCGGTGTTAGTTTAAGGAGCAAACCTGAAGTGATTCTTGGGATTTGCAGAGTCACTTCTAGCTTTCACCCAAAATTTGTGAGCTGAATTCTGTGCACTTTACATCATGGGGCTCTTTAAGGGAAAAAAAAAAAAAAAAAGCAAACAAAACAAACAAAAAAAATGAGTCTCAAAAGCCTTCACCAAGGTTTTTGAAACCCAAAGTCTCCTCTGGCTTTGTACAGGCTCAGGGCCTTTGAAAGTGGCCCTGAAAGCGTTCTTAAGAACCAGAATAAGGACATCACTTTTAACCTGAGGCTCTTGGGTTTGGGGTGGGGAGGGAGGTTTGAAACATTTGCCCCCAAATGATGGGTGAGTGTGAGGGGCAAGTGCCGAATCCAGGCTGAAATAGAGAATTGTGTGCTTAGCCCTCACCAACTGCCCCTTTTCAACTGGCGGAGAAAGCAGCTGGCTGAGGTACAGCCAGAATGTTCTTCCCATTGTGCCGTGTCACAACAGCAGATTAATTCTCTGGGGCAGGGCAGGAAGCTCTATTTGAGCTCGTGGGTGAATGACAATAAAGGAGGATAATAAATTTAAGCGACTTGGCATCAGACGAAGCTCCAAATAAGGTTGGTTTCCCTGGGTGTCATTGTAAGGAGGTGACATGAGCCTACTTTGTAGAACAGTAGAGAAATGCAGCGGAGGGTTCATCCTGAGCTGTTGAATCTTCTGGCAGGGTCCCAGGCAAAGAGAAGCTCTCGATTCCTCTTTGGGAGAAACTCTGTTCCTCCCCGGGCTGTGGAGTGACCGTGGAATCGGTTTCCTAAGTGCCTGAAGCAAGACCATGTCCAGTATCCTCCACGGAGCCCTTTCTCTTCTGGAGAGCTCCCAGCACAGCCCCAATCCCAACCTTTGTTGTGACGTAGTCGATTGGTGTTGGAAGATGATGAAACCCTGAATAATCAGGAGATTCACATTCTGTTGTGAAACCTGGCTCCTGACAGGAGAGGGCTGTGGCCGAGTTCTCAGCTCGGGGTTTGCACCTTCTCCTCCCTCGGCCCAGTCCAAGTGGTGCTTTTAAAAGACAGAGCGGAATCGACGGGCCTTGAGAAATAGATGAGGTGGTGTATTTCACCCCCTTTTTTTTTCCTCTCAGAGATATTCAAGCACAAATTAATTCTGGAGAGAGCAGAATATAATTCTGACAATACTCTTTACTTGTTTTTATGAAGTCAGAAGCATTAAAAAAAAAAGTAAAGCTTTTAAAGACAGCAAATGCCAAAGACACCACATGTAGGCAGCTGCCCTCGTGCAGACATCTGTCAAGCAGACATCACCCAATAAACCCACATAAACAGTTTCTAGTCTCTTTTATAGTGGAGGAATGGGATTACATGAGGGCAGTTCAAATAAATCACGGGGAGAAATAAAATAGCATGTTTGTAGCCTTCAGTGGGCCAGATGCTCAGCTACAGCCAACTTGTGGGGAGCCCAAGCAGGGTGTCTCAGGGAGGTAGCCTGGAGTTCAGTCTGGTAGGGCCAGCAGGAGACAGGGGGGGAAAAGGAGAGTGAGGGATTGAGCATAAAATCATCCTCGGAGGAGGGATTTCTTTCCAAGGCTCTGACTTTGATCCGAATCGACGTTACCTGGGCTAAAGTCTCAAACTGCCTTTTCGCGGGTGTTCAACTCGGACCCGTGGGTCGATGCGAGAGGTTTCTGTTTCTTCTTGCAGCCCACACGTGGCCATTGGATTTTTCTCCCCTCTCTCCTCTCTTTTGGGACAGTGATCCTAAAAAATTCCCTTTAATCTGCTTCCCTGGATGTGTCTCCCTTTGACCAGACTCCTCTCCCGAGTTCCCTGGAAGCAGATCCGAAATGATGTAGACCCTGATTTTATTGACAATTCCTGCTCGGGAGCAAAATTCCTCCCAGATCTGTTCAATGTGTGGGAGGATGCAGCCTTGATAAGTAATTAGCAAGTGATGGGACATGGTGACGTGCTGAGTCTGTGCCTTTTTCTCCACAGAAGCCAACAGGAGCAAGTAGCTCCCGTGTCAAAATTCTGCTCTCGCTTGATTAACTTGTCACCCGGCTGATTCTCCCCGACCATGGAATTGAACAAGGGTTTTTCACAAGGCTTTTTTTTTTCCTTTTCTTTTTCCCTTCTTCAGTAAAAGAAAATAAAAAAAAACCAAAAAAACTGGGCATTTTTAGAAAAGCAAAAACCAGCATGAGGTATTTCATGTCCTCATATTTGAAACATCACAAGCGTTATCTCCAGGCAGCGTGTTTAATGGTCACATTCCAGGCAGCCCCGGCACGGGGTTGCTCTTGGAGCCTCTTTGATGGCAAGGAACCGTGCAGGGAGCAGGGCTGTGACACGGGCAGTCACCTTTCTCTTTTTGTGTCTTGCCTCCTGTAACGGGACGGGGAACAGAACAGCGCGGCTTTGATCGGGCTGGTGCCGCAGCGAGCGAACGCCGAGCGGTGTTTCACCTGCCAGTGCCAGAGGTGAATTTAGCCCCGGCTTCTGCAAACTGCTGAGGAAACCCTGAGAAACTCAGCCATGGGTGTAATCTGTGAGGTAGTAGTAGTAGTAGTAGTAATAGTACACACTCTATAACGGGGAGGATTGACCATGGTGTGTCAGTAAGTGCATCTCGGGTGAGCAGGTGCTGGTCACTGGGCTCTACCCCAAGAGAGTGATCGAGTCCCACCACCCTCAGACTCATTTCTGTGGCAGAGCTTGGGCCACATTCAAAGGAGTGACCAGGTGTAATCTCAGGGGTGATCAGGTGAAACCTTCAGACAGGGGCTGCTGGCTAAAAACGTGAAAGAGCTTGTAAAAGGGTTCCCCAGGCTTCGACAATGAGCTTTGAAATCCAGTTGTGCCGTTTTGTCATCTGAGAAAGCAGCAGGTTGGTTCTGTTTGTGGCTTCTCCAGGAAAAGGGGGTAGGATCCCCTTCTTCAGGCATTGCTAGAGGAGCAGAAAGGCCTCTGGTTTTTAGATCTCTGTGGTTGATACCACAGATGTCCTTCAACTTGTTTTTCTTAGGTCTGTAGTTAGGTTGAGCCACCCTGTAATTAAAGAGGTTGGAAGGAGCATTGGAAGTGGTGCTGAGGTTAGAAAAGCCAGGAATCACAGAATCTCAGGGATTGGAAGGGACCTTGAAAGATCATCCAGTCCAACCTCCTGCTGGAGCAGGAACACCCAGAGCAGGTCCCACAGGAACGTGTCCAGATGGGGTTTTGAATGTCTCCAGAGAAGGAGACTCCACAACCTGCGTTGGCTTCCCAAGCCCAGTAAGGTTGACCAGCCCCAGCTGGCCAAGGCCCATGGTGACCCAGCAGAGCAGACTTGGTCACCTCCACTCAACCTTCTTTGTGGTTGGTACCACCTTTGATGCAGTGAGGGTGTTCCCAGCGGTGTTTCTCCTTACCAAACTTCTAGAACTCCTTTTCTTCCTTTTCAGCCTAAATTGAGGCTGGACAAGTCACTTCTTTAATTTTGTGCTACATTATTAACCATTAATAGTGCTAAAACCATTGGACTCTGTGTCTTTTTGTGCTTCATTGTCTGTATCGGGTTCTCCACCCCTTTTTATTTGGCTTTAATAGTCGCTTTGCTTTCGTGGGGGGGG
>VXBJ01006476.1:65452-230940 GCA_013400055.1 Nycticryphes semicollaris | reverse complement strand
AATAATACAGAAACCCTGTTGTCCTTAATTATATTTACAATTTTGAAATTGTGTGAATCGATTTAGTAAAATGTTTGAACTGTTGCTGGTGTTGCACTCGAATTCATTTCTCCCTTAAAGCCTCTGTGGTTTCTAAACGCTGGAAAGGTGGGGGTGAGAGGGGTGATAAAACCCCGGCTCCGAACCCCGGGGCCTGAAACTGGTTTGGAGCTGGAAGGGCACGTGCCCAGTTCAGACTTTCCAGTTGGTGCTTCAGATCCTCCACCTTCCGACTGGGACTTAATTGGCTCTTTAGTTTGGGAGGTCAAAGCCTTTTAGATGGAGCAAGGCCTGGGATTTTTTCCTTTTGGGTTTTTTTTTTTATGAACTGGTTCCAGTCATTTAATATTGGCCAGTTTGAAGCCATTTTTGTGGGGTTTTTCTTTTTTCCCCAGATATTTACGAGCCCGGTTTGTATCCGTCTCCTTTGATGCAGCTGAAATCCACACCAGCCTCAACCTTCAGGGAAGCTGCTTTGAGAAACAAGAGGTTACACATTCAAGAGCTGTCACCTGCGAGTCCTCCCTCTTCCTTTGAAATCTTTACTTCCTAGAGGGCAGGCAGCTGAAAACTTCAGTTAACCCAGGAAAGAGCATTTCACATCCAGGGCAGCGACTGAACCAAATCGGACCCAGGAATAGCAAATATTAACGAATACGCGGTTTAAGCTCCTGCAAGAGTGGGTTTGGGTTTTGGGGGTGAAAGTCCAGATTCTTGCAGCTTTCCAGGAAAGTCTGTAGAGGAACGACCGCAGAAGATAAAATTGAAAATAATAGTGTTATTCTAAACGTATACACAAAAGGGGAGGAAAAAAAAAACCAATCCAGTTTGTGCCTCAGCTTCTACAAGGCGTTTGACCATACTGTGGGCTCAAACTTAACGTTTTTAACCGGCCAAAAGCCGGTGCCGCTCTTCAAAGTGGCAATAAATAGATAAAACCGGGTGCAACACTTGGGGATTTGGATTGTGGAGGATTCCTGAAAAGGACACCGGAGCTGCACTCGCCACGGATGTCACTAGGTGTCACTGAGAGAACTGGAAAGCAGGAAGCAGCAGAGCCGAGCAGGCACCTGAGGGGACGCGGCGTGAGGAGGCTCCTCGGTTTTTTTCTTAGCGCAGAAGGGGATTTTTAAACACAGAAGGAGAATCCACGTCAAACTTAGTGTGGAAGTTACAGCTTCTGTAGGATTTGCTACTCTCTGTAAAGTCTCACTTTTGTAAAGTCTCCAAAATGTTAATGTCATCAACAGGGAAAAAAACCAGGTGGTGTCCACAGGTGTTTTCAAAAACTAGATTTCAAACCGGATTTAATAAATCTGGTTTTCCCACCATGCTGGGAGGGCCAGATTTTCTCTTTCGACTAGAAAAGCCCAAAGTAAAACTTATTTTGGGTCAGATGACAGGGAATTACTGCTTCCAGCCCCGTGTCCCATCTCGTGTTCAGCTGCTGGATCCATGATTTCACTGGGAATGATCCTGTTGTGCCCCCTTTGCTCTGTTCGGCCTCAGGTCTTTTTGCCAAACGTAAGGCCACGGACGAGCTCCCACCTGCTGACAATCCAAGCTCTCAGCACCACGTCCCAGTGGCACCAAAACCAGTTACTGGGGACTTTTTACCTTGCCTTGATGGAGGATGATGCTGTGGTTCCCGTGGTGGCGCCACGGCCCGAGAGCTTTCGGGAAGTCTCATCTCATTCTAACTCCTGACCACGGAGCAGAGATCCCAGGACAAGCTGGAACTCGGCCACTTGGGGCGGCAGGAGGAGATCACGGCAGGTATTCAAGAACCTAAAAAGTACTGTGTCAGGTTACAGCAATAACAGGGAAAAGGGGAGAGGAAGTTCCTGGGAACACGTGCACCGTAGCCAGGACAAGGCTCCTTCGGGAGCTTTGGTTTTGGGTTCAAATCCTGCTCTCCACGAATTTCCTCCTTCTGGTCGACTGATGTTTTCCACAGTAGAAAATTCCTTGTAACCCTGTCCTTAGGGTGCACCGAGTTCTGCAACTTTGGAAGTTCCCTCTGATTTTCCAGGTGATCCTCCTCCCAAAGCTTCCCTCATCCAAGTTGTCAGCCCGGTTGGCGTGTTGAGCTGGGACAATTATCCTGCCACGTTCCTGGCCACAGCGTGGGGCCGGGTTAGAGCCACAATTACCTGCTGACAGAAGCCTCACTCTGCCCCAGAGAGGAAGAAAACAAAAATGCAACTTTGGGGGCATTTGCTTCCCCATGAAGAAGAAGAAAAGTTCACAACCACTCTGTAACTCGTGTGCCTTTTTGAATCCTTGCTTCCTGAAATCCATTTTTTCAATCTTGAATATGGCAGCAGCAAACAACATAACCTTTGCTTTTCTAAAACAATTTGGGAAGCACCAATTATTTGCTAAAAGTAATGACAGAGTGGGTGATGTGTCTTCCAGCTGGTGTGAGCGCTGACAGACAGGTTTGATTTTCAGTCTCCCATTACGTTCCACTGAAATCAGCCCTCCTTAATTCACAACTAGTGGAAGATTCCAGAACAAATCCTGCTGCAGTTCCTCCAGCTCCTTTCTGGATGTCAGTTTTTGAAAGTTCAGATTTAGTGTTCTAAGACCAATCCCCTCCCGTTAGCGGACTCACGGCCTTATGGACAGCACTGGTTGTTGGTGGGTTCCACCTTCGAACCATCACCTCCCACCCTGAAGAGTCCGAGACCCCTCACCGGACCCTCCAAGACCCACGTCCCTTCCTGGAGGTGGTATCCACCTTCACACCACACCATGTGGCCGTGTCCACCCTCACACCCCACCGGTACAACCCCACTCCGAAACTCAGCCCCGGGGTGAAGCAAGCCCTGCTGGGAAGGCTGCAGTGGAAGAGGTCCCCTTTTTCCAGCCATTAGGACACACCACCTTTACAGAAGGTTACAAGGAGAGGTCTGACACCTGCTGAGAAGGGTGGGATTCCAGCTGGCAGGTTATTTCCAGATGATGTCGGATTTCCATTTGCTGCGTGTGCATTTTCAAAGTCCTGCCTGCAAGGCTTTGTGACACCTCATTGAGGTTAAGTGACCTTCTAACCTCAAACCTCAGCTACGAGACACACAGGGTGTTACCCACCGAGCCCACATCCAGTTCCTCCTGCACTGGTGTTCCCCAGGTAATGATCATTCTTCCCACGGAGCAGATTAATTAGCACTCTGACCACCTACTGAATGATACAAATACAGAGGGCCCTGCATGGGCTCCCTCTCGACTCTGGCGCTGCAGAAATGCACCTGGGAATGAATACACTGATGGCCCAGGGTCAGAACATCCCTTCTCTGGAGATTTGTCATGCAAAAATCCTTCCATTGACAAAATTCCATTGTAATTATAAAGCGTCGTCCAAGGGCTCATTAGGAGCAACATCAACATCATTATGAGCATAATATGAAAATATAAGACAGTAGGTATTACTAGGTAGTCAGGAGAGCTTGTAATCTTCCAGCCTCCCAATGGATAAAGGAAGAGTCAGTAAAACAGCTGTGGTTTTGTACAAGTGTGAGAAAGACGGGAATCCGACTCATTAGGGGTCAGCAAAGCACAGAACCATGCAATGGTTAGAGTTGGAAGGGACCTTAAAGATCACCCAGTGCCACCCCCCTGCCCTGGGCAGGGACACCTCCCACCAGAGCAGGTTGCTCCAAGCCCCCTCCAGCCTGGCCTTGAACCCCTCCAGGGATGGGGCAGCCACAGCTTCTCTGGGCAAACTGTTAAGCACTTTTAGAAGTGCTTTTGTTGGGTTTTTTTTGATAAAAAAAAAGGGAAATCACAGTAACCTTTCTGTTTGTAAGCCCTCTAAAAAACAGAGTACACACATCCCCTAACCCAAGGGGTTAAGAATTTGGAATACCCCAACATGGAAAACACTAGAAACAAAGGTAGCCAACACGGGCTGAAACAGCATTGGCCAAAGAGGCAAAAGTTTCCCGAGAAATAAGGCTCTGATTTTCCAGTGTTCTTTAACACTGCTTTTTTTTTCCTGTGAGCTCCCTTCCCCTTGATCTCAGCTAAAGTTGGGGTTCCCAGTCTGAAAAAAGGCACCCAGAGGAGCGGCGGGTTCCCCGGGTGGGTGAAGATCAAGGCTGCAGCTCTCGGTAACCAGTCACCAGGCTCCTCCCACCGAAGGTTTGGCAGAGGATGGTAATACCTACATTTGTAACAGCGACTCCGAGGGAGCAGCATAATTGCTAGGCCCGGAGAGCGCAGGTAAGTAGAAGGGATTGTGTTTATATCCCTGGTGTGAAACCCGGTGGGAGCCCGGCTATCGCTCACTGGCTGAAGCGCTTGAAAATTGCCACCGAACCCTTTTCGTGTCGAGTTCTTCCAAGATTTAGTTCGTTCCTCCATAGAATCCCACTTAATGCCTCCACAACTCATGTTTAACCATTATCACTGGCGCCCCCGCTCGTAAATGCTTCTTCCCTGTCAGATTCCACCGGCAGGAATCAAGGGGAGATGATGCTTCTGCTTCCTAATGCAAAGGAAGGAGCGAGACAAGGTTTCAGGGTTCAGCCTGAGAAATCCCGACTCTTCCGCACTTTGTTTTCCACCAGCCCTGGTTAAGGGAAGAAACCTGATATTTTTGTACCTCGAAACGACGAGCCTTCTTAGGCTTAGGAGAATAAATTAAAGTGGAGCCAAAGTATGCCTCAGCTGCAGCGATGGGCAGATTGATTTGCTTTCCATCTGGGAGATTAAATTCCACCGCCAAAAGAAAAAAAATGGCAGCGGCATAATTAGCTGTCAGTCAAACTGCAGAGAGACAGAGCATGTGGGATAATTGAAAGCCCTGCAGCTCCTTCATTACATACTACAGTAGCCCTATTTGCAAATTTCCACCTTGAGGAGGTTTCTCGGAACACGGTGCGGATTGTGCTTGTTCCTCCTGGCGCATTCTTCTGAAGTGAAGAGGGAGCGCTGTGTGTGCCGGGGATGGATTAATTTTAAGTAACTTTCGCTTAACCTAAGTTGGTTATAATATATTTGTCAACAGCCCCTGACAGCTCCACTAGGCTTTAATTGCAAGCAAATCCAAACAGCGAGAACCAAATGGTACGTCTTCAGCTCTGGTTATGCCCAGGAGACACCTTTACAGGCGTAAAAACCACCTCCCTCCTTTTCTCTTCCTTTTTTTTTTCCCCTTCCCTCCCTCGTGAATTCTCTTATTCAGCAAATCGTAATTCATAATGAACCTATCAGTATGCAATATTACAAACATGTATGTTTTATAAAATAATCAACTCCTTGTGTTTTTTTTCCTCTCCTCCCCCGTTTCATGAGGGCACTTCAGCAACTGTTGAGTGGAGAGGACAGTTGAGGAGAGAGAAGCAGCAGCTCTGACGATAGGCCACAGGGTCACCTTGGCAATGGGGCAAGAGCAAGGAGGTCCCCAAGGAGTAAAAGTAAAAAGAGTTTTCATCCTAAAACCACAGGGAATACGTAAACCAGATTTTAATTCTAGTTTAATGGGAGCCAGCACTGACTGCAGACACCTTTTAGGGCGGGATGTACTTTCTGTCACTCTTCCCCCATAACTCCCTTACTGACAAATAAAGCACAGAGTATTAAGTCCACCACACTCACCAATTCCCCAGTTTTTTAAACAAACTTCCTACCAGCTCTGGCTGAACATCCCAGCCACCCTTTGCTCCCAGGGAGGGAGGCAGCTCTGCCCCCTTTGCCTTAAAGCTGGGCCTTACCTCATCACCTCTGCGCTAATTGCGTTATTAGGTCTCCGAGCTGGGAGGGGATGGGGGAGACTTTGTGGCCCTCACCTGCTTTTGGCAGCTCCAAAGTTCTCCAAATCAGAAAAGTTACTGCTTCCCACAGAAGAGGGAGCCAGTGTCCCACCTCCCACACCGCTCCGAAGCCTCTGGGCTAATAAAGCCCAGCCTAATGCACTAATAACTCTTCTTAAACCAGAGCTTTCATTATAAAGTGTAATTTATGTTCACCTTTAAGAGCACCACAAACCTGAGCCCTCTCCCAGGCACAGATTTGCCTCTCGCCTCCCTGCAGCATTTCCTCAAAGCTGGGGAGTCTTTCCAGCCCTGACAGGACTCACTGGTGTAAACTGGGAGCAGAACAGGTGGTTTCACAAAAACAGCTAAAGCTGAAGTAACCAGGTCTCTGTTGCAGTGCAGGAGAAGAAGGGCCCTGGCACAAAAGAGCAAGCCAGGAACCACAGAAAATGGCATGAAAACCGTTCTATTTCTGATTATTCCAGCTCCATCAGAAATATAAACAGGCCGATCGACTCCCGGGGCTGGGAGAAAAATCAGGATTTAGTGCACAGCCAGGTCTCGTGCTGGCTTATCCTCACGGATGTCAGGGAAGGGAAAATTGCCCCTCTTGTCCGTGCACAACGCCCCTTTATGATTTATTAGACAGTCCTCCTTTTTTGCCTCAATTACTCACTTCAAAAGGGGGTGGAAATGGGACATTCCTAGCCCTAATACTAAATGCATGTAGTCAATAAAAAAGAAAAAAAAAAAAAGAAAAGCCAAAAAATGTTTAAAGGGAGGGTGCTTAAGTTATTGCAGCCCTTGGGAGCATTAATGTATGTGCCAACAAGTTACTGTATGTGGCTTTAACATGCTTATTTATTCTGCTGCGCAATAAAACTCTGTCTTAAATAGTGCCAAAACCTGTTTGCTATGGCAACCCCTCATCACACATGTGTTCCAGTAGTACTTACAAGCACCTTCTTAAAGGGAAATACACAGCAGGATGAATGGCTTGTGACCTTCAGGGCATTTTACAAAGTTTTAAGCACCCAAGTAAATATTACTTTGGGCTGAAATATTTCTTCCAGGTTTNTAACCTTTAAGCAGTGAAGCAAAGCTTGTTCCTCACTTCTCTCCAAGTGGAGCTCTAATGACTTGGACAAAGCACAGAGCCTGGTTTTTTTACCTGGCAGGTCTCAGGTGCTGCCACTTGGCCAGGGGAGCTGGTAGGAATCAGCTGGTCTTCTATAGTTTCAAGTGCACCGCAGCTGTTCCTGCTGTAATTAGCCATCCTTTGTTGTGGCACAAGAAAAATAGGTGTTTTCCCTCCTCCCATCCACACTAAATGTTTGCTCACTTTAGCCACTGGCCTTTAAATCCACGTGTGCGTGTGGCCATAATAAAGCCACATAATGCTAATGTTACACTTCCCAGTTCTGCCAGTGCCCAGCCCGTGGAAGGGTTTGATTCTGCCTTCTCTTTCCACTGCTTAATTTAACTGCTGTGATTTAACCTAAACTGGAAAGTCCAGCTCATTTTCCCCAGCACGGAGAGATGCATCCATAGATCCTAGCAGCTAATTGCACAAAGGGGAGCAAGTAGGGGTTCACCTGCTAATCCATCCTCCAGCTACAGGACCCTGCAGTGTGGGGGTCCCTGCAGGAAGTTGGGTTCCACAGACTGCTCCCCTCTTTGCTCTCTGACTGTGCCATCTCAGACGTGGCACGAAACAGAGGAGCAGTTCCACAGCCTTTCCAGATACAAATTCCCCACTGGCTCAACAAGCAAAGCCTGACTGATACTGGTCATATTTTTAATTGTTATCATTGGCTGCTTGTTCTGTTGTTCCTCCTCACCTGCTTCCTTCTGTGGGGGTTTACATTCTTACCCTTCCTTTTTAATTTCAAAGGGCATTATTTTTTATTTCCCAAACTCATCACAGCTCTGTACCTGCACCTTTACTCCCCCAGGGCAGGGTCTGCAGCCCAGTGCTCCACAAGCTGCAGTGGCTGAAGCCATCAGATATTGCTGGAGGAGCCTCTCAAGCACCTGCTCACCACCAGCTGCAGGGACCCCGCATCAGCACAGCCCGAAAAGCCCCCCCAGATCCCAAGGAGGACTCCCAGGAGACCCCCACCACCACTGCCTAAGTAGGAGCCCATGCTTGGGACATCCCTGAGGACATGCCCACCTCATTGGACTCTACTAATAAGACTGCTGGGGGGAAATTAACGGTATTTATGTCCTCTAGCATCATACCTTGACTTTCTCCACAATAAAGATCAGTTTAACCCTTAAGAAAAGAAACCTCTGAACATTATCAGCCTCTCCTGGGCCACACACTTTCTTTAGA
Source organism: Nycticryphes semicollaris (assembly GCA_013400055.1). Classification (NCBI taxonomy): domain Eukaryota; kingdom Metazoa; phylum Chordata; class Aves; order Charadriiformes; family Rostratulidae; genus Nycticryphes; species Nycticryphes semicollaris. Next base: position 222,801 of record VXBJ01006476.1, on the reverse strand, counting down.
GCTACCAACCCTCCCCTCACTCCACCTCAACCCCTGTCCCAGGCCCTGCTGGAGAGTGAGGTGGGAGGGAGAGGCTGGTCCCAGCAAGTCATAGAGAACATTACCAGAAATGGTTGCAGAGACATCTCCTCTTCTAGCCAGGTCCAGGGAAAAGATGTCACCAACACCCAGGAGAGAAATCCTAGAAAGCACCAGAACCCAGTTGTTTTAAAAACAAACAGATACACATAAAGCAAGAAAAGAAAACAGTGTATTCTTAATGCTCCATTATTAACGGTGCTCAGTAAGGGATTTTCTGCTTTGCTGGAGCATGTAACAGGCTTAAATTAGAATCCCTATCAGAATATAACTTGGTAATTATGCAGATAGCATTTTGTTCTCATAAGGACAATATAAATGCCCACAAACTGCATTGGTTACACATTTCTATAAACAACAGAGATGTCTCTCAGCCTGCATGTCAGTGAAGACCACAGGCACGTCACCTTGACAAGCTACTAACCATTTAAGACTCCAGGAATTTAATAACATTGTCCTGTTGTTTTTAGTGAGGCTTTTGGCTACCAGTTCCTGGCACAATTCCTTGAAGTGGCTGTGCCAGGGATGAAGGCTGATTTCCTCTCTATTAATTAACCATTTCCCACCTGCCTGCTTAGCAAATCTCAGCACTAGCTCAGGTGCATCCTTTGGATGCTCAGTGAACCTGCAGAGAGAGAACTATCCCAGGGACTGTTTCCAAACACTTCAGTTTTGCTCATTATCTCCCAAAACACCACCACTCCTAGAAAAAAAAAAAAACCAAGGCAGATTAAATCTCCTGATTTTTTCCTATTCTTCCTCAGGGACCGATCATGTTTGTGATCCCGGTGACCTACACAGAATACGAGCACAGCACCTAAATGCCCACAAATGTAAGCAAGAAGATGTAGCTCAGAATTTTAAAGTGTGCAGAAATAACACGTAACAGCTCTGTGCTGTAAATTATTCCTTCTGGTAAAAGCAACCCACTCCTGAGCTATTGTGGCAAATGTGTGGTTCACTGCTCTGGCAGCAGGATCAATCCCTTCCCCAATAAGTCTTGTGAACAGACACATTCTCTGCCCAGGAGCTGAGTTAAAATTTGTGCTGAAATGTCCTTTTATGAACACTTCCGTCACGTCTTCCTGAATCCCAACTGGAAAGCATCTTGGTATTATACTGGTGTCATCAGTTTAGGAGAGCACGTAAAGTGGAGTTTATTGAGCTGCCATTTTGCAGTGTGTTTGCAAAAACTCAGAAAATAAGTTAATGTGTTATTTCTCCTAAAAGCAGGCGCTGAAAACACTGAAAACACGCACTGATCTACTCATTCATGTGTTTACAATTATTTCTGTAAATTACTGTGTCCAAATAGCTCTTAGAAAAATTTCCAAGGTAGCAAGTATATGTTTAGTTTTACTCAAACTCCCATAAATACATAAGAAATCTCTGCTGCCTAGGGACTTCTGAAAACACACTTTTAGCTGGAATCAAATATCACGAGTGATATTTCTTACTGCATCCTACTCGGCTGCTCCATTAGAACTTGGAGGCACTGCAATATTTCGTGTCCTTACATCGCGCTGGAGGCATGAAAACTCTCCAGGCTGATCCACATCTTGAAATTTCTCACTCTAAAGCACCTAATCCATCGGAAAGGACTGTTGGGTCTCGGCTGATCATTCATTTGTCTCATTGAAACCCTATGACTCCATTTTAAGAGCTTTTTTATAGACTCGTATAAAGGAGAAAGTGAACTTTTTAACATGTTTGCACTCCACTAAGTCAATACACATAAAAAGAAGTGCAACTGGGGTTCCTACATGAATATATGGCCCAGAAGTGCTAAGCTGGTAAAGAGATACAGCTACTAGTTAGGCAAGAGATTAACTTGTTGATTTCCACTTCTTCACTTTGCTAACTTCTTCCAAGAAGCAAGGGACATCCAGGAATGTGACAGCAGGATAAGCCAGATCCCAGACTCTCCAGACAGATGTTTTACCCACTAAATTCATAGGTGCAATTTTTTACTCCCCAAAAAAAAAAATTCTTCTCTGGTTATGTTTTAAACTGTTGCTTATTTGTCCTTTGAATATCAGTCCCAACCCAACAGCATTTAGCAGGATTCCCACAGGGCTGTTGCTACTGTATCTATAGAACCTTATTGTTATCCTTAATTTGTGCATTTCCTTGAACAAGTCGCTTCTGTTCCTTCAAGTCTCTACTGGAGGATTTTTGTCCAGGTAGCTGGTAGGTTGGTCACAGAGCAGGGGTAAGGATTAAGGGTATGTTTTACCTCTGTGAAGCCCTAGGGCACTTGGCCACCCTGCTGCCTGTATATCTCAGGAGAGTTTGCAAAGCACTGTGGAACATCTGATCATCCCATTTATTGCATCTATTACAGAGCATCTTCTCCCCACCATCTCTGGTTCTTGTCCAGATCCTTCCCACATCAACACAGAGAGCTGAGTCTTGTGAGAGAATAAAATCAAGTTCTCTCCACTGGTGCTGTAGAAGGCATTTGTGTCCCACCCCCCTCCCCAATGCCTGTGAGATGGTGAGAAACTCAGAGAAAGCAAGACAAAGAATCTCAGATGCTGAGAAATGCAGCCAAGGAAAGGAACATGTTTTCAAATAGAAACCATCAGTACCAATACAGCTGCACTTTGCCCAAAAAGTGGAATTTTATTAAGTTCTGTAAAATCTTCTGAATCTGTAACTTTAAAGGCATTTTTCTGCTTAAATAAAAGTTTTAAATGGCAGAGCTTTATTGAAAGCTAATGTTAAAGCAAGAGTTTCGCCAGAAGAATCACTGAGATGAATACTGTTATTAATTATCATTTAAACATCTACATCTTCAGCAGTCTTTCAAAAACTGTCTGAAGTAGTACAATCAGGATGCCCCAGCCAGACAGCTAATGAGATAGCATCAGCCAGCCTTTCCCCCCAAACCATTACCTCCTTCAGAGTCTGCAACTTCCAAAATGTGACAAAGTTTAAAGAAAAAAGGTTTAATCCAAAGTTAACGACACTGAGCAATCAATGCTACTATACCAATTTGCAGGAACCTGAGTGGCATTTGGGAATTAATGAAAGAAATAAGGAAAAGCTCAAAGGACAGCCTGAGGCCATTATCTCAGGTCACATAAATCAATGCAGTTCTTCACTCTTTTTAGGTCTGAAGAACATTGGTTTTTTTCCCCTAAAAATCCAGAGCCAAGCTATGCAGTTGGGAAGCATTGACTGAGGGGAGGTGACAGTGCACCCAAACAATGGCTTTGTCAAGAAGCATAAATTGGGCAGAAAAGGCAAAGAGGGAGTCTCAGGACTTCAGTTTTCCTTCACAACAGTTAATCCCATATCACTACAAGCAGTTCCTGATGGTTCTTGCCATCAGCTGAAAACACAGGGCCAGGCTTTGTAGGATGTCCAGCAGACAGGAGAGGAGGATGGCAAAGGACCCGACACAAGGAAGAAGCCTCCTGTGTTTCCAGCTTCCTCAGCACAGCAGTGACCTCATCCACAAGCCAGTGGGAATTCGCCAAAAACCTTGAGATACTCCTTGGTAAGGACCTCTCTGGTGCCACCTTCATAGGCCCAGTCACTGCTCCACTCCCAGCTACGCTTTAAGAATATTCAAATAATAAAATCCAGGCTTTGAGATGGTACATCCTTCAAGTTCAAAGCATACAGACACATCTTCTGTTTCTAGAGGATTTGAGACATTGTGCTGGGTTTTCTGTATGGTTTCTTCCAGCTCTTTTTTCCTTCCTTGGCCATTGGTAACCCCATGGAAAAGAGCCTGAACCAAAGCAGGGGTCCTGGGGCTGTCCATGGCATACTCCTCCAAGCTTTCCTGCCACCTTCTCTTCTCCAGCCTTTCTAGAATGTCACTCATTTCAATCTAGGCACATTTGGGATCAGATATGAACCTAATATTAGATCAAAAGCATAATTTGGCCTTGAAAAGGAGCTGACCTTTGGTTGGACTGGTTGGAACAGTTCAAGACAAAGTCACTTTGAACTGCAGGAGAACTGGGAAGCAGCAAAGTAGGAACAAATAGTTGGAGAAGCAAACAAAGAAGTGAAAGAATGAACAAACAACAAGGAGAAGAAAAAACACAAAAGGAAAGAAGAAAAAAAACTAGGGTGAGATGTACAGTCTGGTTATATTCATTAGAAAAAGAAAAACCAAAAGAAACCTTCACATCAGCTAACACAATAAAAGGAAAAGTTGTGAGTTGTCTTGGATGTTATTTCAGTTGAAACCTTCCCAAGTTATTAATTTGTTTTCTTGAAAGTATACACATTAGTCCAAACCCTCTAAAGGGCAGTGAAAGCCACAGAACCCCCAGCCATTGCCAAGCATCATCTTTTCCTAAAAAATACTGCTCTGTGCTGTTATTTATTTGGCCATAATGTTGAGAATGTTTAAACCAGAGGGAACCACACACTAGAGAAAACGCTTATTAAAGACAGCCTCAAATTATATGTGTCGTTTGAAACTGTGTTTTCAAGGTTGTATAACAATAATTCAGCCCTTTCAACAGAGTCAGGTTGTGCTGCCTGGCAAAACACCCTGCACAAAGACAATGTTTCCATACAGGAGATTTTTTGGTCTTGCTCTTGTCATACTCTAACAGCCCACTATATGGGGTTTGTTTGAATCACCCTACACCTTTCTTGCCCCAGAAGAATTAGCACATCCCATCCATATATCCACAATAAGAAAATATCCCAAGGAAGGATAGGGTTGACTCTCCAAGCAATAGTTTATGCCCACCCATTTACTGCTTGAAGAGGTCTCTCATCCTCAGAGGCTTATTTGGAAGGCTTTGCTTTTAAATATGGGCATAAAAAACACCAGCCACGATGATCTTCCTGGCAACGAGGGCAGAAGTTTATGCTGTCCTTTATTTTGTGAAGCTGAGGGGAGAAATACCCTAGCAACTCCTGTTCCATTGCCATGAAATGAGAGTTCAAGGCAGGAGGCTTATCAAGAAAAGAAGACCTGCAGCAGCCAGATCATCATAAACATGTACAAAGCAAGAGGAAAAAAAAACATTTATTGCTAAGCCTAAAATTTGAAGGAACACAACCACATTGCTCTGCTCCACAAGTTTTTCACATCCATAACTGCATTAAGAGCATAACTGCTGATTAAAATAACCCAGAGAATTAGGTAGTTGCATGGTTTGATAAACTCAGGCCTTTAACTTCTTAGTGGTAACATTTCCATTTTGTAAAATATGGGTATAATCACAACTCTCGCCTCACAGGAAAAAAAGTAAACTGCCAAACACCACAGTACTGATTCCCTTCTGGCTGGAGGGAAGACTTGGGAGCCACCAAACACATTGCTGAGCTACACCAACCAACAGAGAAAATTTCCAGACATGGACAAACTTGCAGTGGAAGATTGAAGGCAGACAGTGCCCAGCCTTAGAAACTGAGTGACAGTCATCGTGAGAGCAACAGGAACACACACTCCCAGTGCCTACCCTATCATGTTCAGACACACTGAAATCAGCTGTCAGATCTAAAAAGGGTTGGAGAGCGTTGGCATGCAGAGTATGTTCTCCAAATCCATACCAAGCTAAAGTTTTGCAGGGAAACCTTGATTTATGTATCCGTAGAGTGCTGAATTGGCCTCATCACCCAGGGATTAAGGGAATCTCAGAATAATTGCAAGCCTCTTATATAACTGAAGATTTTTTTTATTTTATCCCCCCCTTCTCCATTAAAAAAATAAAGGGTTTAGAAGTTTTTGCTTCGACAGGACCTACAGACCCTTCCAACAGCAGGTTAATTAGCATTGTATACCCAAAGTCACAGAATGATACAGGGTTGGAAGGGACCTCTAGAGATCACCTCCTCCAACCCCCAAGCCTTAGAAGGATGTCAAGAAGGACATCAAGGTCTTGGGGTGAATGAATGCAGGATAGCAAGACAAATATATAAGCAAAGTAATTAAGTGTTTCTGCTGTTCCTCCAACTCCTAAAGTGCTTTGACAGACCTGGTGCAGCTCCAGTTATGATGGGCAGTTTGACAACTATCTGAAATATGCCATACCCAAAAGAAAATCTGTGACACTACAAATGGTCGAGGCAGCAAACACGATGTTTGCTCATGTGTTATGAGCATGTGGAGTAGCATAAAATGAGAATCTGAAATGCTTTGGAGTTTAATTTTATTACCTCACTCAGTGCCTCGTTAACTAGGCCTAATTTTAATCAGCCAATTGTCTTCACTTAGTTGCAGCAGAATTGTCTTCTAGGGGATGGTGGGAAGTACATGTCACTGCCACATTACATTTATTGAAGGAGGAACATTCCTGGAGTGCTTGGCATTCTAAATGGCTTTGTTTCAGAAACAACAGGTAGTATAATTTTATCCAGCCCTGATGACAGTCTTGAGATCCACTTCACCATATTTCTCACAATGACAGGATTCTCGGAGATCCACATTTCCAAGCTGTTCATTTCAGCAAGATCACCAAGGCTCTGCTCCCATCTTGCAGAAAGATGAGGAGAAAGCCATCTTCAAGACAGCTCTTGGGACAAAATGCATAGACCTTCCCACACTGGGACAGTTCATCAAAACATCTGTGCCTTCCCTTAACTCAAGGTTTTCAGGCAACTCTTTCTTGCCCCCATCTCTTTATTAAGACAACCTGTTTCTTTTTAATTAAAGAAGCCAGTGCCCCTCCTGAGAGATAAACAAAAGAGAGGAGGAACCACAGCCAAGTGAACAGGATCCACTCTCTGATATGCAGTTTGTGCATGGGTTAATGGATGTTGGGCATTAATATTTCTTACCCTTTTGTCTGTGTTCACTGTAATAGAAACCCCTGTCTAGACTGAGTGGCTACTACAAGTAATCCCAGTAATATCCAGTAAAATCACTCTGAAATGTGATAGCTATAGTTATCAAGGAGCACCAGGATTAACTTGATTGATTGAACAATGGACTTCTGGTTTTTAACATGACCTATATGTGTCCCAAAAAAATAAAAAAATCAAGAAATATACATAAGGTTGTAAACCCTTCAATGGAGGGCAACTTATCATAGTTTGTAAATGTACTGACACGCCCTAAAAGGAGAGAGATTAGTCCTGCTCCAAAATAAAAGGATAAATAGCAATGGCCATAAAGACATACTTTCACTCAACCAGCTTCTGCAAGGACAGGACATATTGACCTCTCTACTGGCAGCCAGTGAACAAACAATACTTGGGTCAGTCTTTCCTTAAAGGTCTCTCCTGAAAATACATCACAGATGAAGATTTTTGCAGTAAATCCAACCAAGAGGTCCATCATCTCTTCCTATGGTGACCTCTGCAGTAGTTCAGTAAACATCTGTTCCATTGAACAAGGAGAGTTGGGTTCTACCAAGAGGTATGAGATTACATGGAATGCGTTTACTGTATTTAAATGTATAGTAAAACTTCTAGGCCCAGGTGTAGAGCATCTCCCACTTCTGTTATGAGCATGGGATGGTTTTCTTGCTGACCTAAGTCTGCAAGCACAGCCAGTACTTTTGCTTTGAGCTGAGATAATCTCCACTGTGTATGGCTGCTCTTCCTGAGACCTGGTTCACATCAGTGATTAAATAATTAGCAAGAGTTACAAGAGCTGAAGCCAGAACTTCTGCATTTGTTTCCAGCTCTGCTCAGGGCCCTCTTTATGAATTTGGTTAAAACTTCAAGTTCTTTATGTGGGCTAGTTTGAGTCCAGAAATGAGACAAATACTTCTGACACAATAGAACAGACATTTAATAACTACATACATAGCTAGATAGAAGATAAATAGTTTTTCAGCCTAGGAAAGTATCAAGCTTTAGAAAATACAGTTGATAAGTCAGCTTCATCAAAGGATTCACTGCTCAAAAAGCTAAATTCACTTCCAGAGTTCATAATCAATTCCCAGTAAACTGAAAGGGAACTGTCTCTGCTCTAGAGCAGCACCCAGATATAAGAAAACTAACAAAAAATCCAAAAAACGGTTACTGAGAGTTTTAAGACAGCAATAGTCTCTTTAGGAATAGCTTTTAGACTTACCTGACAGGGAGGTGGGCTTTTTTGCTCATCTACAGCATACTAGCAGACAACATAATTGCAGAGGAATAGAAAACTACCAAGCTTGGCAAATTCTTCTATTAATCAATCTGTTTCCACCCTAATTGTACAATGACAGAAAACATTCACTCACCAAAACATCAAGCTCTGTCTCACACTGCAGCAAAAAGGCAATGTTCCTTCTCAAGCATCTCTGCCTTCCCTTTTATAAGACACCTGTGAATCATGTTTCCTTTGGTTCCTGCGTTAAAACAGCAGAACAGGTGGTTCGGGTTTGTTTGAAAAAGCAATTAAAAGAGCTCTCTCACTATATTGCTAATGGTTAAGTAGCTCACACTTGCTCACCTGGGACCAGTCTGCTGTAACAAGGCTGCTTGTTCCCTTTGTTTCTGTAACTAATCTGATTTCAGCAGGGCAGGGAAGGGAACTCCACAGAAAGTCCCTTGTTTTTTTAAATTATTATTGGGTTTTTTTAGTGGAAACGCTTTTATTTCTGGGGGCTGGGGCTGTACCTGCTGCCCTTGTTTCCTCAAATGCTGACCAAATCCAACATTTGAAATGAACAAGAGGAGAATGGTTTAAATCACTTCCACTCCACCAGCTGCTATGGAGCTGTGACAATTCCTTAAGTGAAGACATGGTCCATGTCTAGCAAAACACAGTTGAAGAGCTCGCTTTGCTGACCTGACATTGAACCTTGTGCTGAGCCATTCTCGGTGCAGGAAAATATTTATTTTATAACAGCCCTGCAGAATTCATCCCAGTCCAGGCACTCAGATTAAGACCAAATGTGTTGGGCTTGTGTTAGGTGAAGTTATGAGAGGTCTGTATTTGGGATTTTATCTGACTTCTTTTGTAGATGCTGGTGAGGCTGAAATGGCACAAAATAAAAGAATTGCAATAATAATAGAGCACACGGCATCTTGCAGGTTCTGTTGGGGACTTATAAAGGGGATAGCCCTATCCTGTGTCAAATATTGTTTTCAAAAGATTACATCACACAAGTCTCCCTGAATCCTAAGAAATTCCTTTTACAAGGGAATTCACGAGGGTCTCCTGGCTGGCTGAGCAATGTCAAGCCTTCGAGTCTTGGCTGACGTCAGTTCCCTGCACATCCCAGGGCCTGCAGACATCTCTAGGCCCTTCTCAGAAACAGCACTGACCATCCCTGCGGCGAGAGGGAGGTGGAGGAGGGAACCTCTCCCCAGCCAAACCTGGAAGGATGTCAAGCTGCAGAGAGTTCATAGCGGACACGTGTCTCCAGGCATAACCCAGGTCTCGTCTTGGGAACCCTGAAATGTGATAGAAGGGACCATCTGATCTGTACTGAGACCTAAGCCTGAGATGTACATTAAGACACCAACGAAACGCACTCATACGTTTCTGATTTTCACCGCATTAATAGCTGTTTCAATAGCAGTGAAAGAACTGAAATCTCCTGGGGTTAGACATTGATGAAACCATTAAAGATTTTTCTCACCAAAATTTCTAAGTAATCCATGTTCTCATGGTAACTGCAAAATCCCTGTTAAAATATAGTTGCAAATATCCTGTTTCTTTTTATTGCTGAGCTGATATATCAGACCTGGGATATGAGATATATGATATTTCCATTACAACCATAATGTCTCCTTGGGACCTCTGTGGTGTCACTGTGTATTACCAGACTTCAAGAGCGATCCTCAATACGAGGATTTTATTTACTAAAATATCACGTATACCAGTTTCTGATCCACCTACTGTAATACAAAGAAAACAAAAACTAAAGAAAAATAAAAGCTAATTCCAGTATTTTAAAGCCCAAATGTAAATTTCAAATTTAGGAAGTGTGGTAGGGAAATACAGAGGGGGAACAGTGTGAAATCAAAAGTCCTTTTCTCTGAACACGATCACAAGAGAAATGCCAAATGAATAGCGTGAGGTTTTATTAGTGTCTCTGGGCTTGTTTCTGCGACTGTGTGAAAGAAATCTTTATAAAGGAGGCATTATTTGAAGACGACCCCCAGTTCTCATGCAATTTTCCGAAAGCGTAACGATTTATCACTAGTGCAGAAACTAAGATCTGCCACAGTATTATCTATCCCATCTTTTTGGAAGTAGCTTGAGAGGCAAGGAAGGGTGGTGAGATGCAGATGTTATCAATTAGCCGAAGAAGTTAACAAAACAACTCCAAACCGCAACAGTTGTTCCAGCTGAGGAGCCTGAAGTTTGAAGTGGGTATTTAGCTGTTGCTCTGTGCTCTCTTCTTTTGTATTGAGCTGATAGGAAACCAGTCAGACCACAGCTGTGAAATCCCAGCGTTGGGAACCAGATTGTCCCCGGCAAATCCAAAGGGCGGGAGACAAGGCTTGCACCGCCAAGGATGCCCAGTCACAACGTATAAATGGCAAAAAAACAACAGGTCTTGTAAAATAGTTATTGATAAACAAACAAAGCAAGTGATTTCAAAAAAGTAAACCTACTTCTGTCAGTGGCAAAACCAGGAGAGGCGCAAAGGTTATGTGAATTAGGTTACTAAAAAGAATTCCTTCAAATCATGAGAAATAAGGCAAATTGTGTGGAAAATGATGATCCAGTCTAGAAATAGAGAGGAAATTTGCTTGTTCTGTGCCCTGGTTCTATTGCCCCTGTTCTATGCCACCTCCTGAGTGAGGTGGTTTTGCAAACACTTCTTCATTTTCAGGCTATGCTGAAACCACCCAGCGACCACTAGCGAGAAGAGCCAAGCTATGGCAGAAGGAAAATATTTGCTACTGACAAATAAAATGCAGATGCCCTGAACACAGGAGAGACTAAAGATCTTCCTTCCCTAATGCAGCTGCTGGACTCCCAGCCCCTGACCACCCCAGCAGGCCCTCTACATCCAGATAAACCTGGTGTTGAAAGTCACCCTATAGATTCAGCCGGGGACTAACGAGACTGTGCTTTTGGCCACTGTAGGCACCGTGGGTGCAGGAGCAGCCTGAGGATGTTGCAGGGTGCAAGGGCAGTGTCTAAAGTCTGTAGGTACAAGGGCAACCTGTGGTGCTTTTTGTGGAGCCTACACGAGCCCAGCAGGAGTTCCTGATCACCTCATCCAGACTGCACTTTCTGACCTACTTCTGCAAACATCAAGCCAGAGTCTAGAAGACTAGTAAATTCAAGGTAAGTACAGCTCGCCTGCAAAGGCTTGATGTCTTGATTGTGCACAAGGCTCCTGGCGATGTCCATGGCCCAAAATTTTGGGTGGGAGACAGAAATGTACCACAATGTGCAGCCAGCAAGGCTCTCTGGTGACAAGGCCACAATGCAGAGAAAAGCAGGGAGGGATCATGGGTTACATGGTGGGAAGCATTAGAAGACCAGAACAACCAAGGATAGCTGAGTGCCTGTACTTACCACAGTTAATTAAAAAAAATCAGTGCAATTCAAAAGAATGCAGCCCAGAGGCTTAGAAGCCAAAACCCGGTGTGGAAGGTGTGTGTTGGCATGGTTTAAAAGAAATAACAGCAAGAAATACTGCATTCTCTGACAAGTGACAAGAGAGAAACAATAAAACCAATAAAAACTGTACCTGCAGTTTGTCAATGAGCTCTACGATACACCGAGAGCAAATGGGAGTGAAAGAGCTTATTTTGTTGCCTTGGAGCAACGAGCCATCCCTTTTCTACCGTGAGTCCTGCATGACGTGGCCATTAGCCCAGAGCTGCTGTGATCCACGGTGTGTCATTTGGATTGCATCTGCTGTGGTCCTGTCTAAGGTAAAACACTCAACTTCACTGAGTTCATTGGCAAGCGGTCGCCCCAGCACACGAGCCATTTGAAGGAGGTCTGAGTCATGCAGCCGTGGCACCTGGTGCACCAGTCCCTGAATAAAACTGGGCTGAGAGAGGCCTCCTGGGTCACTGAGCCTTGTCTCCTGCTATCACAGGCACCATGTCCTGTAATCCCCTTCATAAACACAGCAACAGCTGTGAGAGAAGAGCCTGGAAAGGCTAAGGATGCTGAACATGAGGTGTTACAGGGTCCTGAGTCAGGGGGATTTGGAGTATGCAAAGAATGCAGCTTGGTGCTGTTGAGAAGAGCAACACAATATTTTATTAATGAAGCTGGAAAGTCATATATCCAGGGAAACACCCAAGACCTTAATTATGCCAGAGAGGCATCAGGGTAATGCGGTACTTGCTCTCTACTTCTGGCCTTGAGTTCAGAGAATTATTTTCTCCTGTTTCAACATTTGGTTGAGACAACGTTCCAGCAGGGGAGGGGAAAAAAAAAGAAAGAAGTCATGCTGGTTTCCACTCCTGCAAGTACTGTGTCTGTTTTAAATCATGAGAGAAGGAGACTTCTAATGAGGCTGATTCATATAATGATGTATTTTACAAGCTATTCTCAGCAGATTCACTGCAATATGTCATTCTTTATGTACCATGAGAGATATATGAGCACACGAGCTTACGAAGGGTGGGGAAGTCTCTGAATAACTGACCAGTTTTGCACCTCGTGCGCTGGAGAAGGCGGGAAAGAATTGGAAGTTCACATAGATGATTGCTTCCAAACCCTCCAGACCTCAGGTCAGCTGTGAACTCCCCTCCAATAAATATGAACATTACAAGACTTGTGTCTTAAAACTTATTTCCAAGGAAGTGTCTCATTTTATTGCAACACGAATAAGAGACTCTAAGGTAATATTTACTTTGTTTTACATTTCATAAAAAAAAAATAATAAAAAATAGAGGACTGTAATTTCATGGAGGCTCTAACAGAAATTCCTCTTTCCATCCAAGCGGAAGAAATCATGTTTGGGACCTTTCCCCGAGGGCTCGAGGAAAGCACATTAACATGGCAACTCCCACTTCACTTTATTTGTGAGTTACTCTTGCAGGAGGATAGGCAGGAATTGAGGGAAGCTATAACTGGACTAACTGGCCAAACCCTGTGACATTAAAGGGTAGGCAAGGATGCCGAGAGGATAATCCCAAAGATGCAGCTCTCCAGCTGATGAAAATCAGAAGAGCCAGATAATCACTGAGAGAGATTCCCACCTAGAAAGAAGGTAATTGCAGGGGCTTTAAGTAAGAGGGTGCAGTAGTTACTCCAGTTCTGCCTGTCACTCCTGTCACTGCTGACTTCCCCAGCACTGTCTTTTAAGATGCTGGAGGAGGGGCCTTTTAATGAAGTGAAAGGATGAGCGGGAGGCCTGTCCAGAACAGCAGTGGAAAGAGAAAAGACATATGCAGAGAGCCTCGTGCATGGGGAAACCAGAGCTGCAGCCCATTCCAGAGGCAGGAGCCGCTGAAGCACAGATGTCTTCAGGAAATCTCCACGCTGCGCCCCAAAGAGTTTTGGCCAGGTGGGAGAGTGAGTCACCTCATCTGCTGCAAGCCAGCCAGCAAGGACATCCCAGCAGTGCCTGGCCCCTGGGGACCGCTTACCGAAGGATGATGCTGGCACCTGACTGGTGAGTCCCACCTGGCCTGGGCTTTTCAAGCCCACGTATGGCACGGTCACAGGTCTTTTCTGTGCGTCTCCTTGCGAGCCCCGAGCCTGCCGCACCGAAGGGGCCCTGCTTTAGCCTTTTTCTCACCGTCGATGTAGCAACCTGATTTCTGGCAAGGGGAGCTGGCTGCCTTTCCCTGGCTGGGCTGCCAATATACCTCCTCTTTCTGGCCCGAGGGGCCACCAGAGAGTGATACGGGCTGTTGCCAACTCCGTCTGCCTGGGAACAAGGGACCCGGCTTGAAGCCCAAGCCCAGATCTTAGAGGTTCCCTGCTGCTAGCCCACAGACCAGCCCTTCTGGATTTCTTAAAGGCATGCTGCCCTTACTTACTAATTTTCTTAATTTTTTGTGGCCTCGTCGGTGACTTAGTCGTAACAGCAGGGTCAGCCACCAGCTGCTGCCTATTCCCACGGTATAACCTGCCCGCTGCACTGTCTTCCCTTAAATGTAATACGTGGTGCATTTGTGTCTGGTACTTTCTCTTGTTTCTGCAACTGAAATTTTATCCGTTCATGGAGTGCCCGAAATTCTGCAGAGACACTTGGCCTGAATACTCATTTCATTGTTGAAAGCCAATACTGCTTTAACAGATGCAGTAAAATTGTGAGAACCTGAAGTTCACTTTTCTGCTTTAACTACCACAGATGAAAGAAGCCCACTCCACACAGCTGAACGCCTCTCTTGCTTGCTGGCACATTAGCTTTAAAGGTGTTCTGGTAGTTTTCAGTCTTCTGTGTTGCCTAAGTACTTTTGTCCAGATCCTCAGCTGGAGCAGAGGCTGTGCTGCAGTCAGCAGAGCCAGGCTGATTTATACCACCAGGCACACGGTTTCTTTTTATTTATTTATTATTTTTTTTTTAATGTAGATATCCTTAGAAAGTAATCACCAGGCTCCCTCAAGCTGATTCCACATGACTTGCAACTGCAGTTTCAAAAGCAACGCTGTCCCCGACGCTTCAGCATCCCCTCGCAGCATATTCCCACACTGCTTAGGCTTCTGTCCAGGGTACAGAGGAATCCAGAGCAGCTCCAGTGGCAAACTCCCAGCCTCCACTCCAAGTATCATTCATCCTTAGACACGCTTGGCTGTCTAATTATTGTATTGCCTTGCACAATTTCGACCAACATTTCATAATGATGCAGAAACCTCCAGACCGAGCTGTCAAATTATTTTCATTGCAATGATTTGAAAAATACAAACCCTATCATTTCTTCACCTCTGGGAAACAAAAGCAGAACAAGCCAAGGCATTGGCAGTGCACACTCTGCCTAAACCCGATGTCTTTAGATTCTCTTTCAATATAATTTCTGCCCTGTGAGTTAGACCAGTGCAGACCAGTTCCCTTCTGCATTTGCAGCAGCTGAACACCCTGTGGAGATGGGAGTCTCTGTTTAGTGTACAGAGCTCACAGTCCTGAGTTCCACGTCTATCTCCATTCAGCAACACAGTTCCTCTGTTCTCTGCCGACCTTGCAGGTTTGTCACCATTTGAAAACAATTATTTTCTTCTGACTTGGCATTTTTGGCTGCTTCCCAACAGTTTGCGGGCACTTTGGGATTTATAGTTAGAAGCCCCTCAAAGGAATAGTTATCTTGAAAGTCGAAAGTATTTCCAAAAGCCTAAAATGTATCTTTCAGCTGAGTGTGGTTTTCCCTGCTCGAATTGCTTCATACGGATCCAGCCAATTCCTTTTCCTGCAGTGAAGTGGTTGCAGGAATACCTACGGACTGGGGCAGAGGGAAGAGGCTCATTGTCTCTTACCACCAGGGACTTTAAAATAGCTTTGCAATTTACTTCCCTTTTGAGATGCTTTGCATAGCTCATGAATGTGAAACAGATCTTCTTAGTAGAATAACTTCTCATGAAAAAAATAATGATTGATAAAGTAATTTGACTGGTAAGCAAAGCTAATATAGATTTTTAATATTCACAAGAGAAGGAGTGAGGAAGATTATGACCAGACTCAGCTCCCACTGAAATGTTTAGTTCCCAAAGGGGGTGTCGTTGCATACCTAAGCACAAAAGTCCTGTCCCTGGTTAGTCTGTCTTCCACCACACAATGTGACACTTTATTGCCACTGGAGAACACTGGGAATGGGGGCTTAGTGTAAAATGACATCAGCTCTACCTCCCTTCCAGACCAGAAATTGGGATCCCAACATCCTTGTACGTTTTGTAGTGATGACAATACCTGTGTGTAATCCAAACGGGCATCTGGATCTCAACTTCCCTGGCCAGGGTTTAGCTGTAGTGAAGCCCAAGCAAGCCCCAAACTTGGAACAGGGGGAACTGTGTGTGTAGCAGAAGGGAGATTCCAGACTTGGAACAGGCCCTATTTCCCTAGCTGAAACTTTCCAGGCCCTGGTTTCAAAGGTGACTATCTGATAGAGAAAAATAGAAATAAAACAAATTATGTCAAAGTGCTTCCTATCTTGCAGTTAACTCTTAGTCATTGCAGTCAAGCCATCTTTGAATTACTCCTCACAAACACACTAGTCATCCCCAGCCCCACCAAAAAAACCCACAGAAACCAAAACCCAATATTCCATGTTTTTGGTTTAAATAACTTCTCTTCTTTCCTGAGGTAAGACCTCTAGCACCTCATGCTGCTCTCACTTTCTATAACTGTGGAAGGAAAGATGTTAAACTAGTTTGGTAATTTGTGCTTTGATTACTAGCTGTGTCGTACAGGAGGACATGCCAAGTGGAACTTTCTACAGTCTCCTTAGCAAACACCCTACTAAAGATCACATAAAGATCTGGACCTCAGCCTGGCACATTTCAGACTTGCTGATTTCTGTAGTTAAGAAAATAAAAAAGGAGCAATGCCACTAGAAGCACTTTTGGAAATGTTTGAGGGCCATGCGTGGTCTGGAATGGGAATACCACTTGAGCAAAAGAGGAAACCAACACATGCCTCGAGCATAGACAAAGAAGTGACTACATAAAGAAAGTTTTTCCAATGTAAATAAAATAAATTAGTATCCACACTGGGCCTAAAAATGATTTTCAAGGCTCTGTCATTAAACGAGTCTGTTAATTTTCAATTAATTGAGCTTTTTCTCTGCCCATTTGCAGTTATATAACACCCCTGTAGCTATTACAGCAAAAGGAATATGTCAGGCTCACCTTTAGATAGGTAATTAACAGTCTATGTTCCATTATAACAGGTGGACATGAGGAAGAAAGCCAGCACTACTGGACAATAAGCTTCCTGCTGTTTGCCAGCTGTCCATGGACTGTGATCTGGGAAAACACTCACTTAGAAAAATCAATCAGAGACAGGACATGGACAAGACATAAGTCGACACCTCTGCCCTCTGCAGAGCACTCAGACTTACACAGGCAGATATATTTAATGGAACTGAACCTGCCTCTTTTACAAAAAAGGCATCCTATACCAGTGCTAGCTTTGGCAAAACGTCATCCTCAGCAATAATTCCTGGAATTCCCATTGACTGTTTCTCAGTACATCAATGTCTGAATGATCTTACTGGGAAGCCCTTCTCCCAGGATGCACCGTCCTGCCAGGACTCTGCTTCTACTTGTGCCAGTGCTACCTGCATGCCCTGATCCATCTGGAGCACCAGCACTTTCTTGGGATTCCTTCCCCATCTGACAGACCAGCATTAAAAACTGTTAGCAAATTCTGTTTATAAATGGCTGAACCTGTTGCCTTAAAGAAAAGTGAAAACGCAAGCAGGATAAGAGGGTCAGGGGGAAATTCCTAACACCTGGAATCCAACACACTTTAGAATAAAATGTGATATTGCTTAGTGAGTGACAGCAGCACTTGGTAGGAATGCAGTTGTGAAGCACACCATTTATCAAAGCCGTGCTGTTCCTCACAGCTTTATCAGACAGATTTCTTTGCAGAGCTTGACTACATGACCATCTGAAAAAGCTCACATAAAAATGCAAAGTTAGGTCTTACCTGCCTTCACCCGCCGAGCAGTTCCTTGACTTCCATGGGATTCCTGACACTCTCACCCCTTGCAGACAAAAGCTCTGTTCAGCACAATTTTTAGGTGATATTCACATCACTTTCGACACCCGGAGTGCTTAATTCTTCAGGCTGTCTGGAATATATTGACTTCAATGGTGAATAATCCCTCCCAAGTCATCACATCAGGCCTGTTTTAGTAAATCTTTCCACTTATTAAGGACAAATTGAAACTGCCCAAATACGCTTATTCTTGTAAGGAGTCCTTTAAAAATAGTTTGTAAATTTATGAGCCAGTATACACTGTGAAAATACAATAAAAAAGAAAAGAAGTTAGAGACACATTTTTAGCCCAGTTTAAACTGTCAGCCGAATCCTCCCACCTTGTACAAAGCAAGCAAGAGGTTTTGTGTAAAAGCAGCCAGCAAAGTCCTGCTGGGGTTAAGATGTTCCTTCTGAAGCACAGGGCAACACTTCATCTGCTTTATTAGCCCATGGCTGAGCTGGTATCCACATTTTTCAACAGGCAGACAGGATTTAGAGAGGTACATGTGCAGACCCAGTGACTCCACAGCTCTGCAGGACCCAGCTGAACACACAAGCCTCTTGCAGGAGCTCCCTGTGCCCTTCTTACTCACACCCATGCCCAGGAGAAGCCAACAAAGAGAGTGAATCAAAAGAGAGTCCCTGAAACCCTTGTGAATCCCCTGCTATATGCTGGGCGAGTTCACATCTGAATTGTTGCCAGATGCCAAAGGGATCTTCGGGAGAAAGAAGTCAGGGGACCAGTTGCTTGGAGTAACCTGAAGACTACTCAGAGTAGCCTCAGGGAGCAGGGCTCATGGCTGCACCCTGTATGTCCAGTTTGACTAGTGGGCCCAGAATATTGCAATATTTTCTAGGAGAGGTCAGCAACACTCAGGAGAGTTACTGGGAAATCTCAATGGCTGAGAGTTTTGTATAACTGAAAACCAGACTTTTTTCTGAAGCACCTTTACCAAGTCCCTCAGGCCAGTGTACTGGTGCAACACACCAGCCCTGACCTGGGCAAGGAACCTCACTGTCTCCTCACACCATTTGTGCAATGGGATAAAGCCCTTTGACTTTTGCTGGGCTC
Source organism: Nycticryphes semicollaris (assembly GCA_013400055.1). Taxonomy (NCBI): domain Eukaryota; kingdom Metazoa; phylum Chordata; class Aves; order Charadriiformes; family Rostratulidae; genus Nycticryphes; species Nycticryphes semicollaris. Next base: position 204,162 of record VXBJ01006476.1, on the reverse strand, counting down.
TACCCTCCCTTGTGGGTGCGAAAGCAGAGGTGCAGGTCCACACTCAGGTATTATCTGCCCCAGAGTCCACTCTGTGAAAATTGCAGTGGTTTGGTCAGTGTGTTCTTAAACTGATGATCCTTTTAAAGAAACAGACTGCCAATGGAGGGAGAGCTCATTGGTATTGCAGGAGTGTCTTTTAAAGGTGTTCCCCTAGGGCTTGGCTTGAAGCTTCTGCTTGACAGGTGTATGGAACGTACCGCGATCCAGGGAGAAATCCTGCCTTGTCAATTCAACTGAAATGAGTCAATGAACATAAATGACAGAGTCGGGGGGTTCACATGTGGGTTAATTTACAGCATCTCTAAGTGTCTGCCATTGCACTACTTGGAAAGCCTGTCACATTCTTTGAGAGTGCATGAATTATAAATTCCCACTGAAGGCCTCACGTACAGATGTTCTGAGAGTTACTAGTTGCTTATTTTTCCATTTCTATGAAACAAAAAGCACAAAATGAGTTGTAGCACATTCCAGAGTAATCTGTTGCCCGATAACGTCAGTACCTCCCTATACTGCTAAGAGCTGTATTTACCATTCAGGAGGGGATTCTTCTACGCTTACATTATAAGTAAATATAAAGTATTTCGGTCTGGTTTTTATTCAGGCCGATTTATGCCTTGAATAAAACCCACGTCTCAACATATAGTCAATCTTAGGCAAGTCAAAACAAAAACCTGATTTTAACAAATCTGATCTTAATAAATACACGGTTTGGAGTCTGAAAAGATTTTGCCTTTTCTTCCACTATACTATATAAACACCAACTATACACCTCACATTATTCCTGCTGAAAGCAAAGATGATTACACTGCATGAGATGCAATCAGAGCGGAAGGGCGTGTTTGCACAGCACAGAGAAATGTACTGCAATATCCAGAGAAGATGATGGTATCTCACTGCCACATTGGTCTCTAGCTTTAAAAATAGCAGTTCTGCTGCTGAGCACTGCCACTCTCTCTCTGATTTTCAACTGGAACCCTTTGATGGGAAGAAAAGCAGAACAGGTACCTCCCCTAAACCACAGACTGATCTGCAGGCTTCTCCAAGACCTGCGGACCAAGATCTCAAAGACCTACAGACTGGAAAAAAAGGTGGTTAATATTATAATCAATTGTTTTGAAAATATCCTACACCACATCTTAAATTATTCCTCAACTTTCCCACATTCCCATTGGTGCTCTGGATTGATTTGGTACTAACTATTTAAAAATGCATACAACCATACACGATACTACAGTTAGCCTGGAAACAGTTTTTTCTTGAAGTTGTGTGTTTCTGTGAAGAGCTGCAGTCATGGGAACATAGAACATAGGAACACAGAACATAGGAACACAGAACCATAGGAACATCACCATGCCTCCATGCCCCATGCTGAGAAGAGTCAGCAGAGGGATATTTCATCCTGCATCAGCGGTTGAAATGTAAGCCCCAGTAATGTGCATCACGCTCAATACATTGGTTTTTTGCTGCATATGGTGGTATCGTCATACAGGGGACAGACCTGACACAATAAAGCCAATTTCTGTTTCATTTCTGGAGGTACATTCCTCAGCCCAATTTCCTCCTGCCAGTCCCAACCTTCACCTGGCTGCGATAAGGGAGAACAACTCTCAGAAAATCTGAGAACTGCCTGGCTTCAGGATCCATTTTTTTGGGAACGGTTTCTCTTGCTGTGACTCCATCAGTAAGCAGTGATAACAGCTCTTTTCTCCAGGGCCACGTTAAGCTGCTCCAGGGCAGACATTTTTATGTCCTCTTTCTCATGCCATTATGCACAGGCTTCACGTCCAAAAAAAAAATCATCTGTCACTTCCAGTTCCTGCAGCATTATTCTGACAAAAATCAGTCACTAAGAAAGTCCTTGATGTCAGAGGTTTCATCAAAGCAAAGTAATAAATATTGCAGTAGTCAGCTTGTCTTCAGAGTCCTGGTGGTTTTGCCAGAAATCTCACTTACTCCTTCTACACTCTGTTGTCAAAAGAATTTCATTTGTTGGGGTTTCTCTTTCTTTCCACTGCTTTCCCCACCACCACCACCACCTTCTCCCCTCTCCTTCTCCTTTTCTCCTCTTCCCAAGGAAACGAGGGGCAAATACAAGTGAGATCCTGTGCCATCTTTATCATTCCACCATCTGCAAACGGTTTCGTTCTTCTGACAACTTCACATGCAACCTTATAAAAAGACCTGGCTCACTTATGCTGCTGACTTCAAAGAAGTACAAAGCCGTGTTGGACCAGTCTATGCTGGTGGGGCAGATGATAAGAGGCTGCTTTTGATTTCTGTGAGGATCTATCTCTGTGGCAAATGGCTAAGGGGTGAGACAACACTTTTTCCAGTGTAGTGCTCAATCCATCCTCAAAATGAAGGCAGAGAACAAATTAGCAGCCAAGTGAGGCTAAGAAACACCAGAAGTAAGGAGCAAACCTCAGAATTTATCCTGCATTTCTGCAGAGAAGGCCATGAAAGTCCTTGGCATCCCTGCAAATATTTCAGTGGGATTTAATATTGTTCTTTTCTCCTTTTAATAATTTCTCCGTGCCAGAAGTTTCATGATCTCCTGGAAGCAGGCTACCAAGCTCAAGTCAACTGCAGAGTGCCCAGTTTTGCCCAAACCTTGATGGTTTTTCCTGTGGATGGTGCTATGGACAAGCCAGATGTGAAGCAGCAACATCTGACCCTCCCTGTCCTTCGACACCTCCATTCTGCTGAGTCTAAATAATTCTTCCTTGCACTCACCCTTCCCAGCTCTCTTTAAAACCAGTAGGCTTTGGGGACGCCCAGGACCTTGCTGTCCTGCTTCCCTGGAGTCCATGGTCCTACGCCAAACCTTTCTACCCAAAACAAGGACAAATGGAAACAAGTAATTGCTGCCTCCTTGTTAAAGGCACCTCCTGAATGCTCCAGCGGCTGGGTTCTTCACACGAGCATTATTCTGGTTTGTGGCTCTTGGAGGAGGTCACGACACTGTATTTTGCCCTGTGGAAATTTTAAACAAAAATAAAGCTATTTTTATTTTCATTTCCAGTTCCTCTAAATATCAAGGGGATGCACATTAGCCCATTTTCCTTCAAAATTACTTTTTAATGAAAACATGTTTTCTTTCCCAGTGCTGAAGACATGGCTTTCTGTTGTCTTGAACACGCTCATTTTTGTTGTAAGTAGTTCTAATGAAAACCACTTTGATTCTCTGTTACTAGAGAACTTCCACGTAGCAAGGCAGAACATTGCCTTGAAGTGCAGGAAATAAATCTCTGATTTTTATCTTTTTATAATAAACCTTACTTTTTTTTCCCCTGTCTCATTGCTTGTATTTAAAAAAAAAACAATTATCAAGTACAAGAGGAGAAAATCTTGAATATTGTTCGTTGGCTCCATGCTCACATTGAAGGTTTTTTAAATTCCCCTTGACTGTTCACAAGCCCAAAGGATTTCTTTTTTTATTTTTTAAGCCTCTCTAGAAAGTGCAGCTTTTTCTCTGGGGACAAGTTCTAAAAGAAACATATCAGAGATGAGGAATTTTAGTAGTCAGTTCACTCTCTGGCTCATTCCTTTGTCTCGCTCCTGTCAAGACACTTTGATTCTACATCCCCCACATATCTCAGCCTTTCGAGGCATTTATAAATTATAGAAGTATTTATTATTGTGGGGAAAATATGATCATTCACTGAACTCATCGTGAACTTTGCACGCATGCTCACTCCTTTCATCCTGAGATTCTTTTTTTCATAGCAAGCAACCCCCTTCTGCAGACCGACTTCCAAGGCTCAGATCTTGGCAGATAATTCCAGGCTCATCCTGGAGAACCTGGAGCAAGAGAAAAATGCTAAAATGCCCACTGTAGCCTACTCTTTTCTACGTCAAATTCGAAACTTTCCTTCAAGTTCCTCCAGTTTTCTCGTATCGATACAGCAAGCACCGTGCCAGTGTGTAAATCTCTGGGGAAAAAACTACCCGTTATCCCCTGTGGCTTTATGGAGAAAATTTTGTGAGATTTTTCAGTTCCTGACATTGCTAAAATATATGTTTGTGAGGATGGGATGTGAAAATGCTTTGAATGCGATTAAACTGTAAGTTTCACTTCCTCTGGTAAATAATAGAAGGACCAGCTGGTAGATATTTAACAGCCATCTTATTCCTCCACTCTTCCAACACTATTAAACAGGACAGTTCAAAGTAGAAGAGGATTTTGGATGTGCAGGTGTGAGAGAGATTAATAATTCCTGATCTAGTCCACTGCTGATTGTGGAAATACATGATAATGCCCCGTTTCCTTTCATGCTCTTCCTTGAAGCTGAAAAGAACAAAGTTCTCAGTGTGTGCTGTTCCGTTGCAGCAAAGACACTTCTTGGATGTAGACACTCTGGATTTGAACTCAAGCCCCCGGAGAAGGCCACTTAATCCTCAGAAACACCTACGGTAGCCCCCTTAAAGACTCCTCACTTACTATGTCTTGTGTGATATCTTCCATTAACGCTAGCAGGGAGCCATTCTCTGCCTGATCACTGAATGATCTGTTCTCCACAAGGCCCGAAAATGAACGCATTTAATAAGGATTAACCCCTGCTGGCACTAGGGAGCAATAAATATCATAGCGCCAGCTTTCGTAACGCTATAGTTATCATTGTGTCAGCATTTCTGTTATAAACCAGGGTTTGGGGTGGATTAGAACTCAGCCATAAAATTTTCTCCAGGCTGAAACTTGGCATAAAAAAGAAATATCAGCCTATGATTGTTTTTTCCTTTTTTTTTTTTTTTAAGCTCTAAAAAAAAAATAAAAATCTCTTCAGTCTATTTTAAGTTGTAAAAGGGAAGAATATGAGACTCTTCCCAAATTCTTTAAATCAGCATCCAGGCCTCTGGGAATGAAGAAAGACTCTGGCTGCGGCTGCATTTAGGGGTGAGTTTTCATCGGGGTATCAGAAGTTCAGGAATTAAAGATGCTTTTTTGGTATTTCTTGAGAGCCAAAAGCTTTGTCATATTATATGAAAGAGCTCAATTCTTTAGCAATGGGGCTTTAAAAGTATTTCCTGGTCCCCTTTTTTGTTCAGAAAGGTGGATAATTTTAAGCTACCAGGACCTCCAAACCACACTCGGTACCTTGACCAAGCCCTGGGTAAAAAGTCCCACTCCACCCCCAGTTTGTGCCAGGCTGTAATGGCACAGGGGACAGACTGAGATAACCGAAAGCAGATTGGTTTGAGGTTTTGTTCTGAGCTCAGACTTGAGTTTTTTAGCCGAATTAGATGCATGACATGAAAGAAAGACATCCTAACGTTGCTGGTGTTGGAAGAGAAGAAGAAGGAGGAGGAGGAAGCACAGACCTTTGCCATTGGATGTCACCAGCTCGCAGCTGAGGACATTCACCCTCTGCCCCTGGCTCCCCGCTGTATGACAGCACCGTGTGGGTTGCACTATTTTTGGAAGAGCTTCTGTTTGGAGAAAAGCATGATTTACCCCACAGTGGGCAAGCACATGCTATCAAAAGGGTCACCGCTGTTTTGTGTAGACCTCAAGAGGAGAACATGAATTAATTTGTTCCCCCAAAATAAGGTTTTCTTTTAGAAACAGGAGTGCTATTTTTTTTTCTCGGGCAGTCTGAGGTATAATATTGAGTTGCAGTTTCCCTTAAGAGCTGAACTTCATCCTCCTACTAGGATGGTTTTATTTTAGTTACCAAATATTTGAGGTTAAAGTGAATAGTTCATCTTTAATGGGATTATCTCTTTCAATGTTTGCTTTCATTACAGTTCGAATTGCTCTGAGCATGAGAATCTAACCTCACCAAAAGCATATTTTTGTAATTTGATACAAACTAAATTTAACCTTTGACTCTCATCTATAAAGACATTACTTTTTTCCACCAAAAAGCAGAGTGTTAGATTAAAGATCTGCCAGTTTCAATTTCCAGGTTGCTAACCTTCCTGTGATTGGGTCCTGAAATGTGGAAAGCTGTGTATTTAGTAAAAGTATTTAATATTAATAGTAACAGTCAAGATGATTTTATACCTGCTACTTATAATAGCTAACTGGAGGTTCTCTACTGACTTTTTAAATAGAGAATAATTTCCTTGACCTACACTATACAGTACAGTAGAACTCTTTGGATAGACACATTTAAAATAAAACCTTCCCTTTGAGATACTTTAGCAGTTCATCGCAGTCCTTTTGTTAAACGAGTAGTTTTTATCCAATTGCATTTGGAATATTAAGCCTGTGCTTAGGAAAAACAGATTCATGTTCTCTCTCCTGAGGGCTGGCTTTAAACGTGACACAGAAAGGGAAACAGATTCTCTATTTTATTCTATATTGTCCCCTGTAAATCATCAGGAAAATTGGAGAGGAGGGATTGCTTTTTAGAAAAAATATATTCTTGTTCTCTGCTGGAAGAATCCTTCTAGACACATGGAGTTTTTCACTTCTGAATTGATAGGGTGAAGTGTTGAAACTTTCGCTGAAAAAAACATTTCAGATATTTGTCAGGAATTTAAGGTTTTTTCAAAAGTGATTAAGTGTGAATGAAAAATTATCATGTCTCCAGTCCTGCAAAGGATAGATCAAAAGTAGATCGACTGCCAAAGCTCTGATGAAGTCAAAGATACTTCTTCCCTGCATTTCTGCAGTAATGAAGTAAAGGGGGGAATGGCTCACTGCGTATGTCAGATGCAAAGAGGAATGTGGGCACATATATTTATTTATTTAAACAAGGAAAATTCGCTATGAATTCTACAAAAACCCTTCCACTGGATACATTTCCTATGGCTCTATTTTTGTACAATTCATAGGAAAGCCTTTGTGCTCATGTACTTACTCAGGCTCTGTTGGAAGTTTGATTTAGATATAGCAGCTATACTCTGTTAAATCTCTGCATTCTGTACAGGGAAGCAAGCAAGAGAAAAGAAACCCGCCTTTGTATTTCAGCTCTGGAGTCATCAGAGATGAATACTGCAACTGAAAATCAAATTTCGGTTTGAACACATACTGCGCTAATAAATGGTCAGCTTAGAAGCATTTCCTGTTTATACGCTGTGTTAATAAGCATCCATCACCCGTGTCACATATACGGGATACCAAATTCAAATGTCAAACAAAATGTAAGAGGTCACACATTTTCCTTTGCTAACTAAAAGTGTAATTCATAAATATTATTGCTACCAAACTCTCCATCTACAGCACTTGTTTAGAAATATGCACATGTAATATAAATTGTGATTAAGTTAAATGGGTATATTATTTCCTGTTTTAAGGGTGAACAGCAGCATGAATTATGCTTTACTCAATAGGCATTTCAATAAAAACCTATAGACTAACAAGCTGCTATCATATAGTTCAGCTGCACAGGCTAACACGAAAAGGCTCTTATGATCCACCACTGATATTTAAGCTGTTTCTGTGTCAGTTGTTTCTGCTGATGCGTAGAAAAAACATTTCCTTAGCTCAAAACCCCTTTCCATTTTTTCATTATAAATATAAAGCCTATTTCAGGGGTTTCTACACACAGAATAATAAGACAAATTCAATCAGTTAACCTCAATCTTTTTACTTCTACTGACTTAAGAAATGTAGGACCTGAAGAAAGCTCTCTATGGAAATAATCAACTCCCATATTTTGAAATGTCTAATTTTGGTTTGTAGAAAGCAAACTGTCAAAGAACAAAATAAAACAAAGATTTTATAAATGGCTTAAATGGAGTTTTGAAAATGGGAAATGTACTGTCAGTGCCATGAAGTCATTAGATTTTGTATAATTTTCCAGCTAGCCTTCTGCTGTGTCTCTTTTTGTTGGATATTGTATTTCCAGTTAATTTGAAGCTTTTTAGGGCCTGATTCAGAATTTTTCAAGGCTGTCTTAAAGACTTGAAAAACTATAAGTAGATTAGACTTAAATGAATTTAAACTAAAACACTATATTACAAGTAATAATATCATATTGACAAAATGTTCTCCCTTTAGGTCCAATTAAAGGCCTTTCTCACAAGCAAGCACAATTAAAACGTTATAATTGAATTAAAAATACACCCTTCCCACCGCTGCTATATAAAAACTGCCAGAGTTACTTAATTTTCCGGTTTTCCGAGTGCAATTAAGCAGTGGGCTCAAAGACACATTTTGCTAAAGAAATCTCTTAGGTTGTACGTAAAGAGGGTTATTCCCACCGAGGAGCTGCACAGCCCCAGATAAGCCAGCCCAGTCGCTGCTTGTCTTGAACGACTGCATACAAAAAGTGGTTGCACATACTGTCAAATCAAAGGCTTTCCAGGCAAATAAGAATGCCACGCATTCCCAAGTTATCTACTCTTTTCTTTTTTTTTTTAAAGCTTTGGTCAGAAAAGAGATTTTACCAAGTCACTGGAGTCTGGTATTCTTTTAAAAGCTTGTAAAATGGGAGTCTGAATATTTTGTTTTATTAGGAGGAACATAGGGCATAGCAAATGCAAAGAAGATTACTAAAAAGGAAGGGGTGTTAAGTCCTTTAAGAGACTCAGAAATGAAAATAAGTCCCATATTCTGAAAATCGTCAGAAAACAAGCATATAAGAGCACTGTAGATTAATATAATTCATACAATTTTACAGTACCGTAAAATCTTTGATGTGTTCCTATTTATGAAGGAGACACCAAGGCAGACACTATCAAAAAGGGAAAACATCATTCCATTTAATTATTCCACTAACAGAAAAAGAGTCCTAATTCCTTAAAATTTGAACATTAATAAATAACCAGTTGCGTCAATTTTAGTCTTCATGGTTTGGTCACTGAATTTCAGTAGTTGAAAACATAATGACTTGAGTCAAGTTATTGTCATTGATATGTATTGCTGAGTGATTTCCTTGCAAGCAGATAAAAAATACAAAAGAATTCCAAATTCTATGTTTATAAAACCCCATGTTGTGTTTGTTTTGCTGTGGGGTTATATTGCTTATTTTTCACAACTGTTTAGATTTCTGGTATACCTGAAAAATTCCCAGAAGGAATTCCCGAGAGGAGGGCCTGCTTTTCCACCTTACCACATGGGGGCCTGTATTGTCTGTTCATCTCCAGGGTGGGAAGAGAAACTCCCAGGTTGTCCAGGGAGCCCCTGGCTTTCAGCTCTAAAGGGAGAAGATACTGGGCTAGCAGCTTTGAGGTTCTAGAGGTCTTCTGGAGAAAAAGGTCTCCTGTGGGAGCAACCAGGACTTTCTGGATCCCAGGGGGTCCCTGGAGCTCATGAACTATAGCTCAGTCCATGAGGGAAGAAAAAACATTGGAGGTGGGGGAAAGGAGGGCAACAATTACTGCCCTCTTAACTGGATAACGGGTGGGAATGTCCACAGGGAAACCCCCCCCCCCAAAGATTTCATAGGGGAGGGGTAGGGGTAGGGGTGTGATCCAGCCCCAGGTTAGGAACCCCTGCATGTTCAAAGGAAAGCTTTTAGGAGTAAAAACAATGCCCTTATGTGGGTGAAGATCAAACCCTTCCTGATCTTCTGTTGCAATAGATAAACGACTTAATAACTGTCTGCATATTCTCCACATAAGCTTTGTAAAAATAACTGGAAACGTTAGCAGAGTGGGTATCCCTAATGGTTGAAAAACAGAGACTCGAGTAAGCAAGAGCACATTTTCTTTCCTCACAAAAGCAGTACCATTTTCTTGGGAGATATAAATTTTCCTGAAGACAAATAGGAGTTATGCGACAGCATGTCTTTCTGGTCCGAAAGCGCCCTGTGCGTGTTCCAGCTGATCCCATTGAGCTGGTAGATCTGCTTATAGGTAAAATCCCTATTCGTGCTCATAGGAACTTTTGGTACAAGGAATGAAATCTCTTCCTCTTCTAGACATTTTGTGAATATGCACTGACACACAGGTAGACCTTTACATAATAGGAATAATTGATGCAAACTTTGTGAAGGATTAACCACCGTTGCCATATTTACAGTGCAGTGGTGTTTTAACACTGCCCATGCCCCCTCCTCCCCAAGATCTGCTTTAATTAAAATGAAAACTCAGTGATTGTAATAGGTTGTAGGAGAGCTTTGTGGTGTTTTCATCTCATATACACAATTGTTTAAAGCGCCTCCTCAGAGGGTGGAGGCAAAAGTGCTTAACTACTAGGTTTCCGTTTTCTTTGCATTCCCACCTACGAAATTTTACAGCCAAAAGGAGACAATACGGCATCAAGCCACTGATACAGAAACATGAGTTTTTAAAGAGCCCGAGGTAAGGATTTGGGAAGGTAACAATAACTCAGACACTAGCAATGGGTTCAGGAGAGAAGGCGATTCACTTAAGAGGCAAGCACCGATAAAGACGAAGGTGATTTTTAATACATACTTGTAATTTGCATTCTTTTGCCAAAAATTATATTAAAAGCTCTGCATTATCCACAGATGCACCAGATGCAATGCTTTCAATACAACTGGGGTGTTGAATGGATCTCTGTATCCTTAGTCACCTACCCCACAGAAGGCACCTCAGCAGCACCTCAAATAAAAGCTGGTTTGTGCACTCAAGACCCTGTGGGCACTACAAGGTGCAAGGTCCTGTGCTCTGGGGTGATGCAATGGCCAAAAACTATCTGGAGAGAGCTGGCCTCTTTGCATTCCTAGAAATCAGGGTTTGACCAAAAAAAAAAAAAAAGAAAGAAATGCTCACAAATATATAGTTCTTCCTCCAGGTCCTAAAAACAGACCAATGTGACTGTTTAAAAAAAAAAATGTATTTGAAAATAGCCTTCAAAGAGGTGGAGGAGATCAGAGCAGTCATGGACAGCAAGTCAAAGTGACCCTGTGGATCCACAGGGAAATGTGGCTCTTAAGCTTGGGAAAAAATTTCAATTGGTCAGTAAACTTTTCCCCAGTTACATGTTGCTTAATTTTGTGCATCTTCTCTGTGTGTGTGCACCGTGAGATGGGGAATTAATTTTAATTCACAGTCAGTGGCCTCCTTTAAGCCTCAAAACAAATGAACAGGAGATGCTGAGCACAGCAAGATTTCAAGGAAAAATATTATTTGCTCTCTGTGAGTAAGGATTTGGGAAGTAGTATTTCCCACCAGCCCCCCAATATGGCTCAGACAAGCCCCTCCAAAACAATATAGATCCATACTCTTAATTAATTGGGTTTTTGCACAAGGCTAAAAAATTAGCCAGCTTCAGTTGCAGAAGGTAGCTAAAAATGGTGCACCATGTGGGACAAAGTATGATCTGCACGATTAAAGGTGATTGACAAGATGTTGTTGGGTAGTTTTGTGGGAAAGCTGATCAACCAGTTAGAATTTTGGCTTTTGTAGTTACAACTGGCTTGGAGTTTAGTAAACTGCTGTTGCAAGGCACAAACGTTGAACTGGAGCAAAACTGGAGAGAGGCCATCTCCAAAATGGAGCAACTTTTGTCTTTTTTCCAGTAACATTGCAGCCCCTCCTCTGTGTCAGAGACAAATGAGGAATTCTGATGGGAGAAAGGCTGCGGGACACAAATTTTACAGTAAAAGCCAAATGATATTTCTTCCTGTTTATAACCGCAGAACTCTGGCTCAGCAACGCACCAACTCCTCCCAGGCACTGAGCGTGAGCATGTGCACAGCAGAGAGCTAAATCTGCATTAAGCCCTTAGATGGCAAATGTACCACAACTGTCAGGTAACAAGAGACATTTTATCTGTCTGTGGTCAATTAAGCTAATTTAATTCCCCAGCAACTCGGTGTATATCGTTTAGCCCTTTCCGTCGCTTGTTTTGTTCCAGTGACATTCAATCACTTATTTATCTCTGTTGCCCAAAGGCCACACCTGAGTTCTGATTTATGCAAGAGAGCAGCCTGTTTGGCTGTTGATTAGTACATTTCTGTTTAGGAAGTTACAGGTTCAACCTGCACCGGTAACTTGGAGGGAAATTGGCGACCGAGACTGGAATTCTTCCACCTGCCCAATTGCATTCCTTACTTTTGTTCGAAGTGACAAGTTTTCCTTGTTGCCTGTGCAGACTTCATGCGCTGCTGGGGTCTCTTGCAATATCTCTTTCCAGACACCAAGCGAGTGTTTTCACTTTTAAGGCATATTTAACGAGCCTGACATTTCTGGGAAGACTCATTCCTTGTGTGCATGCGTTGGTACAGTCAACCCACCGTGTCTTGAACGCGTCATGTTTATCACGAGCACAAACTGTGTCTGCAGCTCCTGAGCAGCAGGTCTGACTCTCCCCGAAGCACTTATCTCACCACACATTTGTGATTGCTTTGATCTAATCACAGGCAACAGACAGAGCTGAGATTTCAGGGTGGCCAGCAGCTTAACTGGCAAAATAACCCAGTTGGATTGCCAAACATCTGGCTATCCACCCCTGAAACTTAAAAAAAACATCTCCAAACTACACTCAGGCAAAATTTCTAGGAGAAACGGGGAAATGTGTCCAGGGGAAACCCAGATGTAGGAGTAGCTCTAGATTGGTTTGGATTGGTGGGGTGAGGGCAATTAGTGTGTTTTTTAATAGGAAAACAAGGTTGTAAACCAAGATGAACTAGTAGTGGGCTTCGTGATTAAATGTAGGCTTGTGGTTTCTGGCCCTGTTCAGGGAGGTTCTGAGCACTTATAATTCATATTTAAGGCAAACAGAGCTTCAGATGTTCCGCTATGGTAAAGTCATTGAAGTCTATCGTGTCCCTTGAACCCCGAGACACAGCAGCCTTTTAACTGTAACTTCCCGTGGCTCATTTCCAGTACAGAAACATAAACATGGGAGGTCTGCTGACTCTCTATCTCCATTTAGACTCTGGGAACTTGATAAATGCAAAACATTTGCTTACCTTATGAGAAGAGGAAGTCGTACTCTCTATTGCAAAATTTTTGATGGCAGAATGAAGGACTTGCTGCTGTAAACCAAGAAAAATAATGCTAGAAAACTGTATTTTCAGACAGATTGGGTGGATTATTTTTATGATTTCTGACTGTTTTGACTTGGCAAAGCAGGAGTCTAACAAAACAAGTGATGAAGGCTCCTGGCATGTGACTTCTCAAATATTTAGCAAGTATTTGTAAGCTTTATTAAGTCAAGATGAGTCATCCATCTCGACTTGCTTACATGTATGTTTCATGTACTATGCTACGTAGACCAATAGAAAGTGTTAGTCATTTGTTTTGTTACTACAGGGTTATATTCCAGCAAAACTATCTAGTTTTGATGCTGTTTATTTTCAGAACAGCTCAGGGTGTATTTTGTAGGTCTGCAAAGCCACTGGCCTTTCTAACTTCTTTTCTTGGCAGAGCAGACCCAGAAATGTGAAGCAGAATCTCAGTTTTCAGTTTAAAATTAAAAGAATAAGTTGCTTTCCCTTTTCTTTGGGGACTGTGTTCTTGGAAATATTAACTCTGGTAAAGGCAGAGCAATTACTTTTGCCGAAAGTCTTTCACTGCTCCGTGTGCAAGACTGGGCCTTTTGCAGCCAGGAAAAAAGAAAGCCATAACTGTAGGTATTTTAATTTTGGAAAAGCCTCCACATGAAGTACAGTCTAGAATAGGGAGGGACAATGGGGACAACGACACAAATATTTACCACAGGGTGCATGCTAAATCTTGGTTTTTGTTTTTTTTTTTAATCCTTTTTTTGACCTCAACTTGTCCCTTTTAAATGCATTTATGTAGTCTCTTCCAAGCTGTAGCAACCACTGGCTGCCCAAAAGACCTGCATCAGCAGCTGTTGGGTTTGCACAGATCACCTTGGGGTATGCATTTGGTAAAATCAAACCCAGGAGAGAAATATGGGATTTCTCAGCCTGTAATCATGTCATAGCTGTGCCACATTATTGTGCAACCACTCTAGTTGGGGTTATGTCCAGCCTTGCTACTTCCATAATTAATTAAAGAGGTGAGTCCTCTGCTTATCACAAGTGAGGTGAGCAATTTTTGGACCAGAAAAAGGGGTCAGCCCACTATGACGATGGTGACATGATCTAATGAGCCGTTTTATCAGCCTAACAAAGGGATCAGATTGTGCTGGAGAACCTTTATGAAGTCATACAGGCCACAAGGCAATAATTTGGGACATGAATGTTCAACATATGACCTAAATCTAGCTGAGGTTTTTTCATCTAGCCAGATATTAGTTTAAGCCAGTTCTGGAATTACTGTCTGAAGCCAGAAAACCACACAGCTAGACCCTATTTAAAAAAAAAAAAATCAAAAAAATAAAATGTTTTTTTCTGTGGTATACTGTTGTTCCAACTAAAAAAAATTCATGGACAGTGCTTTCCTTCTGCTAAAAACTTTGCCTTTTCACTGGAAAAAGGAAAACCCAGGCACTGAAATGTATTTTATGTTTTAGTTCCTGCCAAGGAGTTGCTCTTAATGGAAACTTTGTTTTCATCACATTTTCTGCAGAAAATCCTTGCCTGATATTTTATCAGCTCCATGCATCACTAATTTCCATTTGCAAAGTCTATGCTACATTTCTTCGTTCATGTCTCTGTCGTATAAACAGTCATTTTTATTACATTCCCTTACTCTTGCAGACCAACAGCACATCTTCAGGAAAGAGACCAAGGAAAAATTCATTGTTTTCAGTAGATGTGTCTTTTAAAGCAGTAAAAGGCAACAGATGGAATGACATGTGAGATGTTCTTGAACTGCAAAATATTTGGGTGGTAAATGCATACATATATATGTATATAAACACATACATATGAACACACAGGCACGTGTGTACACACAGATGTATATGCAACACAAATAGCATATTCATGCTGCAAGGTAAATAAATGCAGATGGAAACAGACTTAGGTTTCGTAGCCAAACGCACTTAACAGCATCCAAATGAACCCCGAGGACAACGTTGTAGAAGTATATTGTATCTGCAATAGCAATCTACCTAATCTATTCTGAACCTCATAGTTTTTTGGCTGATGTCTCAGGGTGCTCTAATGTTGCCAATTGTGCAGTAAATCTGCTGGGTCATATTACTAGACATATCATACCATTCACGGTACAAATGAGCCATCAGTGAGCAGCAAACACCAATACAGATGATTTGTTAAAAAAAAAAAGACACTAATAAGCAGGGCTGCCCTATCTTCTTACAGCCGTGTGAGTGAAAAATGAGTTATAATGCAGAACACCTGCGCCACATAATGAAAGTCCTGGAAAGCAGTTATGGCTCAGAAAAGCTGGCTCACAAGCTTAACATATCATTGTATCCACCATCCAGGAATGTAAAGTGCAACAATCAAACCCAAAACTGACCGGACACTGCTTTTGCCCAGGTGTTTTTCTGATGACAAAGAAGCAGTAACATAGTGCTTAAGGGGTTTTTTTGGGGGGGAACCTTACTATAAAGAGCTTCCCAACTCAGGAGGTTACTGACACTGAGTGAAGTTTCCCCCATTTTGAAGGCCTTGGGAACCCAGCAGTAATGGGGGCTTCCCTTCTCTTCGCTCAAGTCAATGCTTCTTGCACCAAGCTCAACAACACGTGGCTGAGCCACTGAATGTATTTTCAGAAGACATGAATTCGAGAGGCACAGCCTGTGATGGAGAGGAGATACTTCTTCATTAGACTGACTATTCTTGGAAAACAACAGAGAATTTTGGGGGGATAAAAACCTTTGCAGTACACATCAGGCCTGACACAGGTTGAAAAAACCTTCTCTGCATGGTGTAATTACATTAGCCATTTTGTTAGTCTGAATAAAAAGGGTGATTGGCATCTGAGGAGTTGAGGATCTTAACCTTGTGACACAGAGATGATGTTTTGGAGGGTTAGCTGAGGAAGGGAGTTGTGTGAGGAAAATCATAACAGGCAGTAAGATATGAGTTCAAGTGATGGAGACTATCATGTCCCTTGGGAAGCTGTCCATTGACAGCTTATGCCATGTGTAAAAGTTTACCTCTTGGTTCCAGTTTTGATTTTTCCATCTTTGGCATCACGCCATGGGGTTCTATCTGCCAACCTGAAACAGATTTTTACTCAAGACTGGTAGTGCGACCTAATATTTCAATTCCACTTATGGATCTTTCCCTCCATTTAAAGGTCTTTCCAACCCTTTTTCAGCCTTTGTATCAGACGGAGTCCCTAATTTCACTCTTTGGGTGTCAAACATAACACAGCACAGACTGTGTAGAAAGGTACTTAGAAAATGCATATGGAAGGTCTAGAGAGATCTTGAGAAGGCCATAAAGCTCTGCAATGAACACAAACCAGAACTAGTTCCTGGAGTATTCTAGAATATAACCGCTGCTTATTAAAAATTAATATTTTTAACCCAAATCTCAGTTTGAGTAGCAAATGCAGAATAAACACAGCAAAACTGCAAAATAAATTGGTTTCTAGGGGGCTGGTCCTATGTGGCCAGCCCAGGGGTGGAGTGATTGTGGATTTATGTAAATAATAGCAGATTTGTCTCCCTTATCAGGAGATGTAACTATATTGTGCCTTGCACTCCTTATTCTTTGGAAGGACTTTATGTAGCATTACTGGTTGTCCTGAAAAAATTGGGATTAACTTGGAAGACATATATTGCAGATTGGATTAAACTTCAAAGAGGCGTTGCCAAAGAGAACTTTTAAAAGGCTTTAAAAAATTAATTGTACCGATACAGGCTCTTTCCCTTTGAACATGAAGAAAAAAAGGCATAGTTCAATACTACTTAAATACATCCAACAATTAAGTTACTTGGTACTCAAGCAAACTCAAGCAAAAAGGGATGTTTTCAAAGGAAAGTGGATGTTTCAGTGGCCTATCAACGGTTCTGTTTCTTCACAGTTTTTCTGCATTTCCTTCAGTGAAGGCCGCCATTACCAATGAACACCCCAGGGAAGAGTATGGTGTGGAGAAGGGAAACGGTGGCAACCTCTTCTCCACAGGGCACTGAGAAAATGCTAAAGTGCAGAAACAACCCCCAAAAATCTGCCAAAAGAGGATAACAAATGTTAAACCTTTGCAGGACAAGTAAGACGGGAAAGCCTCTGGTTCACCTCAGGCCCTTGCAAGCCCCTGGTTGCCATGGCACCAGCAGGCCACCAGTCCTGGGCCTGCTGTGCCCTGAAGGCTCTCTCAGCACCCATGTCTGACCCTGCTCTCAAGATACAGCTCCAATAGCCCCATCAGCCACAAAGTTGCTAAAACATCTCCCATATGGACACCCCAGCCACCTTGTAGTCTCTTCCAACCCAGAAAGGTCCACTGAGACGGCAGAGCCCGAGATTTGGTCCCCTTTCCTGTTTGGGTATAAAATGGCCCCTCGTTTTTTACTCTTTCCCCTCAGATCATGGCTGTCCAGTTTTCAGGCTCTGCAAAACAAGCTGAGGAGTGATGAACACGCCTGACCATACCCGCACCTGCGGCTCTGAAATGCCATGTAGGGTTTAAATTGGGGAGGGCTCATTTCTGGCTAGTGCTTTGTGGGCCAGTGTCTGCCCCAAAACCTCCACCTTGGCTTGAAGGAGCTTTGTCTTACTGTGGGGAAGGTGAAAAGCTGGTGAATGACGTGAAGTGCTTCTCCAGGCATATTTGGTTGGTTGTAAGGGCATGTGAAATACACGGTAGAAATGCCAAGCATTGCCATGATAAGGACCTTAGCCTACTGAAGATTTTCTGTTGGGAAGAGTAAATACAGAGGGTAAAATGTCACTGTTTTTGTAGAACATAATAGCACTCTTTCTTTTTCTCCCAAGAAGCCTGGGAACTCCAAACAAATTTGGGGGTAGTTTTATTAAATGAAAATATTCTTGCATTATGAGCTAATTTATATCTTTCCAGCGCAACCCCACAAAAGGTCAGTTTAACAAACCACTCTCTCAGGAACTGGGGAGGAGTTGTGAGCTCACAGTAATCCTCCTAATTGCACTCTACCTCGGTTTCTCATTTTGTTAATCAGCGGCCAACAAATCCCAGCTTTCAAAACTCATTATCTACCTGCTCTGTACTATTTTACCCCTGCCCTTTCCCTTTGGATACACGCTCTGCACATCCCTGTGGATTAGGCAGCCTCCAGGTTGCCTTCTGCATCTTTCTGGTGCACAATCAGAACCAACTTTTGAATATAGGTCAACTATAAATAACTGGGGTGCTGCTGCATGTATGGATTAGTGCCGATGAAGAAGCAGAACAGAATGAGCTCCTGTGGCCAGCTTCACTCCTGTGGGGAGCTTTAAAATCCAGTCTGGGTTCCAGAAGATCTCTGCCAGTGGAAACTGCCCAGGCCCAACACTTCATCACTGTATCTCCTGGCTGGTTCAGCCCCACCCAACTTTATTATTAGAGAAAAATTTTACATTTGGAAGTTCAGGTCAATTTTTCACAATCTGCAAATAAATTAAAAAAAAAAAAAAAAGAAAAGAAAAAAAAGCAGTTTGAATTTTCTCCAAACTTTACATGACCCTTCTCTCTTCCCTTCGGAGTAGATCTGGCAATTTTCAGGTCTAATGAATTTTCCAAGTCCCAGTAAAAGGGGAAGCTGCCTGCAACCCTGCCTACAAGCTTGCAAGCCTGCCGGCTCCTCAAAGCTCAGCAGTGATTTCCACTGGGGTGCCTCTTTGTGATGTGTGCAGTAAAGGTCTAAGCTTCTCCCAGACTTTCTTCTGCCTCCTCTTTTTTTGGGTACAGTCTGTCTCAAGCACACAAAACAGAGGATTAGAAATGGAGTTTGGCTGAAGAACAATGACATCTGTTCCAGTGCCAGGTGACTGCCATTTTTTGAGGGCTTTGTGACAAGAACATTACTTAAGAGCATGACTAGATGAGAAACATGTCCCACCTCCATCCTGTGGATTCTTGGTATAAGACTGTGGAAGCTGTGAAAAATCCATTTTCTGCTGCTTCTTCAGAAGCCAGGATTTATTTTATAAGAACAGTCAATTATTTTATCAGCTGTTTCAGATCAAGAATCCACTCATATCCAGAGGAGTAGTGGGTACTTCTTACGTTGCAAATAAATTAAAAAAAAAAAAATTCTTAAGAAACAAAATAACAGTAGTCATTGTTAACTAGCCATAGCCATATGTTAAAATTTGTCCTACAAAGGCCATGAAATATCAACCTTTGCTGTTCTTTTGGTGTCTGGACGTTACAGCACATTATGCCTAGCAGCATATACAAGAGTTAACCTAGAATGAGGTCAAAGCACCATGACGACGAGATTCAGGGGGATTTTCTGCCTCAGTACTCAAAGTCCATGATTGCATGGGCTTGTGGCACAGCTGCATTGTCATACCCAAGCAAAGAGAATGGAGTAGGTTTAATATCTTACACTGGGATCTGGGGCTTTGTAAGTCACCGGTGTGACCTGGCTTCAGGCTGTTTGCCGTGCAAGACAACTTGAGCACCTCAGACTTAGGCATAAGTGGATGGTGTGCTCCCGCTCATCCTCAGAACAAAGGTGATGGGATTTCCCCAGGTGCTGAGCATCTACAAACTCACAGAGATGCGTTGACAAAAGGGAAATGTAAAGCAGTATTTCGAAGCAGATGGCTTTATTTCCGAAGCACCCACAGACACTGCAGAGTCATATGGAACCCTCTGCTACAATCCAGCTTTAGGTGCATGGAATTTCATAATGACATAATACCCAGACCTCGTCACCAGACTTAGCTGTAGTTCTTCCCAGACACTGCTCAGCCCAGGCTCCCTCCACCTAGAAAGCTTCTCTCGCCTCCTGCATGTGGAGGCTGAAATAAATAGCCACCTGCAACAGGATTCACTGAGCAGCTCCCAGAAGAACCCATAATGTTACATGCTGCATGTTCAGAAACACCCCTGCAAGTTAAGCACATTTAATGTTCCCTTTCTATAGGTAACAGAAGGGCCACATTGCCATATGTCCAAAAGCAAAGCAAATCCTCCTCCTTCTTGCATGAAGAAGAAAAGGACTGATCTCATTTATCTCAGGTTTCATTTATTTTGACTCAAATTTTTACCCATTTCTCAGAATGCAAGTAGAAACCTGAGTGGGCTGTTCCAAAGCATCTGTGTGCCGCCTTCTGTAACTGAAGGACCTTAAACTCTTCCCACATCATACCCTTTGCCCATCTTCTGTTGAGGAGTTGCCACTATCAGAAAACTGCCCTCGCCTGTGCCACTTCTTTTTGGAGGCTGGAGGCCATGGGGGCAGTGTCACTTGTCCCCCAACTTTCTTCAGCAACATCTGTTGCACCACCAACCCTCAGCCCCCGCACCGTATCACATGAACGGCAGACTCTGAACCAGAGGAATTACGTGGCGCTTGAGGCAGCCATGATTTATGTTGCAATACAAATTGCATCGTAAGTTATGCTGCCCTCAAAGGCAAGGGGTGCCGACAAGAGCACCTGTTGTCCAGATTCCTCCTTTCTCCCCAGACCAGTCTCCCTTCAAGGCTGGGTCATGACCAGCATGGTTTAGGAGTCAGGTCACAGGACTCTGCAAGCTGAAGGCACAGGGGACACTTGCTCATCCAGATTTTCAAGGGAATATTTTAAACGTGCTTCTAATACAGAAATTGAGTGATTTAAGTCAAAATTTGTAAAGGCAAATAACAACGGCTAGATCTAGCCTGGTTTTCTAGTCTGAATGTCCTTCATAAGATCAGAAGTAGTAACAACAAATACCAAACAAGCAAATGGTGAGATATATACACTTTGCATTGCAATGACTTTTCTTTGTTTTTTAACTGTTTTTTTTTCCTTAGTTGCTAGCACAGGCTGACATACATTAGCAAAGTTGACAAAGCAGAATCAGCAAAGGTCTTTTCAAAATTTGTATGGTTCTCTCTCAAAGTTAAAAAGTAAGTTTTTCAATCTCCAAGAGTTTAAAAGCTGTGTGTGTGCCAATACTAGTGACCAGTTCAGATCAGTAAAGCAGAGATGAGCAATGGTCAGCCATGCAGGAGAACTAAATATTTTGTTTTAATGGATAATCTTCTCCCCTTTTCTCCATCACTCTGTGGGAGTGTGGAGTTCCCATCAGGCTGCCAACAAAGACAGGGTTTCTCTTTCATTCAGTTGGCTTACATCTCACCTCCATCACCGGGAGAGTAAGAAAAGCAAGGTGACCTGGTATATAATTCCAGTGCTAGCATGGCTCTTTTTCCACTAGGAACCTTTTGCTTGGGCAGAATGTGAGGATCTTTTGTTGTGTTTTTTTTAAACTTCTCTGGCTTATCTGGTCAATTAAAGTGACTTTGTGGTTATTGCATGGGCCCAAAGCAGCTATTTTGAGTTGTTCAGTGCAGCTGGTGCAACCTGTCCTGGATGTACAGAGCTTTGCAGTGTGCACACATGCTTTTCTGTCTTGTCTGTGACATCCAGAAGGACGTGGCAGCACACAAAAAGTGAGACACAACATTAACATCTGCATTGAGACAAGCTGAATCTTAGAATTCAATTCCCCCCAATGTCCTTTGGACTCCCTCCCTTCATAACATCCCCCGTTGTTGCGATGCACAAAGACTCATATCTTTGAGAGGAACCATAGGAAAAGGTGTGCCGTATTTGTTCAAAAATTAATTATTGATGTCAGGCAGCCTCCTCAGCCTTGAAGGTGTGAAGGGGAAACGTTAAACCCGTGCAAAGGTCAGCTTTACCAGGACTTGCCTATTCAACGAAAGGAACTAAGGCAGAATGATGAATTGCCAATGAGTTCCTGTGTGTTCAGGCAAACGACAAACTATTAACCTGTAAAACTGAACATTGCAATACAGGAATTCAGCTCTGGGAAAGAGTTTTCACTAAAGTATGTAAGCAGGAGGTTTTGTGAGTTGTAGGTCAGATCTGTTGATTCCTTCCCCTATATTTTTTTTAACTTAGACTCAGTAACCGAACATCAAAATCAGAGAAACAAGAACATGTAAAAAAAAGTAGAAGTTGTTGAGGGACAAAGAGGTGCTCCTCCACTATGCACAAAGATGAAAAGTAGAGGACACTTTTACCAAAATAACTTCACTTTTCGTTAAAATGGTTATCCAAATTCCTGTGAACTGAACAAGAAAATGCTGGTGGTATATGGGAAGAAGACGAAAATGGACCTTGCATCGCTGCATACTTGAAGCTATCGATGTGGAACCATTTGTTGAACTGGGGTAGTAAAGTATTCCTCTGTTTATTATCTTGTTTCAGAAACAGGCCACTTGTGAAACAGGAAGTCTCTTAAGGTCAATTCTTTCATTCAGTTGTACTTAAAGATCAAGTGCAACTAAGCCCAGCAAATTACACAAACACATATTGATATGGATGGAGATATAAATAAAAGCTGGCAGTTCTGACAATCATGTACTTCAAAGCCCTGATATCAACACTCTTCCCAGTCTCCCCCTGTTAGTGGGATGAAGATTCTTTCACAATTCCGTGTTTTTTCTGCCACAAAATTAGATCACTTGTTGAGAGAAGACTCAGAGGCTGAAGCAATACACAGTCGGGTGCCACGCTTGCATGTGATCTATAGTCCTAGCTCACAGAGAGTTTTTAAGGCAATGATTTTACAGCCCCAGGGCTCGCACACTTATTTGGGTATGAACAGATGCTCACCCACTTAGCAAGTTAGGAACCTAAACCAGACCAAACATTTTTGTTTAGGTCCTTTAAAAGTTGTTTGCTCTGTTTGCTTTCTTTAGTAATCCACAAGCATTGAATATCTGGGACTCATCATCTGTTTTCTGATAAATAGGAGGTATCTTCTATTTTGAGCAAGCCCAGCAAATCCCACTGTACTGCCAGGTAGGTTACTAAACTATGTCAAAGGAGCTCAGTGGGCAGTCTCCTTAGTCTCTGATCATCCAGCATCATATGGATAAGGTCTCCCTGACTTGGATGAGAAGCGACATCCATTTCAATCTCTCCTCCATGGTTTTGGTATGCAACTGCTAACACTAGCTTGATCTAGGGAAGAAGCTTACACCAAGAGACTCAAAAAAGCCAGGAAGCATTCCATTTCCATGATAAAAATAAATTTGCAAGATGCTTCTTGGAAATATGCATACATTTTAAAAATAAACCACGCCAAAGAAAGCAAACAAAGGAAAAGGCTCTGCTAGTTTATGATACTAATTTCAGTTCAAAGTGAATTCAAACCTACGGCTTGGGTTATGTCTGCACTAAATCTCGAGGCCTGCCAGCAGGCCAGCCTTAGACAAAGTTTCCTGTGTGTCCAAAGGGAGAGCTCGCAAGAACAGCTTCATGACAGGCTGCGGAGCAACCCTGTGTCCTTCCCCAAAGTATGCAGTGAACTCAGTCCTCTCACACCGTTGTGTGTGCGTGTTCCAGCTGTGTGGGGAGCATGGGACAGGGGTGGGTGTGAAGACACGTAACAGCACAGTTCATGAGGGTGCTCTGGGCACCCGCAACTGATGCAGGCAACAGCCCCTGGGAGACAAAGATGCTAATGCAAAAACAGGCCTGCAGGATTTGAAGGGGAGCTGTGGGCACTCACCACCTAATTTAACAGAGTCCAAGACTATAAAAAACAAGAAAAAAAAAAATCTTATTCTCGTTAGGGTCTGCAGACTTGGCCTGCCGGAGAACTGAAATAACTTACTGTGCTGTGGCTAGACTCAGACTGCACACACAGGGGAATTCTTAGACCCACACTTGTGTTCCACACGCTGTGCGGGTTCTGAAGGTGATGAGGAACAGCTTTGCTTGGCTGTAGTAGCAAACAGCAGACCTCACCGGACAGAGGCAAGCACACCTGAGTAAGACCACTTCAACTCGGGGTATAACACAGAGGAGTCACCCGAGTGAAATTGAATCACGTGTGTTTTTAAAGACTTCAGTCCTCTGCTGGAGCAGACAAGGCTCGGGACTGAAGTGCTGACACCGTGAGTGGAAAGACAATTCAGCTGGCTACAAGCATCAGCGACTATATTTGCATCTGTCATCACAAATACATTTTGGTTTTAGATGGAAGGAGAAAAGAAAACAAACACAACATTTTCTGGTTAAACAGAAAGAGGGTATGGAATCACTGAGGCTTTCTTAAGGGGAGTTTATTTAATTTACTCTTCTGTACACACAGCTAGTTTGCTAGGATATTATAACTCAACTCATTTCTCTGGTGACCCATGGCAACCTCTGGATCAAAAGGATTACTTGTGACTCATAACTTACCTTGGATAAATATAAATACAGGGGTTTAGGTTAAGTAATCTAGGCCTTAATCAATAAAACATTTAAAGTGACAGTACAAGGAAGGATTTTTAAAGTTGTGCTATTATAATGTTAACTCCTAAACTCCTAATACCTTAGTTTCTGGGGCTGTCCTTTCCTGGTTTTAACACAGATGCCCCACTTCAAGGATTGTCCATGCATTTTGTGAGTACAAGTACGGCTGCACACAGTTTGAATGTTCTCCTGTTCCATAGCGGACATATGCTCATTTTTCCCCACAGGAAATCCAAGCAATTGCCCCTGTGTGGAATACCACAATTAGTTGACCATAATTGCATACTTAATGAGCTTGTATATGTTTTGAGTGCCAGTTTCTCAGATGTGGCCACCTAAATGGATATCTAAATCTCACTTTTGGGTGGTGAGGTTAAGAAAAAATGTATGAACGTCTTATTTCATATACTTAAATCAGGCCATTGAAATGCCCAGTCCTCGCTTAAGTGCCTGTATTTCAGCAGCAGATCTTACGTGCAAATGAGCCAGCCCTGTGGGCTAGTGTTGGCAACTGGAGGCTGAGAAAATACAAGTCGAATAAAATATGACTCCTTTAGAAGAAACCTGGAAGATTTCCAAATAACGCCAAGGATGTAAAGATAATAAAATTGTTTCTTCTTAGCCTGGGGAAGCTGCAGTGTCACTCCTGGCTGTAGCCAGGGGGGCTGGTTGAAGGAAAGGGGTTGCCAGTCCAAGACACCAGTCCAGCCCCAGTGCACCCAGTGAGCAGAGGGTGAGCACAGGACAGGATCCCCCACTCCCAAGGAAATGCAGCTTCTCCACTGGTTTCAGTGGAGAGAGTCTGGACTGACACACCTTCCTCAGAGCTTATACAGTCCAGTTTATGAATAAGCGGAACTACTAGGTTCAGATATTAAATAAGTACATTTTTTCCTTTCCGAAGGAAAGAGCCAAACTTGTATCTGGCTTTTATTCTTGCACAGGGTAATGGAAAAGAGAAGATGAATTGCAGCCTTAAAAACCCTTCCATGAGCTCTTCAGTATGAATTATTTTATAGAATTCGCAGAGAAGGTGACATGATTTACTTCAATATATACAGTTAAATTGTTCTATATTGTAAACCATTAGCAAAGAGGGATGAAGGGCTTATGAAGAGGAGTGGAGAGACTACAGTGTTATGACAGAATGAAAAATTTCGGGACATACAAGAAGACATCACGTTGTTTCCATTAGAAGATACTTGTGTATGTTTCCTACAGCAACTATAAGATCTTTGGCCTGTGCACTGGAGACTATTCTTTGTTTATTTTTATTATATACCAGAAACTCTTGTAGAGAGAGAGGAGTAGGGTAGATTGTGCTTCAGGTCCTAAAGTACTGGGATGGGGTCCATTGTGGAGGCGTGTGTCAGAGGAGTGTAGCTCACATCTGATTGGAATTATCTAGTCCATATTGTTCACCCAAGCCCTCAACAGGGCAGGAAGGATAATTCTTACAACACAGGATGGTGCTCACAGAGATTTGAGGCACAGTTGCCCAATGCGTCTCCATTCTCCAATGAAGGAGAGACGTTCTCAATGTCAGCAATTTGGCCATCAAAACCAGAGCTGCTAGGGTACAAATTCCCTGAGGTCCAGGAGTAAGAAAGAGCAAAGCCCTCTTCCTAACTCCACACAAGATCTTAGGAGTGTGATGCTGCATGGTCCAGGCAAAGAAGATTCAAACCTGAAGTGGTGTCCCCAGCTCCCATGGGTGGGTTTGCTGTTGGAGGTTCCCACAGGAGACTGTGTGTGGAGGAAGGGCGTGAGAAACCCACAAAATATTTTCTTTCAAAAAGAGAGAGGGAGAAAAATGATGGGAATACGGCAGCACCAGGAAAGGAACTGCAGAGTGATTATCTTGTCAGACAATCTTGACAGACAACTTTGTCCTTTTCATCATCTAGTTTCGTGGTCTGCTGCAACTCTAGGGAAAGGAGCAGTTTCCAATCCAATACAGGGCTCTGATAACTCTCTTCATCTTGGTAGTGGCTTCAGCCTTGGTAATTTGTTGTTGGTTTCTGTCTGGTGCTGAAAACTCCTGAGGAGAAACAGTCAATTAATCTCTTAATCGTTCTTGCAATTGTGTTTCAATAAACATCCTTGTTTTCTAAAAGGTGTTTAATTTCTCCTCCCTTCCCCCCCCCTCTCCAGGGACCCATTTAACTTTCCTTTCTAATCTCCTGACAATCTGGAATGAGGTCTTTAGTAGTTGTGCTTGTTGTGAAACAGCTTTGGGAGATAAATCCTAGTCCACGTTAACCACACTTCAAATAATCTTTGTGTAACTGTGATGCAAACCCATAATCTCCCAAAGCAAGTTTATCACCATTTTAACAACCGAGACTTAAGGAGGTTATTGCAGGATGGGCAGGGAGAGCGGGGTGAAGATCTGACCAAGGCAGCACAGTTCAGTTTGTCTTCCAAACAGCTCCATATCTCACACAGCTTTACAAGGATGAAGTGACTGGTGAACAAACAAGGAGGCCTAATCTCAAATAAAGAAAGGGGGTCTGACAAGCAGCCTTCTTCTGGAAGGTCACATAAGCACATACTTGTTTCCTTGTAGAGATGCTTGAGTTTCACAGGACTCAACACCTTCAAAGATAAATGAAACATACTCTTGGGATAATGAAAAAACCAAGCTCTGACATCTGAATGCGCACACAGAGGAGGTGTGTGCTGTCCTTGGGGACACAACGGTGTGGGAAAAGAGAAGGAAAAACTTTGAACACTGGAGAATATATTGCATTAAACCCTTCCTTAGACAAAGTCTCACCACCCTCTTTGGGTAAAAGAAACCCTGTACATATCGAGGACAGAAAACAGATTGGGATTTAAAAATAAGGCAGTTTCAACATCCCTTCAATAAGTCAAAACCACAGCAAAACACGCAGTATTATACAGGGGCAGAACTGCTTCCAGAAGAAGATAAAGGCCTCGAAATATCATTTTTTGACTGTTTTCTGTTTGCTCAATTGCTTTTAATTAAGCCTCGCTTGGTGTGGGGAGTCAGCCAAACATGGAGAACAAAAAGGAAAGCGAGAAACCCAACCCCTCAAACCTTTCCTCGTGAGCTGAATTTCCACAGCTCTGAAGGGCAGCCTTCCTCCATGGGGGCACAATGCTTCTGTCTAAACCTGCTTGTGAGAATTTATTATCCCCGTGTGCAAGTCTTTGAAACCATGATTTTAACGGTAATAATTTCTAAGCATGAGAGGCTGTAACATAACGCCAAGTCTATCCTATTATGGTTTTAATTGGAATATATGTTTTATGTGTTATTAGAGAAATGGTACTGTCCTCCATATGCTTAATACTATATGAATGGCTAAAGCCCTCTAATGACCATGTAATTTATTGTCCCTATAGTTATGGCATTAAGCTACAAGTCACCTAATACTTGCAAACATTGTAAACTCCAATTACAGCTACACCAGTGATCCTTCTGTCAACTGAGCTAAAAATGACGGAATGATAAGGTTAAGCACTGAGCCACGTAACACAGCTATCTGGAGCTCAGCACCTGTACGACAGAGAAATGTCCAATAAACTATGGTTAAACAGTTTTACTTTGTTGTCAGATATAAGTACAGCAAATACGACCGGCTTCCAGAATGATGCTGATCGCTCTGATTCCACCCATCTTTTATGTATTTGTCAGCTTTATCCGAATTTACTGCTGATAGTCACCGATTCTCCAGAACCTGAGAGATTTCATGGGTACCGCAGTGGACTCTTCCTGCCCCTACAGAAATCTTGGAGTTTCATGAAAAAATTGGTTTCTGTGCAAGGTGGGGTATTCTTTTCAAACACCCACAGGCATCTGAGAAAGTAGCAAATGAGCTGACAATTCAGAATTCAGAGAATTTGGAAACAGGTCAGACAGCTTTTGGCCTGTAAGTGACAGAAACTTGTTACCATCTGAGGGTAACATTTACCTAGAAAGCAAAATAATCTTCAACAATAATTGGAAATTGCCAGAGTACAAAAGCAGACCTGTAATATGAATAAATTTGTCTGGCAACTTCAACAAAGTCAAAAATTCACTCAGCACAGAGAAGTCAATACAAAAGGATTCTGCAAAGACCAACCAGAAAAAGCCCCCCCCCAAAATGGAAGTCCTCCACCATGATAACTGAAGAGGTGGCTAATGTCAGAAGACAGTTACAGTCTTGATTCTTCATTGGCTTCTTCTAAACATGAAGGGTGTAAGTCTAATCTGTTGAACTGAATAATAGCAAGCTACGTACATGAATTAAATCACATCCATGCAAGGTTTGTTATCAGCACAAATGGTTCTTCAGGCTCATTAATAATTTTATTTTCAACAAAATTTTTAGTTTTCTTTGCTCAGAAAAAGGGTGAGTGGGAACAAAAAGGGACTGTCTAGACTGACCCCCTTGCTGAGCAGTTCTGCACCCTATAATTTTTAAGTCTTCTAGATACCTAACCCTAGAACTAGCTTTACAAACTTACATAGTCCTTAAGTAGAGTTGAAATTCAACTTCAGAAGTGACCTTGGAGTCCAGGTGCGCTCCCAGAAACAGAGGGCAACTTCAAAAGTTCATTGCATTCAGGAATTCTGCACTGAATGGCTGAAGAGCACGGGCACTGTCATTTCTGGTGAAGCTGTAAATGAAATAGAAACGTGCGGTCTATCTCAGGGACATTCCATTTCTATCCAGTAAAACCTTTCCTAAATAATCTCTTTTTTTTAAAAATATTCCTGAGATGCGCCCTTAGGCTGAAGAGGGCTCTATCCACAGGATTAAGTTTAATTTCCTTTTTAAAGGTGGAGGCGTGAGAGAATTATCACTTCCTTCATTGACGAGATCAGGTTTACCTGCAGAGTCACTCCTGCTGCCCAATTTGCTATTTATCTCGTGCTTTACAATAACAGAGAGAAAAAATGTGCCATAAAACCCCATGTTGGTCTGTTTTATTTTATTTCCTATAAAAAGACACAGATTATATGTGTGTATACATACATTCCCACAAACTGTAAATTGTATTTGTTTTGGAGAGTTTTAAGCCACACAAGAGGGGATCCTTAGAATCCCAGCACCAGTTGCACTGAAAAATATTACAAACGTTAGCGGAAATTGTCTCCTGGATGATCCATGGTGTCTGTGTAATCGCTTTGGCTGAGCATTCCTTGCAAAAGAATACACGTAGCAAATCAATGCGTAGAATGGGTAAATCGCCTTTCCCCGCGCGTGATTTGTGATTGCTCACTTAAGCCACCTAACGCTTTTGCAGCCCAAAGAGCTGGACTAAAACTTCCTAAAGAGGAAAACGGCAAATTGTGCATTTCAACTACACATTTTTAAGAGGAATGAGCACTCAGGCTACATTTTGTGACACATCTGAGATTTGTGTGGCTTCATACATTTCCCATGACCATCCAAATGTTCATGAAGAATTAATAACATGGTCCTGCCTTCAGCAAGTTCCATTCATTCTTATTTGTATCTGGCTATAATCAGCTCCGAGACCCCAAATATTGGACGACTGCATTTGATTCTTGAGTTCTTTTCTTTTTGTTTATGTCAAAGCAAATTAGCTGGAATGAGCCTGACGAGGAAATCGAGCAAACTGTGGAAGGTCGAGAGGGCATTTCACTGAAATGTAATATAATAAGTACAATTTAAACAATGACAAATCCCATTCACCTCTTTTGTTTTCTTGAAATGTTTAGAATTATTTTTAACCGTCCTTTTAATAAATAAAATTGTTCTATTAGTTTGTCATACATTTGGATTT
The DNA here is from genome assembly GCA_013400055.1 of Nycticryphes semicollaris. Classification (NCBI taxonomy): domain Eukaryota; kingdom Metazoa; phylum Chordata; class Aves; order Charadriiformes; family Rostratulidae; genus Nycticryphes; species Nycticryphes semicollaris. The sequence goes on along the minus strand of VXBJ01006476.1, from coordinate 174,268 downwards.
CATTAATTTTAGAACATTTTCCAGGCATCTAAAATTAAACAGATGTCATCAGGCTCATTTAGACCTCAAATAACCCTTGCAACAAAACCAATTATTCAAGGGTCAGCTGGAAGTTGGAATTTTATAATAAAGAAAAGTCAAAAAGTTTAAAAAGAAAATGAAGAAGAAGAAAAAGAAGAAGAAGAAGCAATGCCAACTCCCTGGCCACATAATTGTTAGCGCCACAACTGAAGATCTGTTTTATTTTTGGGGGAAAAGATGGAGCCAAAGAGTGAAAGTTCAGGAAAACTGGTTTATTCCCTGAACGCCCCACTTTTTCCCTCTCCTGCGGTGGTTAGTCAAGGAAATTTTCTTGCAGCTTTCTAGCTCTACTGTGGGGATGGATAAAAGGATAAAGGTTTGGGTTTGTTCTGAAAGCTGGTCCTGTTGGTCAAAGAAGTTTCCAAAACACCATGATCGTGTCTGGGAAAGTGCGATCCGAGGAACCACAGCAGAATGGACAAAGGCAGAACCTGGAAGCCGTGACCACAACCCCATCCTCTAAACAATGCTTCCACCTACTGTAAGAATGAAGGGGCTTAATTGTAATTTGAGGGCGGGGGGGGGAGAGATTTGAGGCTGAGGAAAAGGTTTGCCTCTTTCGTGTCTCCACCCCCTCGGCTTGGACTCAGCTCCGTGAGCCGCTCATTTGATGTTTGGCACAAACGGCAAGGCAAGGTCTGCAAGAGGGGAGCTGAGGGAGAGGGAAGAGGAGACACCAAGCCATGTCAAGGACAAGTTGGAAACAGGCTGGAGAACGTGCTGCATGAGCGTTCCCCAGCAGATATCTCAGGGGGCAATGCTGAGCCAGTACAAGATGCTTGGGAGGAATAAATGGCTTCTGTCAGCCCTATAGAAAGGGGAGCTTTAAAACATGGTAGGAAGCCAATTGCTTTCCCCTTTCCCGCACCTTGCCAAAGAGGGAACCTGGTTCCCAGCTCTGTAAGCGTCTCCAGATTTGCAGGGGTGTGTCTGAGATCAGCCACGAGAAATCCAACCATTGTGATTTCTTCGCTGAAAGTTAGGAGCTGGGTTTTACTTTGCTGAGCAGGAGGGAAAATGAAAATTGCTTTTCCTTTGTAACCCGAGAGGCTTAACTGAGTTCTCCTGCCAGACTGCAAAGATCTGCAGTGGCCCCTGCCCTAAACTATACCATCCTGCTTAGCTGCCAGGATTGCTAAACGGAGACCTAGAAAAATGAATAATGTATTGTATGAAAACTCTATTACCATAAGTTTAAAATCCTGCTGCTAGAGGCTGAAGATGTCTCTGAAGTACTACCAAGCACAACGGAAAAGGAGTAGGGGGCTAACATCTGAAAAGAAATTGAATCATTGACCTCTGAAAATCACAGTTTAGCTTTTCCTTTATTTTTTTTGCAGATACGGTAGCTGTAACTCTCCATCTGACCCAACAGTAGCTTTCTACAAATTATAACAGATGATTTATAGAAACACCCCTTATTGCCTTGGCCTATTTTATGTCTGCTCTCGCCTCCTACACAGTTGTATCCCGTGGTCTCTGCTAGTTGAGTAGACGTGCTGGATCGTTGCTTTGGGATTGCAGCTGATGGCTCAGGCCATGCAGGCCATTCCCAGAGAGGCAGCACAGTCCAGCAGAGCTTCTGTCCACCAGAGATTTATCCCTAACATGAAAAGGGAAAAGAATGTGGCAGACTCAGTAGAGAATTCACACTGATGAGCAACGGGTAGAAGTGCCTTGAGCGAGCCGGGCTGTTCTGAGCACAGCTGGGGAAGGAGAGAGCACTTCACTTTGAAGATCCTTCCAGACCAGTGTCAGGGCTCTGGCATCCATCCAGCTGAGCTACCGCAGGGATCAACATCCTAAACAGCGATGAGTAACTTCCAGCACGGAGGGATGCAAAGTGAGTAGAGAGCTCTCCAAAACAGACACATTCTTGAAGCATCTCTTCAGCAGAGCGAGGACCCTGAGCATCCCACTACATCAAAACACTCCACGGCAGCTGGGAGGGTGCAGGGTCTGCCCTGCCTGCTGGTTTCTGCCTACCCTGGGGTTGGTACCTGAGCTTAGGTCAAGTTTGCAAAACCAAGTGAGCTAAATTTATGCCATCAACAGCAAGTTAGTCTTGTTTTTGACTGGTGCTATGCTCCAAAGCATCAGGGACTTGTGACCCTAGCAAGAGGAGCAGGTTCAGGCAGTCATCAGCCCAGAGCCTTCTCCCCAGAGCAGATCTCAGCCAGGACTATTACTGGGCTTAGAGTATTTCAGATCTGCTCAGTGACACGATGGAAAATGAAAGCACTGCAATAGTAATAATTCCATTTTCAGGCTGCTCCTTCATCATACAAAACCAGAAGAAAATAACAAAACACAACACCAAATTTGAGGACTTTTTTTCCTTTTTTAGAGACCAAAGAGCAGAAGAGGTTTAAAGAAGATTTCACAGACGGGGGTTCCCGGTGTCTTTGATGCACTGGAGCTCTTCTTCCATGAGCTGAGACGCTACACCCAAGGCCAGAGTCAGAAGAGACTTCGTTTAGCATGGCTCTGGTCAAGTTGACAACCTCTTTGCTTGTAAATAACCTCAGGTAATAGATGGCAGCAACCCAACGACTGTTGGGAATTTGTAGGAAGTTTTCCTAGCAATAAGATTCCCAGACCTGCCAGGAGTTTGTTTCATTTAATGCAGCAGATGCTGCTGGAGAGGGAAATGCACTGCAGTAACTTCAGCCTTCACAGAAAGCAAACATGCCTCTTCAGATTTTCACTAGGGTTTGGTTGTGGGGTTTTTGGATTGTTTTTTACATTTTCCTCCCCCTTTTACTTAGTGCTTTCCAGGTTTAAAAAACAAAGGGAGCTCATGGCGGAGGAGCAATAGTGGCTTTCATATTTAATAACTCTTAAATCTTGTTCAACATGTGGCAATTGTTAGGTAGATTTGAGCTGCAATTAAAGAGGCACCCTTCTTTCTCTTCAGCAACAATATAGGCTCTTAATCCGACTAAAACCATCATATTTTAAGAGCTGAGATCATCCTGAGGCAAATGGTATCAAACTTAACATGGATTTGTTTTTCATAGGGAAGTTTAAAAGTTAAAGTTCACTTTTCTAAAAGTCTTCCATTAAAGAGACAGCAGCTCTGAGTGCTCTTTTCAAGTATCCACAGGTACCTATATCATACAAGACAACATCTGCGGGATGGAGGGGAGAGGATAATTACTGAAATTCCTCTGTGAAGTCCCTTTTTCTTTAAGAGCCGGAGTTGGGACTCTAAATAGAAGCGAGATGAGGGGGGTTTTGTTGCCTGATTATAGATTTGACTGCAGATAAAAGTACTATTTGTGTGACTCAGCCCTCACAGTGCTCACAGGTCTGATGGGGATAACTGATAAAGGCTGTGAAAGACAGGAATAAACAGTGATAAAAACAACTGAGTGCCATTTGGCTTCGAACCAGAACACATGTTTAATAAAACCTGCACTGTTCACGGGGAGACAGTTGTGTTTCTTTTCGTGGTGCCGAGGTGGCTGCGAATATCCATAAGGAATCTGGGCTTGAGCCTGGGTTGTACCGTCATTGCAGTCCGGTGGCCGGGCTGGCAGGCTGTGCCATGGCTTGCTCCCACGGTGGCACTGGGCTGGGCTCAGGACATCAAGCTCAGGGCTCCAGTTAATTTTGATGCTTTTGGGTTTACAATTCCATTTTTTAAAACTGCAACGTGAGGGAATACCCAGCAGAGGACCAAATGCAGGGAGCAGGGCTGAAGATAGTGATAGTGATGCACAAAACAGGGTCAAATAAACTCATCGATGGAGGGAAAATATTTCCTTTTCCATCTTTTCCATATTTCACATTCAAGTTCCCCTTTGTGCCTGAGAGCCTCAGGTGCCTCAAATTCCTGTTTTCCCATAGCTCTCACTCCCTAATCAGCAGCCGGTCCTAATGCCTTGCTATCTCTCTCTATTTCTTTCTCTGGTTTCCACAGACCTTACACTCCAGAGCAATTTTAGCAAAAGATGTGAGCCCTTGCTCTGATTTATAGCCTTCATCTCTGCCAAAGTGAGAAAGCCGCTGTGACAGCAGCAGTGTCTTTCAGAGGATCTGTAGCAAGAGGTACCCATTAATATCTACTAGTTGTGCTACTAAACCCCTACGTCCTCCTTTGAAAAGGTAATCCTGTATTGTAAAGGCTCAACAAATGAGAACACCAAGGGACTTCCCTCATTTATAATACCTGCAAATGACTTGAATGAAAATACCTCCACAAACTGTCAAAGTTTGTGCAGGGCACAAAATTGGAGAGGGAACAAATAACGAGGAACAAGGGATTTGAATCCACTGGTTGCCTGGGCCAGTGAATGGAAAATGCAGTTTAATGTACAGAAACATAAAATAATAAGTCTGGGGCCAGCAAACCAGACAGAAGGATATTATACTGAATGGTGATGCATCATATTGACCAGTGAAGGGATTTAGAGGTCACTGCAGGAAAATCCTTGAATCCTTAAAGGTGGCATATGGCTAAAATGAAAATAACTATAGGAAAGCAGAAGAGTGGTGGAGGCAAAGGGAAGACACACAGCCTTCTTCTGCTGTCTGTACTGCAAACCAACACCAAGACTTTGTTCTAATTGGTGTGATGCCATCTCCCGAGCAGCGTAACCTGGAGATACTTGGGCACCCATCCCCAGTGCACCCCAGCTCCTGTCTCAGCACACCTTGCTGTTCCTATGGCTTTCCCTCCAACAGAGACAGGGGGAAAAGACAGCCCAGGGTGTTCACTTGTTATAGGTAGAGCACAAGGGGATGCTGTGCAAGTTCACTCCAAGGCTTAGTGATGCTGGTTGGCAGGGATGTAGGAAACCAAACCCCCCAGCTCATTTGATGACCTGCTTGTTCCTTGCCCTGAAAAACAAGAGAAGCAAAAGCCTGAGGTCCCCCAGGCACAGCGGGTTTGTCCATCTGAGCACAGAGCAGCTGCCCCAGTCCTGCAGCTGCTCAGGGGACCGAGGGCCCTCACGTCTACATCCATACAACCTTATTGACATATTTGCAATGACCTGTCAGAGATAAAGTGGGATGGTGAGAGGTGGGAGAAGAGAAGCAAAGGTGATAAGGCAATTCATTTTCTTCCCCATCCACTTAATGAGCAGTCTCATTTAGTTATTTTCCTCCTCCTTTCTGTGCCAGATTCCTTCGTCCCTCTTCTCCCACAGCTTCCCTGCAAAAACATCAACCAAAATAAATCCTGGAATCTGCTGCCCTTCCAGCTGATTCTCTATTTTAACCAATATTTTCCCCTATTTCTTCTTCTATAATTGTAAATATAAATAAAAAACTTTTAAACTTTGCTGAGCTGGACTGCTGGTGGGCTGCAGGTAAAGGCCTCCATAAGACCATTAGCGATATCCTTGGAGTGTCCTAATCCCCTGGGGCACTGAGGGCAATATGTAGTTATACATGATGGAAAATGGTGAGCAGATTTAGCATAGGTCTGAATCAGCAGTTCACACACACACACATACAGCCGGCTTTGTATGAGGGATTTGTCAGAAGGACCAGGTGGGGAAGTGTTTTCTTAGTTCTTGGCTTGCTGGGCTGCTCCTGAGTTAATTCTGGTTTTTTCCACCTGGGGGAGCAGCAGAGATTCAAAGCCAGCCTGCCTGGCTGACAGCACAGGTCCTTCCAGGAGAGGCTAAGACAGGTAGGACAGGGTAGATACCCTTGGAAGGAAGGTCATGATAAGCATCCAGAGGATGCAAGCACCAGGAGAAGTCCCCACTCCTCTCCCTCCTCTTCTCTCCCTCTGCAATCTCTTCCTCTCTTCACCATCCCTCCCCACCGCTTCTGCCCTTCTGCAGCTCCTCAAAACCCCACAGAGGACAGGGCCAGGAAGGTGGGGAGCAGAAGGGGATCCCCAGCCCGCTGCCAAGCAGGCAGATACTGGGGCTGGTGTCTGGTAGAGGCGCCTGGATCCAGCCAGGCAGGATGGGGCTATTGGCCAAATGAGCATCTTTCTGGATACGCGACATCTGGCAGTCACTGGCACTGTCTGTTCTTCGGCTGCTCTGCCTCTGGCTGTTTTCTTGTGTAAATGGAGAGATAATCTGGATGTATTCCAGCTGAACTAGTGTACATGGGATGCTCAAAATGAACTTGAGGATAGAAATACATTACTGACCTATTATGATGCCTAAAATACAGGACCTGGAATTGCTTACAAGTCCCTGGTCCAGATGCACGTCCTGGCTGTCTCCCAACTCCATGGCAGGTGAGACAGATGTCAGACCCACTTTCTTGCCCTGCTCACAACTNAAAAAAAAAAAAAAAGAACTGGGTGCACTAGCCCAAAGCCACAGCAAAGCCCTAAAGAACTCATGTGGCCACTGGTCCCCTGCAGAGACTTGCCCACAGCTGAGGGAGAGCCCTTGTGTAACTCTTGAGGGCTGATTTGACTACGCACGTTGCATGGAAGTTTTAATACATACCCGTTGATAACCTGTCAGTTTGATCTATGAGAATTTCTTATTGAATAAATAAGACTTTCATGCTGTCAGTGCATTTGCTTTGCAGAGGCAGAATGACTTCCATCCTACACAAACATGGAGGAAAATAAAACGTTGTTTGGTGCCATAATATCCCATCCCTCTGCCAGCTGCCTCACTTGATAGACTTTTTCTACTACTCATAATATTTGAAATAAACATATACATCAGCTAAATGCAAGTTTCCTTCTTTTTTTCCTTTTTGCTTGCGTTCCCCATTCAGCAAAGGATTGTAGCTCTGGACCTTTGCTGCAAACCACTATTTTCCGAAGCAGGCTTTACAACAGGAATGAAACAATACAGAAAGGTGAGTCTGAATGCAATCTTCTGTACTCAGCTTTCAGAGGTTTTCTACAAGAACAGTCAGAAAAGACTTAGGAACGTACAGCTATTTTCTGCCCCTGCTGCTGATCTCGTCACGAGCTTAAAAACCAGCCTCTAAGGTGCTTTATTGTCTTAATGGGCTCATTGCAAAAACGGAGCAAAGATGAGCAGTTTTAGCTCCTGCTTTTCCATTAGTGTATGAATTGTTAAAAGACAAGAAAAAGTACAATAATAAACAGGAGGGAGCTCGCTGCAGCTGTGCTTGTCAGCTCCAGACATTAGTGTGGCTAATTCCGATTGGGAACAGTTCCTGGGCTCAGTGATAAATTAATCCCAACTCTGATAGTATGTAAAGATTTCTCTATGTATAAGCTGAAAGAAAACTTCCCAAACTGCTTACAAATTCCCCTTCTCAGTTATTTTGGTGACTACACACCAAAATATTTAGTCTGTGTATCTTTTTTGGATACAGTGCAATCTATTGTTTTATTTTGATTAAATGATATTCGAATAGGATATGCTTCATCCAAAAGACGAGAAATTCCACACAGGCTTGCACTGAAATTGCAGAATGATGAAGTACAACCAATGAGGGTTATGTCTGTTTTCCTGCAGATAAGATGCAACTGCTTTATAGGAAAAAAAGCAGCGCCTTTGAAACCCTTCTGAGATCAGCCTGAATTTTATTTCAGATGGGGTTTCCTTTGGAAAAAACCCACAGACTGACTCCTAAAATCAGGAAACATGGTATCATACACTGATTTATTTATTTTTTCCATCCATGCCTGTGACAGTGTTGGTCCTTCGGCAGAAAGACATGGCCCAGAGGATGAGGGGAAGTCCCACTGGCTGGATAAAAATGCCCAGGGGAGTGATTCAACCTGGGAGAAACACCACGACGAGGATGCTGAGGCAGCTGAGCATCTTCTGCTGCCCGTATCCTCCCTTCCAGCCTCTTTCTAATTCCTGGCCCTTCTCCCTGACGTTCCAACTCACACCCCACATTCATTTGGCAGTTGATTTTGGTCGCGCTCCTGCAGGAGCTCTGGGTTTCAGGAAGTTATTCACCTGGGCAGTTTCATCTCAGCCCCGATGAATAGCTTCATTCTGGAATAACAAATATAAACAGAGGGAAGGCTGCTCGCCACAAGGATTCCTTTATGCTGCGCCGTGAATTGTTGGCCAGTGGCCATTTAGCATTGAAAGGCAAAAGCCACCTGTGTCAGGTGTGTTTAAAGTTCATATTGACTCCTGCCCACCAGTATTTGCATGATGGACAACATCAGAGAAAGGTGCATTTAGTCATTAATTTTTGCCTGACAGAGGGAACAGAAATGAAAAGGAGCCCTTTTCTTCCAGGCAGAGCTTTTGTTTTCCAGTATGATCAGTCAACTACCAGCCCTGCGTCACCCACCGTGGGGCAAACCCAGGTCTAGAGCGTCGGGGGCATTTCGGGGACCCCACCAGCCCTGGCAGCCCACACCCAGTGGGACCCTGCATCCATTGAGTCCCCGTGTACCCTCCTCTCTGTCCCTTTGCCGCCTCCCGGCCTCACTGGATGTCGAGATCCACTCAGCCTCACACAATGCAGCGTCCTGGGAATGGATTAGGGAGCAAGCTGTGTGGTATATTTGTTATGGCCATGACTTTCACGGAGAAAACTGTGACTTTTAGCAGTTTCTGTAGATTTTGTAACCCCAGCCAGCCTGCTACTGACTCCTTCATGAATTTTTACAGCTTTGGCTCCATTCGCGAGCGGCGTAGTAGAGAACAGAGTTTTTTAATGGATTTAAGTTATTAGTTACGTATTACCAAAGGGTGTAACATTCTTTATGTTGTAAAATAAAGTCCATTTGTCTTCTCTCCGTTTCCCACAGCGCACGGTGTTAAATACAGTGCACCATTGTTGGGTTTCTCTCTGAAGCTGGCCGTGGGGAGCTTCAGGCTATGCCAGTGCATCGCCCGTGGTTGCAGTGGTTGCTGCGGGTGCGGGATATCAGACCACTCATAGCCCTTAGGAAACACCCAGGGACCTTCTTCCCATGTAGAAATCCCCTTTCCCATGGAAAAAGGGGGACCATAGGTGGGAGAGCGCATGGCGTGGTTCAGCTGGGAGGGACGGTGGGATTTGTAAAGGGGTTTGGAGCTGAGGAGTTAAAGGTGGTGTCACTGGAGGATTTATCAGGTTTCCTTTCTGTTCCCTAATGGGGAACTTTGGGGAGGGGAAAATTAGCATGCCTACCTTTATTGGTGCATCCCTTCGGTGTCCAAAACTTCCCAAATGGGATAAATTTGCAGTGTCTGGCTGCAAACTTGGCAGTGGCCTTTGCGCGGATGTCGTGGAGGGCAGAATTTGCTTGATTAGTACAAATACCATCTGTATGCTTGGTTCAGAGGAGCGCAGTGGTTTAGAAACAACCCGTTTTGCTTATATAAGGACTAGCGACACAGCCAAAATCTGGTTTTCTCAAACAATTATTGGTGCGTAGCCAATATTTGTTACTTTTCTCCAGAAAAATGAAATAAACTACAGCACAGAGACAACCGGCTGCTCCGCACACTAATATCAGACAAAATGTGCTCTAAATGACTTAAACCAAGTTATCTCCAGTTAAAAAGATAGAGACAGGCAATAAAAAGCCAGTTGAATTCTGCTTAAAACCCCTGGGAAAGCATTTTAGCATCTTTACCCGTTGGAGCAGGGAGGTAACTCCAGCCCTTTTCCGTAGGCATTGTGGGTTTCTTTTATACCAAGACCTTTTGTTTTGTTGTATTTTTCTTGACCTAAAATGTCCTCTTCTGTCTAATAGCAGTTTAACAGCTAAGCAGTTGTTCCAAAACCTTATTTCTTTACACAGTAAAGTTAAGGGAAGGGCTCTTTCAGCCCTCCTACAGCTTCTTTCCAACCATCATAAACACGAATTCAGACCTTGCAGAAAAAGCAAAGGTTTGGGGGTGGGGGAGCTGCCTTTTTTTTTTTTTTTTAAATAGTAACAAGACCTGTAGGCAAGGAAGGATTTTATGGCTGTTGTCTGTCAGTAATGCATGGGATCTTTAGGGACTGACCCTTACATGTCATCTGTCACTCGGGGGACTGAAAAGAAACAAAAGAAACCAGGGAAACTTTCTCCCAAATCATTCCAGGCCCTGATCCTGCAAACATTTATTACGGGGCTTTGGTGGGATTATTCCCCGAAGCAGTCAGACAGCAGCCCCACCGACACTTTGGTATGTGTTTAGCATCGCCCATCTCAGCATTTGCACGGCCGGCGTGAAATCCAAAGGGAAAAGGGGGTGGGATATGCAGAGGGGGGCTGCTCACCTGCCTGAGGTTTTCACGTGTGTTAAATCATGTCCTGGCTCAGGGCGCCGTGGGGTTGTTTTTCCCGAGCTGCCCCTTGCACTTGGAAGGAATCCACCTAAATATTTACGTGTGTTTTTGCTCCTATAGTAACAACGAATATCGGGATGGGGTGTCTCACGTAAAGGTGCTGATGTAGCCTAGCGCTACACCGCTGGGGTGAAATAGCTTGTCCTGGTTCGCAAGGGAGGGAGGGCGGCTTACGGGAAACCTCACGGAAGCATCTCATGCTTGGAAAAAAAACATAGGGAGGGAGGGAAAATAAATAAATAAATAAATAAATGAAGGGGGTTTTGGAAAGCTGAGTCTGCCAGGGTGGAGAGAAACCCCTCTCCTGTGGGCTTCCAGGGGAGCGGAGCAGCCCCGGTGCCTGGTCGGGCTCTGTCGTTTCCCTTCTCCACTCCCTCTTCGGAGCTGGAAATCCCAGAGAAATGGGAGGGGTTAGAAAAATTAAAATTGATCCCATTTGTTCCTGCGACTGCTCTTTTCAGGAAAGCCGGGCTTTTGCCTAGGAGATAAGTACATTCCCATATTCCCTTCCCAATCCTGCCCTGATTTAAGTTAATTTGGAGTTTTACCCAGCATCATTAATTACGCTTTTCGTTCTGCATTTCAAGAAGAGAACTGTTATCCTCAATATTTCGAGATTTACTCAGGTAAATCTTGTATCTCTGCTAAGGGGAATTTTGCCTGCATATGGCGGTAAAATCTGAGCTGTTTTTAAATTGTGGTGTGAAGCAGAGTGAGAACTGGGGAGAGGTATTTGAGGAAAATGCCTCATTTCTCTGTGAAGAGTCTGGGGATTAAGCTGGATGTTTGTTATAAAGTGGGGCAAACTCCACAAAAGCATTCCTCCTTCATCTCTATTTCAAGTTTACAAGTTAATTTTTGAACTTAATTGTCCTGTGTCTTAGTCCCCTTACTGACTGACACAGTCATGGAAACAAAAAACTGTATGCAAACACTACAGAAAAAAAAAAAAAGGCAAAGAAAATAATTTCTGAAATCATATTTGTGCAAAGAAACCAAACCAGTTTGGATTTCCAACAGTAAATGTTAAGAATAAGTCTGTCAAGGGGAGAGCAGCATAAAACAGAAAGTCATATAATAAATTGATTCAAGAAAATCATATTTTATGCTCACCAAAGACAAAGCTTATGAAATAACCAATATTGAATTACTCACTGAGGTCGGATCCCACAATCCTAAATCGAGCTCTGTCCTGCAGTAGCAGCACAGAACACAGTCCATCATTCTCAGAGGTACTAAACCCCCTTATTTTTATATAGGTGATTATAGAACTTGTTTCTACATAAAATTTCATGCTTTTCTAAAAAGTCATTTCCAAAGCAAATGTAACTCTTCAGAGCCATCATTACCCAGAGTTTTATTGCCAGCCTTGTTAACTCTCCCAGTAAACATCAGGTCCGGCCACTCCACTCAGCCTCGACTCTTCTCCAGAGGCCAGGAAGATTTATTTTCCAAATAATACTAAGGACATGCTGCTCGCTAAGTTGCTCTCTCATTGAAACTCTAAGAAAAAAAAAAAAAACCAAAACATTACTCCTCTGGTTTGGTGGCCTTATCTGGCATTTTACAGGTGTAAGGCAGAGCACCGAGAGCCCCGCAGTTGCTTTAATGAGGGAGTTTTTTGGCTTTGCCAGAAGATAATTGCTGCAGTAGTGAGCTGCCGTTAATCCCGGGCTGTGTGCTTGGTGGCTGACCTGCAGCCCTGCTGTTTACATCAGCAGGATTTTTAGGGCCAAATTCTGCCATTAATTGCAGCAGTGTGAATCTGGACTCCTCGATCTCCCTCCCCAGGCCGGGGAGATCCTTTGGGTTTTTAAAGAGCAAAAATTCCAGGGCTGCTCCTGCGGCCACTGAAATGGCTGGGCCTTGTCTCGAGGCGAAAGGCGGGAAAGACCTGAGCTGGGCTCCTCTCCCAAATTTCCCACCGGCAATAAATGGAAGCAATTAGGGGCTGGGAGGAGAGAGGGCTGCCTTATCTACTCCTGCCGCCGGCCTCGGCCCGTGGAGCCTGGGTGGTACAGGGAGGTGTCACCGGTGGAGGGGCTGCAGGGGGGGATTAATGCCGCTGCGGAGCTACATTACGTCCTGTCAGAAATCCTTGCAAAAAGAGCAGGAACTGGAACTGCAAGCTTTCAGCTTTAAGCCCTGAACTTGGGGCTATACAAGCAAGATTAAAGCATCCCCCTTTTAGCGCTTTCCCATCGAGAAGCGAGAAATCTCAGCGCACTTAAAGGCATTCCCTGTATTTTTCAAGAAGCAAATGGTTCAAGAGAGGGGTTTGATGTTGCTTCTCACTGCCTTCCCCTGTCCTGCTCCCTAAAATGCTACGACAGAGTGGCAGATGCCAGAGGAGAGGCTAAAAACAGTCACAGGGGCTGGTGTGACAGCCCCAGGGTCCGCGGTTGGAGGTCTGGGCTTCCTTCTCCCCAGCCCAACCCCGGCTGCAGATATCGCACACCACGAAGGCTGCAGAAGGAACCAAATAATATAAAAGGCACCACAGAAAAGTCTAAACATCCCAGTCTTTGCTGGAGGAAAGCACGGATTAAATCACTCGCTCGCTGTGAAACGCGGGGAGAAACCTGTAGACAGCGAAGCGATGAAATAATTCATTAGAATGAGAAGGTTTTTACTGGCCCAGTGGAATTTCCTAGTGCATGGGTAAATCTGTTTGAGTGGCCTCGGCTTTGCTGTCGCCCACTGCAAGCAGCCTGGAGGTGGGAATGCTTTGGATGCAGCTGATTTATTCAACGAAAATGCAAATCCCGTGCTGAATCCTCTATTCACAATCACAAATTTGCCCCCGCACACGGAAAGCAGCGCAGAGAAATACAGGTTAGCTCTTTTCTTCAGCAAATCTTCTACCTATATCGAACACATGTACCCTTACCTGTGCAGGGTGAAATAAGAAAATACAGAGGGAGAGTATCAGCCCTGGCGCCTTGACGTACAGTGTCCATCTCCTCGGGCTCATGTTGGGATGGGTGAATATCGACACGGTGCAGAACGGTGTCACTGATGTGCTTTTGATCAGCTTTAAATTTATCAAACGCTCAGAAAATGCAGCTTTCAGGAAAAAATATAGCCACGATTTTAGAGGGCTTGAATCGGGTCCTTTTTTTTTTTCCTTTTTTTCCCTATAGGCAGTTGCTGTTCTGTATAATGTATAATTATTCAGTACTAACTCTGCCATTATAGAATTATGGAAAGGGCATTATTACCAGCTGTGCTGCAAGCACCCAGTAAAGCCAGAAGACTGATGCTTAATTTTTTTGCCAGGAAACAGTTGAAAGCAGCTTTGGCCGGAGCGAAGCACACAGGTTAAAGCCAGAACATTGTATTGCAATATTTAAATTTGAGAAACTATCGTGGGAACAAAGGACAGAAGCGAAGGTGGTGATTTCCCCTCTTTAATGCTTGTGAAAACAGCCTCATGCTCTTTTATTTCCAATGTAAGCTTTTATTTTGTACTTAAAATTAAAGGCACTTCGAGGAGGATGGTTTCTACGAGAGGAGAGGCGAGTGACGAATCCAAAAATATAAAACAAAACTTTCTTTTCCCAAAGGAGAGAGGTTATTTTTCTGAAGGCAGACCAGATTTTCTAGGGGCCGTTGCGTTTTAAACACGTGTCTTGAGAAGTTAAACCTGATGGAGGCTGCATGTAATAAAGCCGCGCGCCCAAGATCAAAATAATGGTAAATTATTTGCCTCAGTCCTTCTTAATTCACCCTGACAAGCAGCCACCATGACTTGAATGAGATTACATGCATAGGTAAAATACACAGATAGGGCTAATTATTAATTGTGCACAAGGACCTGATATTATTTGTGAGATTGTAACACATTCAGCAGATTTTACCTTAAAGCCTACACATTTCTGACTGTGCTTTATGTTTAAGCACTGCGTGAAAATGGCTCAGAAGCACCAGAAAACCGATTGCTTTAAATTATTTCATCAGATCTGTATCAGAAAGCGCTTGTTCTTGCTCCCAACAGGGTTCATGCCCCATCGGCTTCGGTGGCAGCAGGAACAGCCAAAAATGTACAAATATTTGTCCTGTGTTAGGGCCTACAAAAGTCACCAGGAGAAATTGCCTGCCTTGTTCTGACATTATTGCATGCAAGAGGTGCTGTTTGCTCTTACAGGAAAAATACGTCCGGAATTGAAACCAACAAACGGACGTTCCAACTTGAAGCAATATTTTTCATGACCCAAAATATGTAAAAAATAAAGAAATAGGAATTTAGTTGAGAGGTTTAATTAAACAAGCAATTAAAGATGCCCACGCTGCCAAGCCCTTTTGTGTTACTACTGTTTATATTTCTCTAGGAGAAATCTTTATTTTCCAAAGCTTTATCTTGTGGAAAATCACTGCCTTAAATTAATTTTCCTTTCATCAGATGTAACTTAAACCACTGAATATACTGTTGTGAAATGATGTCCTGTGTGTTATTTCAGAAATAAATAGCCTCTTCCTTGCGTGGGGTTTTTGTTTTGGTTGGGTTTGGTTTTTTTTGGACTACCAGTTGCAATAAAGGAGGGAGATTTATTTAAGGAGAAATTTTCCTCCTCGGAAAAAAAAAAAAAAAAACTATTTGAAAAACCACACACAGACATTGAGCCTTTCTCTACCACAGCATCTCAGGGCTGCTAAAGGAGTTTAATAAAGCGAAAGGAGGAGGATATCAACTCTGAAGATGCTTTAAATGTGCGTGCAGGGGCACAGGCACCCTCCTTGCTGGGAGCCAGCATGGCTGCCTTGCTCCTGAATGAGACATTCAGGGCACTGATTTGTTATTTTAAAACATGTTGGACAAGGCTACTAAATTTTTCTCTCTCTTTTTTTTTTACTTTTAAATTATACGTGCAGTGACTTTTCCAGCACAATTTTTGCAATAAGGGGCACCTGGTGACTCCGAGGAACTCTGCAGCGGTCTTGAGCTCCTGCTTCTTTGCAGGATGGGGAGTTTTAATGAGCTCTCAGCGGCCTGATCCCGTTAACACTCTCTCAAGTAAGTAACTGACTTTGGTGATACTGCTTACATGACCGAAATTACTAGTCATATTAAAAATTAGCTCCAGCCTTTTGGAATGCTCATGAGTGTGAAGCTGAACTTTGCACAAGTTTCCTTTAAAAAAGGAAAAGAATAAGAGAGAATTAGGGGTCGCTGGAAGAGTGTGGCCCTTGTAAAAGTGAACGGGGTGAAACCAGCACATCTGAGCACAAATTATATCAAGAACTTATTAAAATTTAACAGGGAGTGATGTCCTTTCTGGAAGCATTTAAGCTGTTCCATGGCAGTATAATAGTTTATATCCCTGCAATGCAACTTTTAAATCAACTGCAGGATTTTATAGAAAACTGACTTCAACTCTCTTAAAATCTATCGGGATGCTTCCCTGGGCATTTAAAAGGACCTTCCATAGGGAAGATTTTTTCTGGAAGCGGGGTTTATTTCTTGGATCACCCAAACCCTTGGTTACCCGTGAATTCCTTTCTCGAATAATCCTGTTGTGTTCTTCGTGAAGGGTCAATCCCGCGTGTAGAGCCACGCACCGTGCCCAGGGCCAGCGACTTGCACCCCTAATGCTGCTTATCTGCAATTTGTAAGGTTGAACCTTTTTATTGAAGCTTACTGTTAAAACGGGCCCAGAAGGGCCATACATAAAACTGAAGGAACACGTTTAAGGAAGCCACTTGCTTCCTTTGGAACCCAAATGAGAGCTGGAGCGTGTGGAGTCAGGAAACTGTATCTGGCCATAAGACATGTCAGTGTGGCTTTTCCTACCTCACGAAGCCACTTTCCCCCCGATGCAGCTCTGCAAATACAATAGTGCATTGATCGAATCTTAAACTTGCCAGACTTCAATAAATTCTGAAAGTGGATGAAATTAAAATTGAAGCAAGGGACAGACACGCCAAGTGTTAGTCCTTCTCAAAATAATAATTTAATAACTCTCCAAAAAGTATAGTGGCTTAGGAAAGGCAACCCAGATGGGACCATATAAACTAAAGCTATAAAGTTTCCTTCAAATGTATTTTAATCATTGTTAAATATTTACATTTAATAAGCACTAGTTTTTATTGCAAGAGAGATGTAATTACACTTATCATTCATGGAAAAATGGAGTTTTAATAGCCTGTACATTGATTTGCTAAGATGAAATAGTGTCCTAAAAATATGTCGCTTGCTCTCCCCAGGGAATATGTTCCATATGTGAATGCAAAACAGATGAGGATTTTTTTTTTTCAGCACACAAACTATATTAACTTTTTCTCATTGTCTCTGTTACGTTTAACATAAACCTTTACCTCTGATGTTTTGCTAAGTAGAAGCACCTTATCAGGCTTTGGCAACCCCTACTAATAAGATTATTTATTTAGTAAACACGAACAGGAGGAGTAGCAACACCTTGATGTTGACTCCGGGGAAGCTGTTGGTTGGAGTTTTGGCCTCACGCTATTTTATCAATAACTCGTGGCCCCGTTCGATGCATCAGAGAAAAACAAAGCTGCTCAAAGGGGCTGCACATCTCCATCCAGCTGCACCTCTGCTGTGCCAAGCCAACAGGGGAGGAAAGGAAAAATCAGTTTGGCTCAATGAATCTGCAAAAATTATCCCTCGTTTTGATATTATCATTATTTATCTGCCTGTGCAATTATATTTTTTTTTCTTTTTTTTTTTTTCTCTTTTTCACCCAGTTTCCCTGCTCACAGCACACACGATCCTGGCTATCAGGAAGTTTTATGTCAGCCGAGAGGAGCAGCTCCTGGAGCTGCCTTTCCTCTTCCATGGGGCAGCACAGCCACAGCTGCAGCTCCAAGCAGGGACTGGCCCAGCTTTCCTTGTAATTCTTGATCAATTTTCTTTCCATAAAACTCCTGGGCATTGAAAAAAAAAAAAAAAGACCTAATAGAAAGTCTAATGGAAGAAATAGCTGAATTTTAGAAATTCATGGTAGTGACACTGTGGGCATCAGTGAACTACTTAACCTGGCGCCTTCTGAAATATTGATGGTCGCAGCACCTGGAAGCCTTTTGTCTTGAAAAGACATTCAGTGTTCGTACCCTGCCGGCAGCCACGGAAGTCTGTACTAACATTATTTATTAGGACTGACAAATGAATTTTTTATACTCTTTTTTTTTTTTTTCATAAATCATGGCTTTGCAGGTGAACTGCGTTTTCAGAGAAACATTGGGTGGATATTTTGGGTTGTTGTTGCACTTGTGGGCCCCACCTTTTCCCAGCAGGAAGATACTGCTGGGGAAATACACCAGCAAGGAAGGTAGAGAGAGCACACAGATGGGAAGAAAAAATATTGAATGGCCACTTGGACTTCCCAGCACAGTACAAAGCCCACTTGGGCCAGTAAATGGTGTGTGGAGTGGACTTAGGTGAGCTGGGGTTTTATTCCCACCCTCTGGCATGGGTGTCCTTGGTTTTAATGCTCCTAAGCCAAGTTTTGCAGGCGGGAACAACCTTCATGAGAACTAAATTAACTAAAACAAACATACCCCAAAAGGATCTGTTTTTCTAGTGCAAGTGTGTGTCTCCCATTGCTACTTGGTCCCAGGCTTTTGTGTAAACTAGAATCCTCATCCTTTCCTTTAACCCTAGAAGAATCGAGTCGAGGCACAGCAATGTAGTGTATTTTACTGTATTAATTCCACTCACAAGCACCCACAGCTTGTTACTAACAGGTTGCCTGAAGCTCGAGCCTGCAGAGAAGCCTTTTGCCCTTGCCCAATTCCATCCACACAGAGGGATCCTGGCTGTATCCAGCGTTTTCTGGAGAACTATGGAATATCCGTGCCCTTTCCTAGAGCTTTCTGTAGCCCGTGCCATAAGGGAATGACAAACCTCAGTGTAATGCCAGATAGATAAGTCCTGGAGCTTGGCGTGCAGTGTTATTGCTTGTAAGGTACCATCATTTGGTAATACTAAACAAAATGGACTTGTGCTCACTCTTAAACGAAGGTTAATTGTCCCCCTGGCCATCGTTCACATGTGCTAGCTATTACAGCCTTGTTTTGTCCGTATTCCAATAGTGGCTGTTGCAGTGAATTGAGGAACTGCTGCCAGGAAATGTCCTCCTCTAAATGACATAATTAGGGTATGGGGGAGCCCAGGGAAAGCAGATCAGGGGCATCACCGTGGCTCTTGATGCAAACAACAATTCAAAGAACATAAGCAAACACTTAGGCTATGCGGATGATTTAATATTGATTAAATGCTGATACCTGAGACTCCATGAAAGGCAGGTACAGCATGCTGGAAGGAGAATAAAGCACTGACTTCACATTTTGCATTAGTCAAAAAAAATTAAGTGTTTTCATTACCTCACTGACCAGAAATCAAAAAAAATATCAAACCATTATCCAAATTAAAGCTATTGGTCCAACTGCTTAAAATTACAGGACTGCCTGGTAAAATTAAACAATGGATGGTTAAATGGGCTTAAAATTACAATTTCTCATTTATTTAGGTGTCCTTCATTTCTCTTGAAATTGCCCGGCAGGTTTGGGCGTAGCTATGGATAAGGTGAATCATGGATGTACCTGTCGAGCTGTGCCCCCACCTCCAGCCACGCTTCCAGGATGGAGACACTTTTCCCTCTTTTCCCCCTTTTCCCCATCCAATCCTCAGCTCTGGAAGTGGTTTTGGTGATGGAAAAACAAGACAGTTCATCAAGGGAAAGGTTCAGTAACAGGAAGGCACCCTCCTTTCCTTGTCCCTGTTAGCATGGAGGCACACTGATTTTGACAAATTTTTTCATATCTTTATTATTAAGGCAAGAAACACACATCTTCATCATGAAAAGGCGAATAGGTTTCTGGGTGGTGCGATTCACTGCTCTGTTGAATCCAACAGATCTGCAGATATCAGGCACTTCGTTAATTCTCCTCTCTTGCGTAGAGTCATGTACTCCAGCAGCAGCTGTTGGTAGGACCATGAGGTTTGGTAGGACCATGAAGTTTGGTAGGACCATGAGGTTACTCGTTTAAGGGTTTACAGGACCAGGACCTACAACACCAGAGGAGCTTTTAAACTGACCCACTTGGCTGCTGTGAATGATCCATTGAGTGCCGTTCCTCTACCTCAGGAGCTGTTGACCTCCCAGCTCTTAGCTCAGGCTCCTTACTAAATGCATTTTCTCCTCTTGTCTTTTAACTAAATGCTTGTGAGGCACTTGGGATAATGTGGGAAACAGATATGTGCAGGTACAGCACAACTCTCCACCCTTTATCTGCTTCCAGAGTATAGAATTTTTGGCTTGTGTTCAGCGCTCTTGGATGCTGGGCTGATACAGAAGCCTTTTCAAAAATTATTTGTTCTTGTTTCAAATGGGCGTTCATGCACAGCAAAATATCAACCTAAATAAGAACAGGTCACAGAGATGGTAAGAAAGTCTTTGGCAGAATGGAAGACACGGGATACTTTTGCAATAGGTTCATAGTAAATTATAATAAGTAAATATTTTTTATATCAGAGCTTAATGCCTGTTCTCCCTCCCCTCTAAGCAGCACATCCTAACTCTGGCAGGATGCAGAGCAGGGGATGGCAGGGTCTGACCAGGCACTGTTCTCCTGGTGGGACTCACCGGGACAACCTGTGGTCCAAGCTGCCACCCCTGTGCAACACCTCTGTTTTCATCACAGCCATCAGAGTGGGAGGTGAGATAAAGCAAGGGGCTGCGAAGCACAAAGCTCATTCACCCTGCTTTTCTCATTAGACTTTGGGCAGATGAGTTCAGAGGGCGGCTGGGGTCCTCAGGAAATCCCCCACAGGGCTGACACGGCAGCACCCAGCCCCAGGGATGCTCTCATGAGCTTAGAGGATGCAGCCTGTAGATTTAGCTTTGCACAGATAGCCCATTCGTATCTCTGCACATCCCAGTTTCTCTCTTTTGCTCCCAGATCCTCTGCTCTTCTGGGACATGCCCAACCCCATCCCATCCCATGCCTTTCACCAGCCATCCTGGAGCCACCACAGCCAGTGGTGGCCTTTGTCAGGACAAGTTCAGAGCACTCAGCACTGGCATTTAGCCACCAAAGTTTGGGTGCTTTTTGCTTCCCCGGGCTGCTGCTTGACCCATCCCTGGTCTTGATAGCCCCAGAACACAGCAGGACACGGGTTGTTGGTGCTTGCTACTCCAGGAGGAGGTTAAATACCCCCTCCACTGAGGCAACACTGGTGTGCCATGGAGTTTGGTGCCCCTTCCCAAGGTTGAGAGCACAAAGTGCTGCCTTTCCAGACTCTGCCCCAAAACTAGTGTTTGATGTAAAGGTAGAAATGGAGAGCAGACAAGCTCTTCTCCTTCCTGCAAGCTCCATCACTAGCTCTACCTGCCCTGCCCTGCCCTGCAAGGTATGAAGACAAATTCCTTAGCAGGGGAAGGTGTTAAAATCTCAACCAAAGGTCCCCACTTGCCAGCAGTATTTGTTCTTATGTACAAACCTCTGCTCTGCTTTAAACAGACTGTCTTGGGTAAGTAATAACCACTTCCCATTGATCCAGACGATGGGGAAGAGCATCTTTTACAACGGTGTGGTGCCAGTGCAGCAGCATCTCTGATCCAGGCAAGCAGCATGACAGCAGGTGGCCAAGGAGGTTAATTCCCACCATGAATCGTTGCTTTTCTTTGCATCTTTATCATATTCCTGGACCCAAGCCATGTTCCTGCAGCTTCTTCACCCTTGAGAGGAAGGGAAAAGGGGGAGGGAAATGGAAAAGCAGCTGTAATATCCTTGGCAGATACTGCTTTACAGTAGCTCGCTAATTGTAGTCTCTCAGTGGTGAGAAGGTTGAACCCCTTCCCTTTTGCTGTGGAAGAAGACAAATGAAATTCTGACAGGGCTTAGCTGGTGTTTGCTCCTGTGGATGCGGGACTGCAGGAACATGCACCGGGCAACTACCCATGGGGCTTTCCAGAAATCCTTTGGCCAACGCAGGGGAGAAAAAGGCAGGTTACACACCATGAGAGAGCCAGTGCCCACGTCACTCCAGTTTGTATCAGATACCACCAAGTGCTGACAAGGTTGAAAAAAATCACAGCCATGTTCAGCCAAGAGTGTTTCACTGACCTGCTTTGCTCCAGCCCTGCTCACCAGTTTTTTCACATTCCTGTTGGGAAGCAGCAGCAGCAATGAGCTGCATGCCATGTTCTGTGGGTGCTAACGTTACTGAAAGCAATTTCAGGGAAGCAAGAGATAGTCAGCAGTGCTAAAAGCAGAGCAATAAGGCACAAATAATACCTACTGCATCCTTCAAAACATCCAAATTCTTTCCCTTTCTCTGCAGCTCTCATGGTACTGCCCTTCCTTCCAGTGCACTTCTGGCTCTCTCTCAGTCTAGTCTATCTCCAAACTTTAAGCACTGGTACGTTTGGCTGCTTTCCATCCATACCATATGCCATCTCTCTTAATTGAACACAGCAGCGTATCAATGGCTTATCTTGCAGAGAGATATTTAACACTGAAAGCCCCAGAATAGATCTGTTACACGTGATCTGTGACTATCTCCATCCCTCAGCTCCTTGCTCAGGCTTGGGAAGTTGGGAGGAAGGTCCATCGGGAGTGAAAGGAGTGTGCAGGGAAAATAAAATAACGGAAAATTCTCTTGAAGGGGAAAAAAAAAAAAACACCAAAACTCTATAAGAAACCCTAATGGGTTAATCATCAAGCACAATAATATTTACCACTGCAATCAATGCACCCTACTCATAGGAAGGACTGATATTTAAAACCTGTGAGTGTTTCTGAGAAGAGCTTGTGCAAGTCCCACACTACTTTATTTCAGTTTAGTGATAGTCATACCCAGCCGATAGCCTTAAGAGATGCTGTGTTAGGCTGCACTTCAGATATTTCCCAATTCACTTCATGTGTCTGCGATTTCTTCACCCTTGTACGAAATCAGACGATTTTGAAGGATGCTCTGCAAGCAGAGTCCCGCAGGCAATGGCACTGGGAGCTTAACCAGTGCCCGTTTGCTCAAGCAGCAAAAGCTGGTGCTGGTTTGAGCACTTCAACACACAGACCCCCATAAAATAAATGGTCAGAATCAATTCAGCCACATTATAATAGTGATTGTTGCCTTTTATCACTGAGCTGTTGAGTCAACCTTTCACTAAAGCAGGGACCCGCGGTGCAAATGCTGGCAGCCCTGCCTGCAGAAAGAGCAGTGCTGCAGCTGCCCAGCTCTGCATCTGCAATTTTTACTCAGTTTTTTGGTTTGGGGTTGGTTTTTTTTTTTATATCTATTTTTAATTTCTCTGATATTTATTGTTCTTATGAGACATATTCAAAGCAGCGAATCAAAATAGCCTTTTCTGGGGAAGTAAATCTCCCGGAGCTTAATTCATCATTTTGAAGTAATACAAAGCTTAAATTTGTCTTTGCTGGAGCTGCATACTAAGTATTCAAGCATAAATAAAGAAAATATAAATACAGCGGGCCTGAGTCTATTTCACTGTGTTATTAAAATTCCATTGTTTGTTCTGCGGGAAAAGACCTCCCAAAATGACAGTGGTAATCTGGGCAAAAAGCAGATTGTTGCCAAAGGCTTCAGCTCTTAAAGGGGGGAAGCATTCTAAAAACTGCCAAGGAAAATATTTTCATTCATGAGTTCACCCAGCCTAAACATGCATCTAATCCTCCCAAACTGACAGTTCAAAAAGGCAACCACGGTTGAGACAGGCAAAGTGTTCAGTTCAAAGGGAAAGAAAAAAAAAAAAGGAAAAAAAAAAAAGAAAAGGACCTAGGGATTATTAGCATTATCACTTTATCACAAAATGACCATCAGCTCTGGAAGCCCATAACTCCACCTCCCCTTCCCAAACCCAGGGACTCCATCCCCATCACGTTGCTAAAAGGGCAGCAAAGCCTTCCTCGGGGATTCATCATAACGAGGAGACTTGAAAGTGTAAAGGTTGACCCAAATGGAAGTGAAGTGCCCTGGAATCTGCAGAACAGGAGTAAACTGGGAATCTCAAATGGTGCCCCAGGTCAAGGACCCTCCTTTTCCTGAAATACTCATTGCACAGATTGGAAATAAAAATCCACACTAATAGGTGTGTAAATCCTAGCATATTTAGCAAAAGAAACCATCACACTCTCTGCTTTGCAGATATCTTATTAGAGAATGAGTGTCTTGCCCAAGGCTGCAAGAGACTGCAGTAGCAGAGCTGGGGAATGAGCAGCCAGGGCTGAAGCCATCAGCGTCCCACCAGCCAACCCATCTCTCGTTCATTTTGCTGATATCAAACCTGTGGTCCCAGTTAGCCACACGTGGCAGAGCTGCAGAGGTCTCACAGATGCTGAGTTCCCACAAATTGTGCAAAAATGGGCGTGAGAGACTTTACAACGTGAGGAAAGACTGAAGTGTGAGCTCGGTTATAAGACAACAAAACATCTGGTGACAGATTATTGAATATCCCAACTGGTGGGGATGAAAAAGAACATTTAGAGTCTGGTACAGAGCAATTCAGCCAAGAGAGGCAAAACCTGGCATTAAAGGTCTCATCATACCCTGAACTATTTGATGCTGAAGTCCACAACTGCTCACCCTTGCAGCAGAGACACGAGGGTGGGAGACCAAAGGCAAACAAGGAACAATTTTTGGTTGTCCTTGTCCTTCCTCCATCCCCTACCAGCAGCCACTTCTCATGGCACCGGAGTGGCCGGGGATGCACAGCGGAGCCGAGATGTTCTGGCCAGTTCTCCTGGTTGAGGCCCCACCATGGCTTTCGGGGGCTTTGGCCTCGGACCTCGCACGCTCAGCAGCCAGCAGAGGGGGCGGAAGAGCCGGACCCACAATGATTATCGGCGAAATCTCTCTATTTTTGGCTTATAAAATAAATCATAACAGTGCAAACGTCTCGCTGCCCAGCTGAGAGAGGAACAACTCGCTCTAAATTGCTCTGTCTCTTGAGCCTGCATCCCAGGGATGTGCACAGAGGAGAAGTGCTGCTGCAGAGCAAACAGCCTGGGCAGGAGCATCTGCAGCGATATCTCCATCACCAGCTGTAGGGTGAGGGCTTTTTTGCATTTATCCTGACATCAAGCTTTGCTGAAAAAAAGACTTTTTCCCAAGATTAAACCACAATAATGCACGTTTTAAATACAGGCAAACACATCTTACATGGCTGGTGAACCCACAAAGCCATCAGCAGAGCAGTGGCTGCAGCTCCATTCGGCTGCTGGTCTGCTGTCATCCCTCTTAGGGCTCAGTTTTGTTACCTATAGAAATTAAAAAGTGAAAAGCTAATGACCCTTTTCAGCAGATGCTCTCCCCCTTTATGAAGCAGCCCAGCCACAGGCTCCCCGTTGCTCCCTGCCTTCCCCAATGCAGCAAGATCTCAGACCATAGCTTGGCCACAGGTTTTCCCTCAGAGTGGCATCTCTCTTGGGGACACTCTGATTGCACCAAGATTGCAGCACGAGTCACCAGGGCAAATGAGGTGACCATTGGGTAACACGCTGATCTGTACCCTTAACTTGCCAAGTACAGTACATCAGCCCTGTGGAAAGAGAGCGGTATCTCACCTGAAGCCCAGGTCCTAGGAAAAAGCTCTTTCCTCCAGGAGAGGACAATGAGACTTCAGGTTCATCCAAATACCAACATGTCATCTCTTTCTCCTTCCAAGACACGCACTGCACCAAGAGCTCAGCTCATGTGTGACCAAGAACAATGCGTCTTGGTCAACAATGAGCTCATGGGAGTCAAGGAGAAGATTCCTGTTGACAGGGGGAACCGAACAAGTCCCAGTACAAAAACACTAATGCCGTCTTGCCATCATCATCTTCAGTGCCAAATCTCAATCCATTTCTCTGGAAAAAAAAAAAAAAGTCAAGTCCAAGCAGCAGACATCTAGCAAGAAGAACGTTGCTCCCAGCTGTGTTTTTCTTCATGCTTCTTCAAGGTGCAACAAACTTCTTCATGCTTACAAGGTGAGTTTAACACAGGCAATTGCCTTCTTCCCCTGTGAGCCTTCTTTTGTCCATTTTATTTGCATACATTGGCAATGATTTATTCTAGAGAAAATTAAATACTGATGGAAAGATATGTCTAAAAAGCTGCAACTGCAGCACTGTGTGTGAGAGCCCCTGTTGACATGAGCAGTTGTTTGGATGGTACCTGATCAATCTGGTACCCGGCTGCTCACCTCTTCCCCCTGGAAAGGATCCTGGGAGCTTTAAAAGAGCCAGGTGAATAACTGCAGGATGTGTTGAATGCATATTTTGTTTTAAATCATCCCTGAAATATCCTGCCAAACATGCCAAATGCTATTGGGCAGCTCCAGGCTGGTATGTGTGTGTGCAGGTAAGACTCTTCCTTTGGGAAGTGCCGGCTTGAGCAAAACGTGACCCAGAAGGAGAAGTACCAACCACTGCCCCACCAAAATCACTCCCCGAGGTATCCAGTTTCAGCCAGTGTTTACAGGATCCTTAACTGTCATCTTAGGCTCTGGGCACATACACACAGCTTGTGGCTGGAGCAAGCTGAAGAGCATCACCCCTTTTACCCAGGAAAACAATCCTCTGACAGTGAAGTGACATTCACAGTGCTACTGCTGAGCAGGCGTGCACAAAATACACACATTACTTCCCAGCTCAAGGCCTTAAGCTTCTTATTATGCAACCACTGGGTTGTTTTGTTTTGGTTTTGGTTTGGGTTTTTTTTTTTTCCCCTATTTGAAAGTTAATTCAGATGACAGCAGGATTAGCCACTGCAGAGCTCCTGAACCATACGCTCGCAACCTCACGATGGGTGACTGCGGGGCTGGTGCTTGGCAGGATTCCTGTTCTCACCAGTCACATTTGATACAGATGAATGTTATTTCAACTTCCTTTATGCTTTAAAGTATATTATCATAGTATGAGATTATCCGTTGCCTAAGACGAGCTGTAACAAGGGAATATTTAGACGAGCAACACACGTAGCGCCGCTGAGAGTGTTGCAGGATTTGCTGCCCTGATTTGAGGTAAAACAAACCAATTTTCTGTTTTACAACTTTACTTTTTTAGCTGGCTCTCTTCTAACTCACTAAACTCTGAAATTAACAGCATATTGTTTAGAAAACTGTTCACTCCCAGGGTGATAAGAGCTGATCACACCAAGGAAAGGTGCAGAGAGGCCCTCGCTTATACTTATTGTTAGAACAAACAAGAGCAGGGAATTTCGTTATTTGCTCTGTTGGAGGGCTGGAAGTGGAAAAGTTGGAGAGTTGGAAGTGGAAAAGCGTCAAGGGGTCACAGGTGCAGGGAGGAGCAGACAGGACAGGNCTCCATCTGGGCTTTAGCTTTCCTAACCTAATCTCTGGCTGCTCAGGCAATTTCACTGTATTCCTTCCAGGCTACCTGTCTTTGCTTCTACCCTCTGTAGGCTTCCTTTCTGTATTCGAGTTCCTCTAGGAGCTCCTTGCTCATCCATGCAGACCTCCTGATGTTTTTGCCTGACTTCCTCTTTGTTGGGGTGCATCACTCCTGAACTTGAAGGAGGTGATCCTTGAATATTAACCAGCTTCCTTGGGCCCTCCTTCCCTCTTGGCCCCTCTTCTCTTTATCCCATAGTACTCTGCCAAGCAGCTCCCTAAAGAAGCCAAAGTCTGCTCTCTTGAAGTCCAGGGCAGTGAGCTCTGATGACATTTTATTGACAGGAACCTTTAGGATCCCTAATACTATCTGACGTCTCCCAGGATTTAGGGATGACAATGGGACAGCAGTTTTGGCACCTGACTGCAAAAACCTCCCAGCTTGAAAGGTCTGACATGAGATCCTGTTATAGCATTCACAATGGGGCCAGGATCTGAAGGCCATTTTCCAAGAAGTGGAGAAGGCAATACACTGTGATTTTTATGTTGGTGATTTATTTCAATACATGGACAGAAAATGGTCCCATAACTCAAAAGAAATTGCAAAGAGGGAAAAACGAGACATAGATTTTCACACACACAAAATGGAAAGAAATAAAAAAATGCTCTGTTTTCTGAGACATGTTCCAAAAGAGTGGGTTGATTATTTTCAAGTTTTTATGGGGTTTGGGTTTTGGATTCTGTTCACTGGAAGTATACAAATGCTTCCGAGAAGGACATTTTTTCCCCATCAAAAAAAAAAATATTTTAAATTAAAATTTTAGATGAGTTGCAGATGCAAGAAAGTAACTGGATGGGACACGACAGCAGGCCAAAGCCAGAATACTCCTTTCCCTGCTCCAACCTGGGCATCTCCTCTTGTTCCACATCAACTGGAGGCCTCGGGCTGAAATGGACATGTGCCCTCACAAAACTGCTGTTATTCTTGCTTGTACCACTCAGAAAACACGGATATCGCCTCTAAGGCTTGTCAGGACACCAAGGCTGGCCTACGGGGCTGGACCTAATCCAGGCGGGTTCCTCCAAACCTCTTTTGAGGGTGCTTGCAGAAGATGGTTGCTCTTTCCCCTGCGTGGAGCTACAAATAAGTCTGGTTAGCTTTTCTCTGCTTTTTAAAGGATCATATAGAGTAATGAATACAATGCTTAGTAACCCACAAGACCTCCTGCTAAGCAGAAATCTATAGGTTGGGCTATTAAGATAAATGAGAAATCACCACTGGTCTCAGCATGAGCAGGATTTGCCCAGATCTGAATGACATGAAGAAAAAACAAGAGATAAAATACGGTTAGGTATATTAAACTGAGGCTACTTAAACAGTGATTTTCCTGGTGATGCCTATTCAGTCCTCGAACATACTGTTTTTCTTTTCTCACAGGATGAGTACGGATCGAGGCAATTTACATCAAACTCCTTCCCCAAACCTGACACTGGTAATTATTCCAAATTACAAGATTTGACAGGAGCCTGAAGAAGTAGCACTTAACTCCACTATAGCATTATGTCTTTTTTTTTTTCTTTCTTAATCCCTTTCCTAAAAGCAGAAAAATGATATGGCACTCTAAGTTGAAATGAGTGACTGAAAATATAATGCTAAAAATAAAAACATAGCTGTCGATATCATTTTACTCTGCTTGCAAACAGGACCAAAATTACACCTACTTCAACTTTCCTAATGGTCCCTGCAGTCCTCTCCACCTGGATCCCCGGCTTCTCCGCTCAACCTCCGCCCATGGACCTTACAGAGGATGGAGATGCTGAGACTCATAAGCAGCCTGGGAAATTTGAAGATGGACACTGCTTCTATTCATCCTTATTCCTCCAGTACCAGGTTTCCAGCTCAGGAACATTTTTTGCCACTTGTTCTTCATTCTGGTCATTGAATGCAACTGGAAGGCAGTACAACAGCAAGTGAATCTAATTCCTTACCATAACACTACAGGTGTGTGCCATTCTGAATGAGCTCCTTAAATATCCCCTAACACAGGAATAGAAATATTCCCTAAGAAGTCCTCCAGCCCACCAGCTGTTTAGCTAAGCTGGTACTTCTTACTTAAGCTTCATGGAAGACTTTTCATACCTGGGCAATGTCCAGGTATTGTCTCTCAGTCTCTGGTCCAAATGAGAACAGAAGATTTTAAAAATCATTGTGCAATCCTGGGGAGAGGCTCCAGGGGGGACAATGCCACTGGACCTGTGGGCACATCTGCTGGCATTGCCCCTTTCCTTAAAAGATGTTTTACAGCCAGTGATCCAGGCAGCTTTGGGGACAGGCAGCTTCAGCCTGAATCCAGCTCCCAAAATACAAGCTTGGGAGTTGATGGGACCCCCCAGCTGGTGTAAAGACACTGTCCAGCCCATGGTGGTGTGTCCTGGGAAGGGGATAGATTGCTCAGCCATTTCCACGACCTTCAAGGCAAGGGCTCATTCCAGCACCCCCAGCTTTTCTGCCTGAGCACCACAATACTGGGGTACTATTACAGCAGCAAATTGGCCCATTAAGCCTTAGGAATAATGACTGCTGTTGGTAATTACCTCTAATCCACTAATGAGCTATTGTTTGCTGCAAGCATTAAGTGTAAGCTTAATGATGTGAAAAAAAAGCAAAATAGACTTGCCCCAAAACTGCTAAACCAACTTAATTGAACAGATGCTTGCTTAGCACCTGCATTGTCATGCTGATTCATAGAGAATTGTTTAAATTGCAAGATGATCCTCAATGGATCATATTTCCTTCACCTTAGGGTAGGTTCAGAAGTCAGAAAGTAGGAATTGATTAATTTGGTGCCATTAGTATTAAGGTTTAGCGCATGCAATGAGGCTTTTCATCTAAGCTGACCAACGCAGGGATGATATGGACCAATAGCAGTGAAAAAACCCTGTAGCAATAATAGGAGAGCATTAAAATCCCCTAATAGGAACTTCAAAATTGAAACCAAGTGTTGTACAATTTAATTTCTGTCCTGTATGAATTATATACTTATTAAGTAAAAGAAATGTTAAATGAAATGTATAAATTATTGTAACAGCACTTGTGTAAAACAAAGTTTCGCTTTGTAACCTTCTGAATGCCAAGATTGATGGTTTTCATGACTTTCCCAAGATCTTGCAAATTTGGCCAGGGTAGCTATTTTTGCAAAATTTAGTCAGTGAATTTATTACTTACACAGCAAAATCAGCGCAGCTCATTACCAACGTAAGAACTGCAAACATGTTATGAATTAGGTGAAAACAGCTTTTCGTAGAAAGATGAGGCATTTATGCTGTTTAAACATGACCTTTTCTTGTGGAAAACCACAGCAAATTCAAGGTCAAACTTCAATATTCCTTGTTCTGCCCCAAACTGCTAAGAATTATCAACACAGGAAAGGGGATACTTAGCTCCCCCTCCCCTAATTTATATGTGTCAAAACTGAACACTGAGATTTTCCTTCAAATACTGTGCTATAGAAGATATTGCAGTTGAATAAGACCTTCATGGTTTTATCTGCAGTAATTCCTTAACTGCTGGCTTTGAAATGCCAGCAGCAGTAAAAGATGGTGGAGTGAAAAGAGGAAGAAAAAACCTGGAAAAGAAAGCAGGATCCATATCTCTAAGGAGCACCAAAGAAAATCCAAGCAGACAAGTCACCTTTGCACCCTCTCTGTCACTGGGAGATGTTCTACTGTTTTAATTGTTATTCTTAGTGGTTAAAATAAGATGTTTCGTTCTTAGAATTAAATAAAAAAACAAGTTTTATGTGCAAGATAAGTCAAAGGATTGCTGTGGCTGAGCTTAAAATATGTTCTGGGGACACTGCACATCCATTTTCCCAACCTCAAGAATGCTTCTTAATAAGCATCACTCATGAAATAAGCTTTATATACCTGCTTCCCTCTTTACCATGGGTTTGGAAACACAAAATGACTGTTATAATCTTTTTGAGCATCCTAGAGAGAATACTTAAGTTACACACCCAAATAATATTAATTCATATTTTTCAGAGCCAGCGTGGCAGGCATGAGCTTGGAGTACTTGTCCCAGAGATGTCCCAGGTTTTTTCCAACTCTCTCCTCAGCTTTGGCCACTAAATGCCTGCAGTTTCCAGCTTTTCTCTCTGCCAGTGCTTCTACTTTTTCTCACACCCAGAGGAGTGGGAACATTCCCTCTGGGAAAGTCAGATGGGGAGAAACCACTGAGAACAGACAGAGCAGCAGCTCATCCCAATGCTTCTACTAGAAACAGCATCCTATGGATTTCAGTGCAAATTCTCCTGGAATAGTATCTGCAAGAGTATTTTTCTTTGAATAAAGGGCATCACACCGGCAAAATCAGCCGATAACCAGGGTAGGGATTGAGGCTGGGAGCTGAAGGGTAAAAAATCTTCAGGGATCCTCAGTCAGAATTGGCAATACCTGTGGAATTCACTACGCTGTTTCTGCCATAGCTGTCCTCCAAACCTCTGCCAGGTTCTCAGAGGTGGAAAAAAGAGACTCAGACCTTGAAAAATATGCTTTCTGATTCAGCCCTTGGTCCTCACCAAAGGGTCTCCCCAATGCCACTGTTCAGCATCCCCTTCTGTGGTCGTGTGTGAAAACTGACTCTAGTCCATAAATCCAATCTCATTTGTCTGTATTTATTCTAAGGTCTATAAAACACCCATTGTGACCACTGTTAAAATCTGAATTCAGATCCCTTGATATTCTGTTATGTTTATGATTCTGCAGTGAATGGCCAATCAGAATGACATAGTAACTTCATCTTATCCAAGTGCATTTCACCAAATCAGGCCAGGAGGAAGAAGTTTGGGGGTTGCTGTTGTCATCTTTCAAGCACAAGCTAACAAGAAAAAAAGAAAAAGGTTGTTGTTCCTGGCAGAAGTGCAGGCAAAAAGTAAGGTGTTCTCAGCTGAATATCGTGACTTTGAATGTATGTTGGCATTTTCTTACAGAGACTGTCAAATCTCTCTGCTAATTGCCACACAAAATAGGAAAAATCCTTCTGATTGCCTTTTGGGAATCACATACTGCTGGCTCTACTTGACACCACCACACAGCCAGGGATTTGAATCATATCTCCCCTTTTCCTGGGGTCCATTCTGCACCAAGAACAACCACTGTTAAACCAAACGGTTTAGAAGCATGGGAAAACACAGGACTTTGGGGGTATCAAGGGGTGAAAGAGAAAAAATATTTCTGAAGTTGTGCTCCTGTCACCTCTCTTACCCCCAGAACCAGGCGTAGAAAGGGCTTTGCACGAAGGAGGGAGAGAGGGAGAGCTGCTCTCCACAAACATCACTTCTATGAGCCTTTCAGACCTCAGCTCTCACCTCTCCCCTGCCCTGCGGTGGGCATCCCAGCACGGCTCCCGTGCGTAAACCTGACGTCAGACTTCAGAGAGCTCAGAATTTAACTGAAAAACCAATTTACACATCCCTCTTCCTTAAATTCCTTCCAAATCCCCAGTTAAGTGCTAAATATCGCCGGCTTGAAAATTTCACCCGAATGTCATTTATACGTCAAGCATTTTGATGCAAAATCTATCCTATGATTGTGGAACCTCCTCTTCTCATTAAAACATTCCATGCCGCAATAAATCTGTCTCAGAGGGGCTAATTTATGTCTAAGCAAATGATTTCCCATTTTTTTATAATATAAATGTTTAGATTGCAACATTCTCCCCTCTCTGGAGATTCTGTATCTACATTCACAGGAACAGCAATCTCACTAACACATTTTCCTGTATACTACTTTCACTGTACCTTGCTCGCCAGGCCAGGACTCTTCAGTCCTTGGTGAACACTTTCCAGATCATACCTATGTCCTGTGCCAGACAGACATCACCACAACAGAAACAAAGGTTACATTTAAGGAGTTTGCAAAGCAAAGGAACATTTTTTGCTCAGCTGCCTGGAAAGGCAATTGTGCCCTTTCATAGGAACTGAGAGAAGGAAACCAAAAAGGAAGGGGTGGCCTAGGTTTTTAGAGGAAAAAGCAGTATTACCTGCATCAAGCTCATGAATTCTCTTGACGCTGTAGGCTATGACCTCTGGTTACGGCAGAGCCCACCAGATTGATTTTAGATGTGGACTAACATGGCAGCACCCTTTGGGTCCTGAGGCAGAGCTAACGCTGTGGAGGACATTCCTTGTGGGTAGATATAAAACCTCTTAATAAGACACTTTGTGTACCTAAAGGCAGGTTTTCTCGTGCTCATTCCCTACCACACTCACTTTGCTTCGGTCCCATGTCACCTAAACAGTAGGTCTCTTCTGAACCCCATTATATGCAGCTGCTGCTACGTTGGAGCCTACAACAAGGAGACACCAGTTGGGTTTTTGCGTGAATCTGACCAGCCATTCCAGCACATGGCTCTTTTAGTCCTAACAAAGAGGTTATTTTCCCAGACAACAGATCACAACCTCCTTTTCCCTTTCTGAGGAGATTTCCCAAGTAATAATAGTGAAGTCTGAACAGAAAATTGTGTGGGATTATCAAGGATTTTTAATTCATTAATTTGGATACATTTTATGTGCAGAATCACCATGTGTTCAACCCAAGGCTGAGCTAGAACCACACAAATATTACACACCGCCTTGTTAATGCCAGCAAAGCCCTTTTTATTGCATAATTCTGCAGCCTGTCTGTAGTTTTTATTTCATTAATTTTCATCCTGATAATTGGAAGCAGCTTCTCTCCTTGCTTTTTTAAGGTTTAATGAGCTACATAACTTCATGCCTCCCACTGAGGGGCTGTAGGTCACTTTGCACTCTGGAGAACTGCAACACCTTTCCCTGATTCTCTTTTACTCTCCAGAAGCAGAAGACAATGCTTGTTGTCTTCCTGCAGAGGTGCATGAGCTGGAGATGTGATGCACATTTGTGTGTGCTTTGGACAGGTAGGTATGATATTCTCTGCAGAGAAACATGGATTTCTGAGACGGAAAAGGTCCTCTCAGGAGAGATGGTGGGACACGATCCTGCAACAGCACTGGAAGACCTGGATTCTTCTGCTTCAAATACACCTCAACTATGAGCTGGCAGTGGCATCCCAGATCTCTCGAAAAGACCCACAAAGTGAGAGCAGTACCTGACTTTTTCATTGAATAGTGATTTTTGCAAAGCAGCAACTTCAGCATCAACTAGATAAATAATTGGGAAATAACACAATGGAGATGGAAGTGAAAGTAATGTTCGTTTTCATTGCTATATGCTTTTTCAATGGGACTGCTCTGAAGGAGAGATTGAAGAGACTGAAGAGTTAAATATGAACATCACTAATAAAAGATAAGAAGAGGTAAGAGGGAAATAACTTCCCTTGCAGCACATGACTCAGCATTTCCAGGAAAGATGAGATACTGTCTGTCCCTCTGCACCTCCTCAAACTCCCTTGCAAGCTTGGTTGGTGAACTCTTCCTCTTCCCCAAGTGCTAAAATCTCTGGTCAGCCTGGAGATGCTGGGAACTTTCAAGACAAGTGCAGAATCATAAAGGAAACAGAATTAAGAGCTTGCAGTCGTGCCCCTTTGGCTGGATGCTAACTCGATAATGACTGAGTCTGAACGCACAGGATGAGTTATTACAGTCACTCTTGGAAGAATCTAATGAAAGAAGAAAATTGTGTTACATTTTTAAATCCAAAGAAACAGGTACAGTTCCCTACACTATTTCAATCTCCAGTGCCAAGAAGAAAGAGATTGTATTTTTCAAGTGCTTTTGATGCAATTTCTATTTGCCACAACTCATCTGTCTTCTCCTAAATGCTGCAAAGCCTGCATCATCAGTAAAAGAAATGTAAGTTGAAGACTGGCTGGTTTAGAAAATCCTGGGAACAGAAACATCCTTTGGTAAGTGAGGACAGCTTTGGGAACCTTTCAGAGTCGTTTCATTCCTGGAATCACTATTTTTATACTGTCTTGATGAATCCATCTTTATTACAAGAGGACTGAGATCATGGGGAATCACATTCTTTTTCTATTTGTGGATGTGTATCAGTATTGGAAAGTAAATTACTCTGGCCTAAGATAAAAAGCTTGTCTATGCATATGGAAAACCACAATACTGCAACTCTTGCAGCTTCTAGGCATAGTGACCAACTAGGATTTTACATGGGCAACCTCACAGGGTAGGTGGCCCAAATTACCCCAAATAGTCTGCCAGCTAAGTTAGACACTGCTTTTGCACAGTCTTTGGAGAGTCAAGAGAGAAAGATGACTTCATCCAATGGGAAAGTCAGCAGAAATTGCACTGAAATGTCCTTCAGAGCCATAAAATCAATGGAATAGAAGCTCATAAGCATGTTGTGTTCCTTGAAATACCCACAATAGCCATCAAATTGCCTCATCTTGTGTTCCTTTACTTTTCCTGATTTCTACCTTGAGATCTGGGAATAGATCAGAGGTCCTTGAGCAGTGTCATGGATGGAGTCCAGTTCAAAAATGCTTATGCTAAATTTTGAGTGTTTTTAAGAGAGAAAAATTTATATACGTTTTTTCCATTGTTACTGATTGTCGCTCTTTGAGTTTGTTTCATTTAGTTTTTAAGAGATTTTTAATCACACACTTTCAACTGGGTTAAATATCCCCAAAATGGCTTCCAAGGCCCCTGAGAAATACTGCCCAAACACAAAAATAGGCTCTGTCCCCCTCTACCCAGTTCGACTGACACAAACCAGAGCTATGAAAATGCTACGTGCACATGTAAGGTCCAGCAGTTGCATCATCTGAAATGCAATTATCTTGGGAACCTTTTTTCCAAGATGTTTTTTCTGACAATCCCAAATCTCATGAGATAAATGGCGATACTAGCAAAATAAACCTCACAGGCCCTCAAACTCAGGTCTGTAAAAAGGCATCCTAAGTTGTCCTGGTTTGCTCAGCTAGTCTTTAATGTGTTTACAATGCAAATTAAAAAGCAATCATAGCTTTGCTAGCTTTCAAGGGTGAATTACTCCGTACAACGGAAAGACCATTCACACCAGGAGTCTCACTCCTAAAAAGCGCATTTATGAAGCAAAGTGCTAAGTGACCTCGAAAAGCACACAACAAACAAGAGTCTTGTCTATACAGGAGCTTTGCATTGTACTCTGGGCCATAGCTGTATATGGATCTCATTGAATAGGAAGCTATTTACTTATTTCGGTACATAATTCCACCTAAGATGAGTCAATAGCCAGTGTAAATAGGAGCTTTATTACCATTTGTCACCTGAAAGAACTGCCTCAAAAGCTGTCAGTTGAATTTGGAAGGCAAATGGTGCCCAGCACATGAAAATGAAAGCCCCCGTGTTTTCTGCCTCCTCGGCTCATATATAGTTGTCATCTTTTTCCATCAAGCTTAAAACTGATCTGCCCCCCGGGCGCTTTCTGCTCCGCATTGTGGGGGGTCCCGTCGCACAAACCTGTTGGTGCAGCGAGCGCCGCAGCCTGACGTGCTGCTGTGGATGGTGTTGAGACACTCGCCTCCAACTCACTTGGCTTGGGAACACTTCCAAAGTATGAATTCTCCTTCTACCTCCTCCTCCTCCTCCACACACTTTCCTCCCATGCACCATTTCTGGAGATAGGATGGGGATGGACCCAGCCATGGGTGCTGGAAGCATCTCTGCAATGAGTTGACGGGCTGCTCCCTGCAAAAGGCTTCATCCAGGTAGCAAAGGGTCTTAGGCTGTACACTGGAGTGCATCCCAAAAAGCCACAGAGGTGTAAGGTGGGGTGTTGTCAAAAATGCACCAGAAGACACCCATTAGGTGATGTGCAACATACTTGGTGAATCACACAGGTGTCAGGTTTGGGGGTTCTAAGGTTGTGATGAGTAGCTGCAGTCCCCGGTGCAGGAAGACATGTACAAGGAAGTGCTGCCACAGGTTTATCTCCCTTCATCTGCTTTAAAATTCTAGCTCTTTAGTGAAAATGAGTGAAATGAAGAGGACACCCAGTTAAGATTTTATGATTTTTTCAGGGAAAATAAATGTGATAAAGGTGCAGAATTACTTAAGTAACTCCCTGGAACTGGAGGAGCTGCATATTTGCAACTGCATCACAGAAGGAACAGTAGCTACATTTGAGGAATCTCCACACCCTTGTTTAATTTAGTTTTTATATTTCTTTAAAAAAAAATAAAAAAATAAAAATCCCAACCCACAAGCTCAGTGCTTTTGGATTAATAACAAATACTTGTCAGCAAACAGTACATTAGCTGGCTCTTGGCAGTTCATCAAAACACATCATGGAATCGAGCTGCTCGTGTTTACAAAGAAAGGGAAGGGCAGGACATGCTGTATAACGGGTAGCAACTCATTCTCCAGCCCGTACAAATGGGCTAAAAGGCTCAGAGAAACTATTGCATGAATAAGAAAGAGGAAATATTTTTTCGGTTAGTCAAAATGCTTTATGGGCTGTGATTAATGAAACATCCACCCGCTTATTTGCGTTAACAATAGCAGCATCCATCAAACAACGCACAGGTTTCTAATTCAGGCTACTGGAGCAAGCGCATGGCACTTGCTGGAAAGCCATCTCCTCCCCCCAAAATGAAGGAGTGTTGCAAGGGAGGGACCAGGCCCGTGTTTGCAAACGAGAAAATGGGCCGAAACCACCCTCACAGAGAAATGCACAGGCTGTCACTAAAGACACTGGGTCCACAGGGCTTCCTACGAGTTTTAGCACTCGGGGTGGGACTGTGCCTGTGCCAGAGCAAGTCTGCACAAGCAGGACCTGTCCCATGGCCATCATCCCACCCATCCCTTATCTGGGTGCCAAAGCCACATCGTCGGTGCAGGGGCACTTCAGACTTAAGGAACCACAGCACCCACCATGCCCAGGAGCTCCCAGGACTGGGCAGAGAGCGGCCGTGTTTTGTTGGGTGACAGCATTCAATTCCAGTGCCTAAATTTCTCCCACATTTGCTTGGGATGTAGAGGTGGAGGACTCGTCCACGTTGGTTATACAGCTTTTAAAGTTAACAGCTGGTTAGTGGTTTGGGTACGTGAGAGAGAGCCAGGACCCCAGCCCTGACACCGGCCCCGTGTCTGGCCTTGGGCAAACTCTGCAACCTCCCCTTGTCCATTTTCCGTCTTAATAGTATTTGCTTACCCATCTCATAAGCACAGAGAGGGTTCGTTTATATTGTAGAGCCCTTTGAAGTCGTAAATCTCTGTGAAAATGTCAAGTGTCACTATTATTTTATACTTGGTTGGTATTTCAGATTGAACAAGAGCCTTAGTACATGTAAATTGAATGCATATTAGGAGATTTCAATTTAAAACATCAGCCAGTTATTGTAGCCTGAAACATCTTGCTCAACTTAAGATAACTATATACTTAAAGCAGAAAAGACTGCCAAAAGCCAAAGATGAAAGAGGTTAGAATAACATCATACAACGCAAAGGTGAGGAGGCAAACGCGGGTAACCTTGAAGATCAGGCGTGTGGTGGGATGGGAAAGCTTCCTCGGAGTGAGTCAAATGTTTTATTAGCTTTATCCAGCAATAACATCCCGGCGCACGGGTCTGTGCCATTCATCTGTGCACACAATAACCGCCGAGCAGGGCAGGAGGAGAGGTGCCGGGGGTGTTGCCCTGAGGCGGGGAGGGCAATTTTGCAGGAAACCTGCATTCCTGGAAAGGCAGGTTGGGCTGGGACATGCCCGTGCCGTTGCTGTCCCCACTTCATTGGACCCCCAGACATTTGTTAAACATCTTTTCTTTGGTAAGTGCCGGGGGACTTTTTTTTTTTTTGCTTTTAAGATGTTCAGTTATTGCCGTGCATGTGTGGTGGTGATGGGAAATGGAAACAATGAAGGAAAACTGGATTTGGCCATAAGTCTACTGCCAAAACAAGGAGAAACCGTGGAGTGGCTTGCAGCATTTCAAATTTTGAAATCTAAATAGGCTGTGGATAATGCTCCTCCCATCAGGTCCCTAAACATTAGTGTTACTCATCCTTTCCTCGGGTAGTATCCCAAAGAGCCTTGTTGTTTTTTTAATTTACTTAAAAGTGAGATACATGTATTGTCCAGGAAGCTACAGAGGTATTTGGAGGGCAGAAGAGCTACATCTGCAGTGGCATCTAATCTAGGGCAAGCCTTCTTTCAGCTTGACTGCAAAAAATAAAACCAGAAAAAAAATAATTAAAAAAAAAAATAAAATAAAACAAAAAAGAAATTGTGGCAATGGTGATACAGAAGATTTTCCATTTTTAAAAATGTGAACAAAGTAGGGCTCAGAGGGGATGGCAGAGGACAAATTTGTTAAGAGTGGTCAAGAGTTGACCATTGGATGTGAGCACCTTACGGAGAAGTTAGGGCATTGGGGACCAGGTGTCTCTGGGCAGACTGTACCTGCAGTTTCCTAGTTATTTCTTTATTTCTATTTTCCATTTTCTTAACTGGACAGCTGCCACACTTCCAATGGCTTGAAAATTAATAAACCTTCATATAAAGAATCTACCTGGAATAGAGTTCATGGCACCATGAAATGCCCAGCTGCATCCTTTCAAATAGCTGGTGGCCGGATACTCTTTTGGCAGGATCTTCTCCTCACAACAGCAAGTTTGCTCCTGCCCTGTTCCATCCTACAGCAGCTCTAGAAAATCTTCCTGCTCCTCCAGAGAGAGACACAGATGTTCAACTGGCAACACTGAAGGATTCAGCAGAGGCTCTGAATATGAAGTGATGTTCACATACAGTCTTACAATTTTATCCAATAATTTGGCTCCCGCTAAGCACCAAAGGGAAAAATTCCTCCTGAAAACATTTTTCCCCAGTTCATTATCCAGTCAAAATGTAAGGCACAGTGCCTTTGTGAAGGCGAGACACCTGAAGGAAACCTCTGGGAAGAAATGAGAGGCAGAGTGAGGAGCAGGACTGGTTTAGAAGGGTGCAAGGGGAATATCTGGACCATGATTAAGCCCAGGGAGCTCAGCAGCGACCACCTCTGCCCATGCAAGACTGGCACCACTTCTCCTTTTCTGTTGTCACCTGGAAGACTCAATAAATTACCTGTAAATTGACTCCTATTACTATTTCTCCATAAAGTGCATGAAAATCGAGGGTCAGCCTGACCCCAAGTCTTGTATTGAAGCACACAGCCTGTTTCTGCTGCCCCCCAAAACGGCCCGTCCTGCACCTCTCCTGCACGTGGAGGCTTCAAAACACAGGACCTGGGTGGCATAAAGCGCTGACCAGCCTTTCGGGTATGGGACAGCTTTCCTGCAAGGCAGCCCTGTTGTGTTTCGAGCCGTTGGAGGAGCAAGTCAATGCACAAGCACCTTTGCAGCAAGTCCTCCCCTGCCTTTGGCTCGCCTTCTCCCGCCACTCGCTCGGCGTGGGAGACAACACCCATCGCCACACATACAGTCTGCTTGGCAGCTGCAGGACATCAAATCCCATCCTCTGGAATGGATTTTCAAGCAGTAGCTTTTATTCCACTCCCTCCCTGCTCCGACTTGTGTCTCAGAGAGTTTTCTCCTTTGGCTGCCTCTCCGCGAGCGCGGCCGGGCCACCGTGGGCTTTGGAGGCGCAGCAACTGTTTTGATCTAAAATTCAAACACAGGGTACTTTGCTGGGAGGCATTCTTGCTGGGAAGAGCAAAGGGAAAAAACTGAACCTTCTTTATTTTGAACGATATGATCCGGCATGAAAATTTAATCCCTGTTGTTCGATGCACCTCTCCAAACCGGGTTGTCTGCAAAGCAACTACGTTTCTTGAATGAAATCAAGGCTTGACCTTTGGTTCCAGTCCAAAGCAATGCCAAGTTTGGTTGGCACTTTTCAAGGGAAAAAGACAGGCAGAGGAAAATTCTGAAGCCTAAGCCCCCTTATCACTGGGAAATTACCCTGGCAGGTGGTTTGGATGGTCTGTTGTGCAGGAAGAATCCTTCCTTTTTTCTAGCCGTGGCAGGAGACGATGTCCTGGATCTGAAAAACCTTCCTAGCAAAGTTTGGGGTGGGTTTTTTGGGTTTTGTTTTTTTTTTTTGCTTTTTTTATTTAAATGAACATGTTCATGCAAAAACAATTGCAATTTAATGAAACAGAATTTTCCAACCAACTCCCCTCCAACCCCCATTTTATTGGATAGTTTCCACCGGTGCTTTGCTTTTGGGATTAAGCAGAGTTACTCCTCTCTGCCTCTGTCTTTGTAATCCAGGGAGTCTGTCAACAGCTGAAGACAAATTTGCAGAGCAATTCCCAGCTGACCCGCAAGCAGTTTTTGTTTCAAATTCCACCACCTCCTTGCAATGTTCCTCTGACGAGCGAGGAAAACCGGGACGTTTTGGACGAGCAGGTAGGCAGCAGCACAGCTGGAAAGGAACAATTCCCTGTTTTCTTCAGTGGAAAATTTGGGTTTGACTCTCCTGAAATGATATAGAAGGGGACATGCTTGCAACTGTCTTAGGAACGCTGGCATTTAAGGGAAAGAGGATACATGGATGTCATCAGCAAAGCAAGAATTACTATAAACAGATGTGTGAGGTTTTTTCAAACAGCTGCAAAAAGTAATAGTTACAAACCATGTCTTTTATTGGGTTTCTTTTATTCTATTGGGGTATTTTAGCACTTGACTCTGCTAACGAGATTGTGACAAGTGTTTCTAATTTATCTACCAAGCAAGACTTCTAAAACATACAGGAAAAAGGCAAGGGAGGTCAAAAAGAAGACATTTTTATCCTCATTTTGATCATCTGAAAAAAAAAATAATAAACCCAAAACAATTTTCTTGTTGGACCAGAATTAAGAATTTTAGTCCTTTGAAGTCAGTAATGTTCAACAGGAAGTTAGATGCAAATGAAAATGTCTGATTAAAGTGGGAAACGCATCGCCTTCTACTTGCAGAAGGGCCATAATAGGTCTATAATGAGGTGCATTTTTGCTGAGAACAGAAAGAAGGCGAAACAAGAGCTTTGCTGAGTTTTTAAATAATAATTAATAATCCTCTGCAGAGCTGAGTGAGGAGGTGTTCTTTAGCCAGACCACTTAAAATCATACAACTCTTTCTCCCACTGATGCAATTTGGTGTAGCCTCACGGAAGTTCTAATTAAAGTTCTGACCACGGCACTTTTTCTTATGACAAATTATTACTTTTATTGTCCTGTAATTAATTTCTGTATATTCTTTTCACCCAAATGTTCCAGCTTTTTCTTTAAGTCATGTGAGGGTACACATCACCTCCAAAGATGGGATGCCCACTCTCCAGGAGTATATAATATCGACAGAACAGTTTCTTTTCCTTGTTTTCATAAAAATATGAATTGACCCTTTTGCTGTGCATTCAGTGTTATATATTTAAGGAAGTATTCTCAATTACAGAATTTGGCTGTCAGCCCTTTTCTGTATAAAAGACAAATATATTTTTTTATCACTGCTGAAGTGTTAAGTTGCTAAGTTCTTTAATATTTCCTCAGAAAAGTAGACTTGCTCGATGAGATTTCATCTGAAATGTCACAGTATTTGCAATTCCTGAGATAAGCACTTTCCAAAAGTGGTCCCATAGTGGAACTACCAACGCTAAGAAGGGTCCAGCTCAATGGCTTGGGCAAAGGAGCAGTATTCACAGCTTCTCCTGAGCTGTAGGGCTGGATCTGACCTCAGTTCCTTTAAAGATAAATCACTTCAGCTCTGCCTCCTTTTCGTAGATTGTATTTGCTTGCATCAACCTCACAACCCAAGCGGTGGAAAGAAGAAATAAAGTGAAGAAGGGATACAACCACCTCAAATATTTTGAGGGAAACTGTGGTCACTGAAGAGGAGGACACCATAAAATTTTGGGGGAGGAGCCAGAACAAAGCCATATATAACTTTGTGATTCGGGGGGCAACTTTCACCGAACTCGGGATGCGATCAGGATGTATTTGCAGAGGGGCTCCTGCAGCCTGGGAAAAGCGGGTGTTGATGCGATGAATTGCCCACAGGGAGGGCTTTCAGCTCACAGACTCACAAATGCAGATTCTGCCTCCTTGCTCCTGAAAAACCTCATTGCCAGATGTGGCAGGAAAAAAACTTCCCAGGTCACAAGTGAGGGAATTACTGCACAGAAACGCACCACAGCAGTGGCCTGGCCATGCATGTGGCTTGGCCAAAGCTCACCAGGAGCAGCCATTTGGGTGAGCAGGTCACAAACATCCCACTCTCCATGATCTCATGAAATTAGGTACATTCAAGGATTAATTTTGCCCAGCACCTGTATATTTGAGTAAACTGGATGCTTCCAGATTTACAGAGCAAATTATAAATTCTCCCAAAAATGCTTTAATATGAAATCCCCTATGAAAGTTGGGAATTGTCCTCTCAAAACCAACTTTCCCTGGCTATGATGCAATGAGGGGAAGGTATGAGAGTCCTGATTGTGATTGCAAAACGGCAAATAATTTCCCAGCTAATAAAGGCGCTTTTTTCATTCCCTGTGACCATCGTCTCCACCATTTTTTCCTCCAGTTCCCTGGAGTCGTGCCCCTCACAGGCCCTTCGTTTTGCCTTTTTATACAGTTTTGTTCAGCCCTGTAATCAAATGGCATCTTTTATTTCGCATAGCTGGGATATTTTGTGGGAGGGGAAGATTTGGGACAAGCGGTTCGTTATCATTTTAGCAGAACATGGCAATAACAACAAAGCAGGACAGCTGATACAAATCATCCATTTTATAAGTTCTAATACAGATAATGCAAGGAAAAGAAACACGTAACAGAAACCAGATATCTCAGTGGGGTTGCTACACGCCATCCACGGCTGGGCCATTTCGGCTCCTTCAAACGTTTCACATATTCCTCGTTAGGTTTTTTAGGGAGAGTCTGGGCAGAAGCAGAGCTTCATATCCGGCGTTTGAACGGCAGTTGGTTTCAAACTGTGGAGTCTTTTTGCCAGCAGGCCAGTTTTGGGGGAAAGAAAGGGGCATCTTCTGGTTGAGAGCCAGGGGGGGAGTGGGGGAATTCAGTCCCCAGCGCACCAGAACAAGGGGTGAAACTCAGCCCCGACTCCTGAGCCGTGTTGTGCAATGGCCTTGTGCGATTGCCATGTTCCTACCAGACAACAAGCCGACTTCAAACGGGAATACAAACCCAGGGCTAAACTTTATTGGGATTTCAATGGCCGCGCCAGCCACCTCTGAATACCAACCTGTGTTAGGGGCTCCCTGCAACTGCTGCTGTCATTTGGGAAAAGAATAAATAAGGGAGAGTTGCAGCTGCCTCTTCGTTAGCACATGCCCCTGGACCATCCCAGGAAAGGGTGAAGCAGCTTTGCCCAACTTTGTTGAGGGGTTGGAGGCATCAGGGAGCCCCCAGGAGCCCTGTATAGGCAGGTGGGGCACCCGTGACTGGGAGAGGGCCACAACTGTGTCATGTCACCACAAAGCTCCAGGCACACAAAGAGCTCCCACATACAGACGAAAAATGTCTTTACACACCCTCGGTTAAACGGAGCTGTTTAAAACACCACTGTGAAACATTTGTTTTCTTTTAAACTTGTTTTTCTTCCTTCCAAAGGTCACCTTAAGTGGGTCCCAGGTTCATTTTGCCAGGTTGTTTTTGAGCCGGTATTGACTGATTGCCAAATCTCAGCCTTGCTGATTGCCGGTTTATAACACGCTGATA
Source organism: Nycticryphes semicollaris (assembly GCA_013400055.1). Taxonomy (NCBI): domain Eukaryota; kingdom Metazoa; phylum Chordata; class Aves; order Charadriiformes; family Rostratulidae; genus Nycticryphes; species Nycticryphes semicollaris. The sequence continues at coordinate 130,049 of VXBJ01006476.1, read as the reverse complement.
AAGCCGGCTTAAGCCGCTTGTGCTCCCCCACCCCAAAAATGTCCCCTGTCATTCCTGACCCTCTCCCTCCACCACATCCCACCTCCCATCCCCGCTCACTGCCCCATATCACCTCCATCCCCATCTCCCTGGGCAGCGATGTCCCCAGCTGGGCACGCCGGGCAAATAAGGTCCAAGGATGAAGGTGGCTCCTGTCCCCAGTGTGGGTGTTGTCACTTCCTGAGCCCTGCAGCAGATGCCACAGCACCAGGCTGGAGGTGGCCGGGCACCCCCTGCTTCCCTGCAGAGCAGCCCCTGCCCCAGCACTCACTCCCCCAACAGCTTTCAGACCAAACATTTACTAAACAAAAATTTCCGGGGGAGTGGGTGAGAAAGGAAAAAAAAAAAAGAAAATGAGGGTGAGAAAAACCTACAGTCTTTATTTCTGCATTTTTTTAAGGCAATATATGTTTGTGCTTCGTTTTTTTATTAACTTTGATTAGCCAGATTTAAAAAGAAAAAAAAACAAAACTGTTGCAGACGGTTTTAAAAATTCTGAGCTGAACTAAAATACTTTGTTTAATCTGTCAGGGCATTATTCTGAGTCAGTGAAAACTGAATCGTTGAGAGGGAAGGAGGTTGTTTCCCTAGAAAATTAAAAGCTTTCCGTTTCTGGACAGTCTAAGTTATATGGGTTTTGCCACTGAAGAAAATAAAAGCAATTTGTTCCTTTTCCAAGTACAACATACGATTTTCCTCATTCCAAAGTGAAAATATTTTTAATTTGTGCTCCTTTTCCCCTTCTTTTTAGAAAAACAAAGCCAGGGCTTTGTGTGGCTGAATCGACTGTCCTGGGGAAGAAGCGTTACTGCCCCGAAAGATTACATGGGGTATTATGAAGACGCCGTCTTTCCAGTGAGATATGAAATCGCAGGGCAAGCTGATTGCAGGCAGAAGGATTTGGAGGTAGTCTTTTTGCAGGGATCGGGGTGTCAGTCGGAGAGTTGTAGCCAAATTTCAGCTTCATTCTGCCCGCGGAGGTTTCAGGCGGTGCGTACAAAGAAATTCTTCATTTTTCTAAAGCATTGCCTCAAATTGCCCCGTGTTATCCCCAGCATTAGCCACCAACAGCTGCCGCCTGGGATTTTTGTCCACAGTCTATATTTTTTTGGCGGTCATTTTGTTGAGTTTAAGACAAGATTTGGGTCGAAATCACTGTTAACATTTTCAGGGACTTCAGTAAAGGCAGGATTTCTCCACGCTAGGGATGTAAAACTGTTAATAGGGAGAGAAAACTCACCGGCTATCAATGTCTTGTGCTGTTCCGAAATGGGCTTCGAGCACACTGGAGTTTTTCTCCCTACTTATTCATGATTTGAAGATATTTCTCAGCTCACTTTGGGCACTTCTTCTCGCAGGGATTTGAGAGCAAAAGCCATTTTGGTTCATTTCATTAAGCACCTCAATTCAGGGATTTGCTTCTCGTCCTCGAACCAAAATATCTCTCAGAACCAAGTTTCCCATGCAATGTTTGTGTTCATTAATTTAAAAAAAAAAAAAGAAACAAACAAAAAAAACCCCCAAGACTTTCCAAGAACATCCCCTATTATTTACTTAAATTTTTCTATTTCCATGGACTTTTAACCAGCTTTTCCATCCCTTGCAGCCTGCCTGCCACTGGCCACAGGAGGGATTCAAACTGCACATTTGTTAAAAAATCAGAAAGTAGTTGTTTAAACCTAAATAAAAGTCAGAAGATTGATTTTTTTCCCCAGCTCAGGGAGGGGAAGGGGGAAGTTTTATTTTCTTGTTAACACAATTACAGGAATTGAGTTTTATTAAACAGCTTTTACTTCCAATTAAAAAGCAGTATGACACATGAACACCAGCAATGGGTAAGAAATAGATAATTGATTAATGCTGGGGTGGTTTGGGGCTTACCCCAGGGTAAGTGATGTTGGGAGATTGGGTTTCTTATCACACAGAATTTAAATCGGGTGATGTTCGGCCAGATTTCCCCACCGAAAATGAACTTTCCCAGGAGCTCCTTCCTCTTCTGTAAAATAAAAAGGGGGAAATGTCTCCTTTGTCCACCAGGTGGCACGAAGGGAATCCTTGCTGGAAACCAGCTGGAATATCAATGCCTTTAATAATATATTTGCTGTAGGAGATGGGAAGAGACTGAGGGTCCCATCAGCACCCATGTCACACCCCCAGGTGAAAACCACTTGTCCTGGGAGAAGCGGCATTGGTCATTTGGGTTCCTGTCCCCTTCAGGCTGTGGCTGAACATCCTGTATGTGGACTTGCAGGAAGGGTTTGCTTTGGATGGGCCAGTGGTGGAGGAAACAGAGGTATCCATCGCTCTACAGGGGCACAGACAGGGTTTTGGGGGCAAGGAGGGGATGCTCATGCCAGGGCACCCACGGAAGAGAGAGGAGCAGTGATGGGGAGCAGTGGTGGGAGCAGAAATAGAATGCAGAAATGGAAGCAGAGATGGGGGTAGTGATGGGGTGCAGAGATGGGGAGCAGTGATGGGAGCAGAGATGGGATGCAGAGATGAGGAGCCGTGACAGCCGATTCACTTCTTGGCCACGTAGAGATGGAACGATGTGCGAAATAAGGAGGGAGTTGATACAAACAGAGTGTTTATGGCCAAAGGAAAGGGAATTGTGAAATCTTCCTGGGGCCACAGGGCACTGGTGTGGTTAAACTTGGCTGGAGGGGGAAGCTCAGAGAGGGGAGCAGGTTTCTGGGAAGAGCAGGAGGCCGCTGCCGACAGCAAAATATGGATGAACCATCAAAGGCAGAGAGGGAGGGGAGGAACGGGTGGGCTTTCCTGCAAAGATGGGTGAGGACAGAGCTGGAAACATGCATGTCCTGAGACTGGCCATGGGGGCTACATGGTGGGGATCCAGCTGCAGCCAGCTGCTGGGCTGCCCAGCCCCAACTCAGCCTAGCAAGGCTCCACTCTGCAGCCCCAGCCCTTGCCTCGGGCTGAGCCTGGAAGACTTATCAGAGAGACTAGGAGGTTTCTGCATCTTTGGGTATCTCGGATAGAGACGACTGAGAATGGAACTGCAGTGCAGAGGCATCGGGAGTGCAGCAGTGAGAGGTAAAGGCACAGCAGGTAGGTTTTAGACTGGCCTCAGCCTTCTGGCATGGCACAGGCATGAAGAACGGCACTGGGGACATCCATGAGAAGCATAGCCAGGCTGGATCCGGTGTTCTTAAACCCCTATAGCCACTGTTTTCTGTACAGACCAAGGGGAATTACATATTTGTATAAAAAGGGAACAATTACTACTCTCTACCATAAAGGAAACCAATCCTTTCAGAGCCCAGAAATGAACCTGAAGGTAGGAACCTCTCAGTGCTGGGCACTGACAGTCTGAACAGACCCTTCTGCCTCCCTGCAGCATCTTTGCTACCTGCCTGGTCTTCCCTTCAGCCTTGGAGCAGTTTCTGGGTGCTGGGACCAGGACTGCCCTTAGCCACCCCTTCCCATCCCACACACCGGAGCCTGACACTGCATGGGGTGGCCAGACCTTCATCCTCAACTCATGCTCCAGAAGTGCTCAGGCAGCTGTTCATGGACAAGGATGACACTTCAGGAGCCTGCAGGATCCCCTCAAGAAATCCCAGGACAGGGAAGAGGCACTGGGTACAAAGGTAGAGCTTAGGAGAAGGCAGGAGCAGGGAGGCAGACTGCAGCACTGGGACCAGCAGCAGGAGCGTGGGAGCGAAAATGAATTTGGGGATAAAAATAAGCCTGATGTGCACGGAAGAAACCAGCCTGTCACATCACACAAGGAAACATCGGTCCTGCATTTGTCATCCCCCTAAGGTGCAATGGAGAGGTCAGTGCCTGCATCCCCCTGGCTGCGCATGGGATGCAGGAGGGAAACATTGGGGAGGTGGATGGAGTAAACCAGTAAGAACCCGGCGATTTCAAAGCCATTTCTACCATTGTGTTAAAATATGTTTATATCTCAGTTCTTTACGGAATATAAGCAGTTTTCTCTTCTTGTATACATTTGCACATCTTCAGTGCAATCTGCCTTGCATCAGGCATTGATATATCGGTATAGTCTCTGAAAAGTCAGCTCTCGGGTAATATAAATAGCGTACTGATATTTAATCTGCTTTCAAAAATAGCTACATTACAAGAAATTCGACGGACTTGAAGGCTTTTAATCACCTCTACTTAGTCACTCAGGGATAGGCCAATAATGCCATCATTTCACTCAAAGAACTGAAACAGGCACAACAGAAAATTCTTAGGCACAATAATTGCTTTCTCCACAAATATTTACGCTGAGGCTAAGAAAATATTTTGGAAATTTACAAATATCTTTCTCTCTTAATTTTCCCCAGCACTTTAAATATTGATCCAAAAGAAATGTTATTGAGGTTGTTGCACATTTTTTTTTCTTTTTTATTTTTTTTCCTCTTTTATATCCATTTCAGGGCTGTGGGGGAGATCGCTGCCGTGGATTAGGCGAGTCCAGCTCATAGTGCTTTGCTGGACCCCAGCCATCAGCAGCAGCTCCCTCTGTTGCTTTTGCCAGTATTGCAATTTTTATAAAAGCCAGAACTATTTTGGCTGTGGACAGGCAGTGGAAGCTGCCCCTCTGGGGTTTAGTTGGTTTTTTGGGTGGGTTTTTTTTTTGGGGGGGTGGTGGTGATGTTTCTTGTTTGCTCCCACGAAAGTACTGAAAAACAAAAATTCAAGGGAATACAGGGGCAGGGGTTGGAGAGATGCAAAGGGCTGTGGAGGGGAAGGCAAGGGAGGGAGCAACAGAAAGAAGCAGGATGCTCTGAGAGGTGCCGTGGCTGTGAGAGGAACAGGGCTAAATACTGTACAAGCCACGGAATTAGGGGTGGGAAAGCAGCAAGCTCTGACAAGGATGGTTTTGTGGCTGCAGCAAAAGGCCAGGGCAGACTTCTTAAATAACCTCCTCCAAGTTGCCTTAGGCCCTGCAAAGATTTAATATATTATTGAACTTAACTCACTTAATAGCCATGTTGGACTCAATGGAGCTATTCATGTGAGTAAAGCGTCGGTCTTAGCAGATCTGCTTCCTAATCTCCGAAGCAGGGAGAGCACTACCTCGGGAGAGAGCTGCCGGCAGCAATTAATACGGGAGGAAGGCTGAGCCCCGGCATCGCCAACGTCCCTCTATCAGCGCCGATAAACCAAGCGCGGTGCCACGGGTATCGCACCCATCCTGACCCGCATCAGCCCCGAGCTGTAGCCCAAAATGCTGACATTTTCACCATTAAGTTATCTATGTCCACTCTTTGAAAGAAGAACATGTGCCTCACGTACACTGTATGCTTAAGCAACCGAAAGGTAAAAAAAAGAATAAACCCACAGTTGCACACTAATAAGTACTGTCATTATCATTGTTCAACTGCCTAAATTTGAAAGGATGGAAAAGGTTGTAGAGAAGGCAAAAAGCTCATCTGAAAGTAAATTCAAAGTGCCACTTACTCATTTTTTGAATAGAGTGTAACCCCTAATAAAATATAAGTGAGGCAGATAAAAAAGATCTGCAAACACAGATCCCACGTTCCCACTTACGGTAATTGGTTATATTTAAAGTCAATTAATAAAAAGCTCTGGTTTTAATTAAATTAAGTACAAGTCCACCTCTATTTCCCAAGGAGATGAAATCCTTGAAAAATACCGCACATAGCTGCACACAAATTGCCTTTTCCCAAAGAGAGCTTCAGCATCTCGAAACATGTCCTGGATGAGAGCGGTTGTATCCAAACTGGGCACAGCTAATTGGTACCCTGGAGAGATTTTACTCTTGGCATTTGAGAAATAATGAGAATCAAAACCATTAGTAGGCAGGGAAAAAGGGTGATAGAAATTCTAGCCTCCTCTTTTATGTCATCTTCATATTATGTTATCTCCGGGCAAGAATTCCTGGTAATTTTCCTTCTGAAGGCTAAGTAACTCTATGTTTAATGTTACGTGTTTGAGAAACACAGCCCTTCATTGAACAAAGTTTGTAAAAATTGCTCAGGCAGATAACTAGTGCATGGAGATGATAAAAGAAGGAATTGGAGCTACTCTGTTCTTGGTAGATCCCATCCTATTTACTAGAAGAGGTTCACACAGACGTTACCCTAAAAGGACGGATGAGAAATGTGATTTTTTTTTTAATTTTTTTTTTTTTTTGGTGGCAAACATTTCGCACTTTTTTGCATCTTCATGACAAGAAAAAATCAAATGCACGTGTGAATGTCTTCAGCCTTGGAGATGGGTGGCTGCTTAGCGTCAGGCTGGAAAGCAATCTGGAAGTCAGAATCGTACTACTGTGGTTATCATCAAAACTAATCAAACGCCGGTATCCGAAAGTGTGAAACCCTTTCAGCAGGCAAATCAAAAAATGCACCATTTCTCAGAACCGAGGCAGACCAAACAAGAAATTGCAAACACATGTCTGGAAGCAGCTCCAGCTCCGCACATCTCAGCGAGAAAACCGCGATGTCCCTGAGACCGGGGGGACATCGTCGGTCCTGCCCCGTACGAGCAGCCACCCCTTCAACTTAAACCAGCCTTTTTTCCAAGACCACTAAGAGGGTCATGCTAATCCTAATAGAAACAAAACAACTTAAAGCAAAGGGCTCAGAGAAAAACATCGGGGAGCAGGCTGTGGAGAGGGAAGCAGGCTGGCTTCCCAGCATCCTTGCTCACCGAAGCAGAGGGCTCGAGCCCCTGGCCTCTTTTTTTTCTCTATTTAGAGATTACTTCGGGTTTTCAGAAGGATTTTAGGGTTTGGTATTCTTCTGTCTCTCAGCTAACACAGGAAAAAAAATTATCCCCTGACCTAGAAAAACTTATGGCTGAAAGTAGGTAGAAAAATATCGCCTGGCTGTGATTTTTCTAACAGAGGAATACGCTGCACTACTTGGATAGTTTTATTTGATACAAATCCTTACATCCCATTCTGTGAACAGGCAATAGAGCTGCGTGCACACAAACCAAGAGATGAAAAATTTCCAGGGCACATTATCAAATTTCTTTAGAAATTCATTAATTCTCAGCAATCTCGCTAACCTTGTATTTCCCACTATCACCACAAAAGAGCACAACCTTATGTATGTTTTCTGCCTAGATAATAAATAACCTCAGCAAGACAACCAAGAGAAATATTTCAAATTACTGCGGCTTCACTGCACACCATGGGGTCACGAACGTAAACCAGCGAGACTCAACCCTTTACCAGTCTCATGCAGAATAGCTTAATGAGTTTTTCAAACCTATGAATGAAACCATCGAGTTACCCAGACCTGCAGTGCAGGATGTGCTGAGCGAGGAGAGTCCTCTCTGCCAACCCCATCTTGCCCTGTATAAACGGGTTGTGCTTTTATTTCTACATGTAGAAGCAAACTCAGGAGTAGACTCTGGATGTTTTGCTCTAAGGCGGTGAAATCCATGAATGACTATCAGGGTAATGCCTTGAGCTAGAGAAGCCAAAGAAGGAATGGTTGATGCCATCCCTCCAGCGTGCCTGGCAGCTCTGCTCCGAGCCATATGCCTCATCTGGTGGGAATCAGTGTTTTATCTCATGGGTGGGAAGAGACAAATGGTCACAAAAGCAATAACAACAACAAGCAGCACCATCACCTCCCTGAAGAAGTGTCCTTGGCTTCAGCAGCAGCCTGGGGCTGGGTCAGTTAATGTAGTTTTAGTTCAGGTAGGAGAGTCCATCCTACTCAACTCCAAGCAATTACCCTTTGCGAACTGCAAACCTTAGGAGAGTTGCAGAGAGAAAATGGAGAGATCCACAGAAAGCGATGGAGCCAGGGGAAACTCTGCATAATTGGCATCTTGGTATGTCCCTGAGGAAGCCAGACTTGGATGCAACAAAATGTCATGAAGAAAAATCTGGTCTAGTGGGAGGTGTCCCTGCCTATGACAGAGGGCTTGGAACTGGCTGGTCTTTAAGGTCCTTTCCAACCCAAACCATTCCATGATTCTATGAAAACACCATCACAAACTATGGGTCGCTCCTTCCTAAGGCCAAGCAAACAACAGCTGTGGGCACCATTATCCTGGTTGGTGTTGAAATTTAATTTCCCATGGCAGCTTCCGTGGATGAACCATGGCCAACCTGGCACCCACTTTGAAATCCAACTTGGGGAGCGGGCAGTGCTGAGCTGCGAGGAAGGGGACATGATCTAGGATGCGAGGAGAGGGAGAGGACGTGGTCTGTGGTGCCAGGCACCACCCACAGACCCCAGCACGGTGGGGCGGATGCGGGGTCACATGAAACAGCCACATCTGCTTGCATTTCATCACCGAAATGGTAAAGTTTGACTTTAGCTTGACCTTGCAATTCACAAGCTCCAGAAAAAGGAAAAAAAAAAAAAAAAAAAAGAAAGAAAAAAAAAGTAAGAGAAAGCAGCTAAAAAGCAAGCAGGAACTAAAACAGGCTGTAACCTCATGGTACAGGATGAATTAAAACCAAATGAGCTACTTTTCAATATAAGCAGAGTCTGGTGTGATTTTGCTGAGGGTGCTGCAACATTTGAACTATTTTGTCTCCATAATACAAAAATCCCCGAATGAATCTGTTTACACCAACACTGCCTGAACATTTCAGGACTCATACCTGGAAGCCCTTTGAGAAAACGTGTTAAAAATCCCCTCTGTTGGCAAGATGTGGCTTTTCCAAAGCAAGATTGGGACATACTTGTTTTTCAAACTTCCCCCAGGAAACAGTTGTCTAATGCTAATTAGCAGTTATTCCCCGGGATCCGTGACTCAGATCCTCGCTGGAACACCCTGGGTTTGGTCCAGGGGATCTGGCCCACTGGGTATCTCGCAGGACTTAGGCGAGCAGCTCTTTAGGCCAATATTGGATCAACATTTCACTGCTGCCACCGCCGTTGCTGGTCCCCAGGAACCCCCCTGCTCCTCTCCTTCCCCAGGGTGGTCCCGATTTGTCCCGCTGCCCCCTTCCCCAGTTTTTGGAACAGGCTGCCACCAAGGGCTCTGCAGACACCAGGCTGCACCCAAGGGGCTTGGATTTACCGAACACACCGTGACCGTTAACGCCTTCGCCTCCACGCCACCCCTCCCCTGGGTATTCAAGTCTTTTTTCCAGCACGTCGCTAGTTAGACACGAGATCATTAAGTGTCATCATGTGTGTCAGTGGCAGGGTAAAAGAGGAGAAGCTTTTGGCTGGGCTCCAGTCCCAGCAATGTATGCATTTCTTGCTGCCTCTGAGCTACGGTTTGGCCCCAGAAAATGCGTTGCAGATTCAAACTGTGTACCAAAAATGAGGCAATGTTTTCACTTCTGTCAGAAAAAACTCGTCAGCTGGTGAGCGTGTACTGGGTATGTGTATTTACAAAACCAGAACGGAAAAGTGGTGTCTGACGGCCCCTCTCCCCTGCTCCTCTGCACTATCCCCAGGGAACAGACAGCTATTTATTGCCCAACCCCACTTTGTTAAACTTTTGTGGTAGCATTTCATTTCTGGCTGGGATAGTGTCTGCTACAGAAAACCTATTAATGACTTCCAACTACCCAACCCTTTTCTAAAAGCAGAGCCAGTGCTACAAATATGTTTTTAGGATCTCGTTCTTCTCATCTCTGAATGTACCCTGCAATCACCCAGTGACATCTCCGACTGCTTTCCTTCATACGCCATGGGCCAACAAAATGTCCCCTAAAGCCACTGGCAGGGACACCATCCCATTAGGCCTCCCTCCTTCCACGGTGCCAATATTTAATACATGGGTGAGCTCCTGGCTCTGGAAAAAGGGCATGAGAAAATTCCCCAGGATTTCAGCAGGACCAGGATGCCACCTACTGCTCTTTATCTTCAGGTGGGTGCTCCCACATTAAAAGCCAGGATTGAGAATCACTTTTTGCACACCTTTAAGAGGCTCACAAGGCTGGGTGTAAGAACATGTCACATTGTTAAACTGGAACGGGGCAGAAGTTCAGGGCTAGGGGGAATACCAGACCATTGCTGTGCACCCTTTCACTCACTGATCCCAGCCATCCTTTTCTTCTTCTCTACCCAAATATTTGTATGACCCTTTAAAGACACTTTCCTGGGGTGAGCTGACTTTTATTAGAGATGCAGAAGCCCATGGTCACCCAGGCACATGGTAGGCACGATGCTCTGGCACAGCCACCACATCAGCCCGAGCCATAACCTCGGTCCAGACACGGCTAATTCTCTCTCCTCTTGCCCTGACTTGCGCTGCCTGAACTTTTGCTCTGTCCTGCTGAGTCACTTCTATTCAGCTGATGATCTATGTCATCCTTTATGCAAACAAGCATAAATGGACTAATTAATCCCCGGGGTAACCCCCACCGATTTCAGTGGAGCAGCAGCCAAAGTGGAACAGGACTAACATCTTTAATCTACTCTTTGTTCCTGTAGCACAGCCTTTGCCTTGTCCACGAGTCAAAGTAGACCTCTAATTATATGGATTTGGCTCTTAATCTTTTCTGGTCTCAGGAGATTCCAGTTGCTGAAAATTATGGATTTCACTTGGAAACCGACGAGGGTCTGTACAACATCACCAAAACACCTTGTTGGGAAGCCGGTGACATTCTGGGACCCGTGCACCAAAATCAGTGCTGAAGACAGAGAGGCTCAGGATTAACCACCGGGAAATCTGAATTCCTGCAGTTCGGCTCCCATCTATCACTCCCAGCCACGGCACAACTTCATTGTGCAAAGTACCACATTTGGACCTTTCTACATCATTTCAAAATTGACTTATTGCCCAAACCACCCTTTCAGGGGTAAGACAGCGAGTGATTTTTGCAACCCAGGAGTGGACAGGTGAAAATGGGAAGTGTCACCATGCATTTAAGTGGCTTCATGTGAAAATACCTGTCTTTTAAATCACAGTCAGAGCCTTCTTCATCTCAAGCTTTGCTGTTTTTTTCCTTCCCCTATCCCATAACTTTCCTCACAGCTATGTGCAGCTGAAGGGTTTGTGACAGTGATTGTCAGAGACTAAACAATAGATCAGAGCCACGGCCGGGAATCTGAAGGTTTTTCTCTTTTTTTCAGAGTGGAAAAGACGAGTTGCAGCTGACAGCTGTCCATAAAAATCCTAACGTACAAATCGTATAATATAAACTAAAGAGAGACCAAAAGTACCACTGAAAAAAAAAGAAAAATGAGCTTGTTAGAACAGTCTGTATTACAGCTGTTTCCCTTGACAGTTTTCTGTACCCTAATACGCTCAACAAATTGGCAACCTGTCCTTATATATTTGCATCAGGATTCCCTTAAGGGAAATGTCTATATTATTCTGTTTTGGATAAAGGAAGCAGTTTGATATGACAGGTAGGTCAAGTGTTTCTTTAATAAAGCGTATGGATAGGAAGAAAGAAACAGGCTATTGTCAATGACTTGACAAATAGGTAGATATGCCCCCCTTGAGTATAGCCAGGGAAAGCTACTAGATAAATCGCCCTTGTTATTTTGATTTAACCACTTTGTTGCTGAATACATCTTTTCCCTGAGTCCTCAGTAAAGGTCATACCAAAGATTTCTTTATAGACTCTGTAGCGCGACATGAACTCCATTTGGGTTTTAGTTCTGCAGAACAAGTCTGGACCTAAGTCGTGAAATAATTTCTGTATTGTGTTGACGTGTGTAAATACTTACATGTGGTACGAGTGGGTGGATGTTCACACTGTCACTTCAGAACAGATTGTCGCCTCAGTTCAGGCAGCATCTGCTCTGGGAACCCACACGATGCTGCCCATCCCCTTCCACTCAAAGGGACCATGAACACAAATGAGGAGCATCCTTGTCCCAGTGTGGACATGGGGCCAAATTCACCCCTATCCCCAGACTTCATAGCCTTTGCAAAAACCCAGTACTGCTGATTTGATGGCTGCTGCCCAAATCCAAACCAGCCAGGGTTACCTTTCACTGGGACACTTCCCAGTGAAATCCAGCCCTGGAATGTGGAATTACCCCAGTTCTCCTTAAAGATGCTGGGATTTACTTATGAAAGCCATTTCGGAAGGCTGGGGGGGAAATTTTTTCCCAAGGTGAACCTGGAGATCCTTCAGCCATGAGGCCACCGCTAGTGGAGTTACCTGTAGAAGTGGGCAAAAAGCCTCCAAGCCTGTTTGACTGGTGGATCCACCAGTTTCTGGCCCTTCAGGGGTTTGGGTGCTGCAATAGCCAGGTCCAGCGTGGTCAAGGCATTCTCGGGGACACCCACCCCTCCGTCAGGACACACTGTTATGGCTGCAGCCCCAGCGCTGTTACAGCTGGTCACAGGCAAATATCTGAGCTGTGCTCAAAGCCTGGATTAGGTAAATACGTATTTAGGGACCTTTTACAGCAGAGAGCACTCTCTCAATTAATTCTAAAGGCCCCCTTGGAGCTATTAGGGTCTGTTGTGTAAACACAGGGGAGTGAATATCTTTTAAGTTCTTCTTCTTTACTCCGAGGATGAAGGTTTCTATCGCTTAATACAAAACCTCTCGCTTTGGTTGCAGCTTGGCAGGCAGATTCACACACCAAGAGAAAATGGGTTTTTTTGGCTGAAATGTAGATGAAAACCCAGATCAAACTCTGTAAACTACAAAAAGAAAGTATTGAGAATATCATCTCTGTGGAGATTCTTCATTTGCTCATCCCCAAGAAAATACCAGTTTTCTTTAAAATATTGCATTTCTTGGCCATTTGGCAGTGGCCACTCGGGCTGTGTTTCTGGACTCATGACTGTTCACTCAGTGCTCAGCCCCTGCCAGGACGAGGCGAGATGTTCTGCCTGCCCAGTGTATTATGATATATAAAATATCTAAAGGTCCCTTCCAACCTTGACGATTCTAGGATTAATAATGGCACAAAGACTTCTAGAAGCCTTGCTGCGTAATCAGCCCATGGCCTTAGTGATGGGTTTTATCAGAGTTAGGTTAATGGTTGGACTAGATGATCTTAAAGGTCCCTTCCAGCCTCAACAATTCTATGATTCTATAGGCCNTATCAATTACTACCTCAGTTGTCGCTAGATTTAAAGAAAAACTGATGTAAAAGGCAGCAGCACAAAGATGCATTGGGCTTTTCACCGAGGCTTTGCATGGGCCTATAGAATCATAGAATTGTTGAGGCTGGAAGGGACCTTTAAGATCATCTAGTCCAACCATTAACCTAACTCTGATAAAACCCATCACTAAGGCCATGGGCTGATTACGCAGCAAGGCTTCTAGAAGTCTTTGTGCCATTATTAATCCTAGAATCATAGAATCGTCAAGGTTGGAAGGGACCTTTAGATCATCTAGTCTAACCCTTAATGTAACACTGCCAAAAACACCTCTAACCCATGTCCCTCAGCACCATGTCTGCCTGGCTTTTAAATATCTCCAGAGACGGTGATTCCACTACGTCCCTGGGCAGCCTATTCCATTATTTGACAACCCTTTCAGTGTAAAAATTTTTCCTAATATCTGATCTAAACCTCCCGTGGCACAACTTGAAGCCATTTTGTCTTCTCCTAAATTTGTTAATGACATTTTTTATGTCATTAACATTGTCTCTTACTCTATAGTGACTGCCCCATTAAAATTATGAGCTGTGGAAAATATATACACCATAATTTCCTGAGAGAGAAGTCCATGGTGAAGCACAACCCAGGCACCTGGTGGGAGGCCAACCCCAGACCCAACCATCCAAGAGATCAGCCTGCCCAAGAGCAGAGAGGCCACCAAGGTCTCCATTCCCTCATGTGCCATCCTTTAAATATATGGAAAATTTCCTGTATTCTTTACCAAGGAAACAAACCACATTTCAGTTAAATTTTTCTCTTTAAACTCACAGGTGCTTCTGGTGATACTTCAGATATTTTTGCATTTGGTGTTCCTGTTTTGTTTTGTTTCCCAAAACCAAGGAGTTTTTGCTTCACATTACTTGGAGTGGTTTGAGTTCCTCACTCAGGAGCACAGAGTCAATGTGTTTGAGTTGCCCAGTCCATAGGTTAAAAATGAGAAAGGAACTTATTTTGAAATGACATATTTTCTTTATTTTTCCTGTAATGAAAACACTCTCGCTTCATTTGCATTTTGTAAAAGTCTTTCTTTTGACCACTTTTCTTTTTCTTCCCCAGCGTTAAGTTTCAGCCTAAACCAAGTTGACATATTCCTTTTAATGTGTTTTTAAAATATGCTTAATGGTGCTGAAAGCTAAGGAAGCTCAAATATAATTCCAAAAGCCTGAGCCCACCAGAAGCCTAATGCAAACATTATTATAAAAACTCTGCTTTGGTTAGAGGTTTCAGGGAAACCTGGGTGTTCGTTAACAAAATCAGAAACGTTATCTGCACGAGGAAAATGTGTTCTGTCGTCTGGCATCTTGACGGCCGTTCAATTCTTCTTTTTTTCTGCACCCAGAAAATCTGTTTCCAATGTTTCCGCCACAGAGAATATGGAACAGCAGGAGCAGGAGTAGAAGTTGATGCAGGAGGTGGTGGGGGGTTTAATGATTGTTATTCAGCTCACATCTCCGGCAGGCACACTCCCTCTCCCCAGATTTCTCCCGAGAAATCGGCTGAATAAAGAGCGGCTCCGATGCAAAGGGAGGGAGAAAGGAAGAATATTTCTCCGACCCACATGGGACAGGCATGTGAATTGTCCAGCAAACCTTAATCAATAGTCCCTACACTTCCCCGGCATCTAATCTTTGCCAAACGGAGGAGGATGGTGAGTAATTTGTCAGGCTGGGGAAGGGCGGAGGGCACAGGGGCTCCCAGACCCCTTCGCCTCCTCACCCTGCTGAGGACACCCACTTTTAGGGAGTTTTTCACTTGGCCATATCATCTCCCACCCAAAGGACATGTCCCCCAGCACGCACTGCAAACAATCCCCTTGCCCTGACCCAGAAGGACCAGGCTGGGCTGAGCCTCCAGGAGAGCACTGAAAAGCCTGTTTGGAAACAACAGCAAGATTTCTTCAGTCCTCGGTGAAAGAACATCTGTGGAGAGCTGTGTCTGAGGTGGTTTTCAGGAGAAGAGCTCCCTTACTTACCCTGGCACCAGCCCCTGCTACGCAGAGACAAAAATCCATCTGGGACTCTTTGGTGGTGTCTGGAATTCTGCTCCAGGCGAGCACACATCTCAAGCATTGCCTTGAAACGTTTGCCATTTGCTGGGAAGCTACTGTTGTAACTTCCAAAAGAGGC
The DNA here is from genome assembly GCA_013400055.1 of Nycticryphes semicollaris. Lineage (NCBI taxonomy): Eukaryota > Metazoa > Chordata > Aves > Charadriiformes > Rostratulidae > Nycticryphes > Nycticryphes semicollaris. Next base: position 114,879 of record VXBJ01006476.1, on the reverse strand, counting down.
AAAAGCACAGGTTTCTCTGGATATTTTTCTCTTCCCACCTCAGCAGGGCAGGAGCATGCTTCATTTCATCTCCAACCAAAAAAAACCTTCAGGTCCCGAATGGACCTTGGGTTTTCACACAGTGCCTTTCCTTTAAGGGAAGGAGAGCCAAAACCAAAATAACCTTCCTGGAGATATGCCGTCAGCACAGAAATAATGCAGGACTTCTCTTCCTCACCAGCCACAAAGGAAGGATTTCATTCAACGTCAGCGGGCTCCCTGCTACATGCCTAGTGGTGAGAAGCACGTGGAAATCCTGACTGTGGTGCCCCTGCCTTGCTTCTGTCAGGGGAAACACCACATTTACGTTTCGCTGCCAGCACAGTAACGTGGTAACATCTCATTTTTTTGGCCGTGTCACCTTAGGACTCCTTGAGATGAACCTGAGCAGGAGCCTGTTTGCCAGGATTTCCTGCCCCAACAGGGTTTTTCCTGAGGAGGAATGGTGTCAAACCGCTTGTGCTGTCCCTCCCTGTGTGACAGGCTCAAAACGCCCTCGCCCTGCCATTAAAGCCTTCCCCGGCTCCCAAAGAAATGGGATTTGAGCTGAGATGAGAGCGGGCAGAGCTGATGAGAGGATGAGGACCCTTTCCAGGAGTAGTATTCGGAGCACCCCGAGGGTACAAAGCAAAACCAGCCTGTCCTGCATCCCCTCCAAACCCTCCCTCAGCCTTCCTGGCTGCTTCCTGCGCCAGCTCTCGATAGCTGCTTGCCGTCGAGCTGCATCCAGTCTGGCACAAAAACCCAAATTCCATTGTTTGGAATTTCACATCCAGCTATTTCAGGCCAGCTTTCTTACATCGCTTGTTGTTTTAAAAAAAAAAAATCAGAACCAACGATTGCAGAAAACAAACTTTTTTTCTTTTTTTTTTTTTTTTAATTTTGCTGATGCTTCAGCTAGGAAATGATCTTGATTCAAAAAGATATTCTTTCTCTTGAAAAACGTGCTTAGATGCGTGAATCCGTTCACAAGAATATTCGCTGCTACTGGATTAGCAGCAAAATAAGAAAGGAAAGAAAACCTGAACTCAGTGAACCATGATCAAGTAATCCAAGGAAATCAGCATGTTTCTCTCTAGACAGTTCAGAATACCAAATGTTAAGACATAAGAATCCCACTAAATATACCACTTCTCTTTATCTCTGTAAATGGCTAACAATATTTTAAATTCTCACCATTTTTACATGAGTCATCTGTATTTACTGGTGATTTAGAGCTCGGATCATTTTTTAACCTAACAATTTAAGCTTTTTTTTTTTTTTCCTTTAATGCATTTCCAGCCTTCCTGAAAGGCTGCAAAATGTTCAACCTTCGGAGAGGGAATAAAAGAACCTGATAGGAAACATTTCTCAGCTCTAGCTCTAAGCCAAGCTCATGATTTCTGAAAGCTTGGATTAAGCAATACAGCTACATGAAAACAAAGAGACTTGAAATGATGCAGAGTGGAGTAAGAGGTGTATTTGCCTTGATTTTATTTCTATTCATCCTTTCTTTTTTTTTCCTCATTGCTGATTGTCTGACAATCTCTTTTAAAAACACTATTCCAGGTTTCACAGCTTAGCACCTGATTAGCATCTTCCAACCGCTCTTCATCTTTCCACCCCTGACTCTGACTTTACGCTGGGTGGATTTGGGAGGACTAAGCGGATGGTGGGTCCCATCCTGAAGCCCATCTTCAGCCACTGCCCTTGGGCATGGAGGGGGATGATCCAACAGCTCACTGGGGTGGAGATGTCCCTTGGGGCTCCCCATGAAAAGCTTTTCCCTGTGCTGCAGGAGGCTGCACGCTGCAGCTCAAATAATTAGTGAAAGCCTGATTTAGTGCATATATTTGCTTTATTCCTTTATGATAACACAACAAGGAAGGGAGTGGGGGAATTCAGCTGGCAGGCAATGCAGCCATCGCCTGTGAGCTCTGTCAGGGCAAGCCCCGGCCATGCGGCAAAGGAGCCCCTTGTTCGGTCACGCCGCAAGGATGGGGCTGATGCTGCCAACTGCTGTGTGTAAAACCCCATGGAAACCCTTCATTCAACCATGGCCCGGGCTGGGCAAACACCCCAGGGAGGGCTCAGATGATGTCCGGCCACCTCCAGAGCCACCGGCGAGCGCAGGACGTGCTCCCATCGGCTCTCGATGTGCCAGCGTCCCCGCCTGCAGGAAGGGTGGATGATCAGAAATAGTCCCCCATCAGGGAAAGGGGGCAAAACACCATAAATCATATTTAGTCTGCTGGAACCTCCAAGTGATAAAACAGTTGAAAAAGACTACTTTATTTATAAAACACATATGGAGACCTTAATCAAGCCAGGAATGAGGTCATTTCTGCCAATTAAGTCTCACTCATTCTGCAGTTGGAAGCAATCAAAACAAAGGCAGAATTATCAATGGCGTGTCTATGTGCTGCAGCCCCAGAAAATGCCCGTTGTGCTGGGGCTACAGTAAATCACCTCTCACCGTGTGCTGGGGAGGCTGGTGCCCTCAGCTTCCCTGGACCTGGGGAGGAAAGAAGGGCTTAGCATTTTTACCTAATTAATGGGTAGCATTTTGAACATATGCTATCTCAGTCTTATTTTAAAGGAAAAGGCGGTATTGTAACTACATGGCAAAAAGACAGTGTTAAATCCAAGTTCCCATTTGGAACCAGTTTATGTCTGCCCCACTCCAGTCTTCCCAGAACTCAGAGGGGTTTTTTGCCCTGTGCTGTTTATCCAGGTCAAGGAAGTTGCAGTCGTTGCCTCTTGTTGAAATATCCCCATTATACCTTATTTGCCTTAGTGGTGACCAAACAGTGGGAACTGCCTTTGCGCAAAGCAAGAAGACAAGCACTGTAGCTATAAGCTCAATGTGCTTTATTTAATATTAGACACAGAATACCTGCCAGCCAACCTTTAACAAGGGCATGAATTGATTGGCTTAATGTAATGAGTGATAAACTGACAGGCACAGAACTCTGAACTCCCGTGCAACTTCACATGCAAGACCAAGATTTTGGCTACACATTAATGATCCTCCCAACACCTCTAGAATTATTAATATGTTCCTTTTAAGTAGGAGGTGAGGCATGGAGAGAATTGTTCCATGTGGATGTAGTGAGCCCAGTGATCCTGAGCAGCTTGTGCACTGCTCTGATTAAAATCATTCCTCTGCCATTGCAGAAGCAAACAGTGGAGCCAAGAAATCTGCAAAAGGACTTAGATGCCCAAGCACGAAATGGTGATCTTCCAACCTCCCTGACCTTGCAGCAAGCATCTGTAAACATCTGTGTTTTCTACATTAAAGTTCTCCAGATGTCTAAAATTCCCAGAAGTTCCCTGCTCCCTCTCTGTGCAGTGCAGCTCAGGGCTTATCTCACACGGAAACTGTGTCGGCTTCTGCAGAGGAGGCTTCTCCACCCATCATCACTGCACCCTGAGCTCCAGCCCCAAACCCAGAAGAAGTTTAGGAGCTCTACACAGAGACACACACCCTTCTCCGAATGCCTGAAGACCCCTTTCTTCTGCACCATATGGATACTCCATCACCAGGCATGATGCCACTAAATGTGGGAGGCACCAGAGAAGGAGAGACATTGAGGCAGATCTCGCAGGACCTGGGGTGGGTGCAGGGGAGCACCCACACAGCCTCTGCACCCTCCTCTAGCAGCAACCAGTAACCAGCATGGGGCCGAGGAGCCCTGGTCGGTGCCATGCCCTGTGCAATGCTGCGGTGACAGAGGCACGGGTGGCTCCACCCCAGCCCTGGTGTTCCTCTAGAGGTCGAGGACATGTCCCAGCAGGTCGATGTTTTTAACTCTTGGGGAAATGCTGGGGTTGAGTGATGAAAGCTGTTCCTACGAGGTGGAGCCATGACCCCAGGATGATGTGCGATTCCCACTCCTGGTGTGCAAATGAACAGCTGTCGAGGAGAGCGCGTCCTTCCTTCTCTGCTGACCCAGACTTTCCTCCTGCTTGGCCTCAGCGTGCCCTCACTGGGCTCAGGATAACATCTGATCCCAGGGCGTTTCCTTGCTGTGGTCCAACATTTTACCGTGGCTCATGATACCATCTCAACCTGGGGCGTTCCCTTCCTGTGGTCCAGCATTTCACCATGGCTCAAGCAAGCAGCACTAGTGCTTCATAGTGCTTTTTTACACCAGTGAAAATGCAGACATAAAACCAGACAATACGCTAAAGTCAGTAATGGAGGTCTCCTTCAATTATACGTGGCAAACACAGGGAATCAGCATGGATCCTGCAAACTAAAAGTAGAGTCTGACACCAAAGGATGAGCCCATGTCCTGCTGGGAGGCCGCACCAAGGAAATAATCTAATGACCTGGTATCACACTTTGACCATCACACACCCATTCCTTTCCCCATGAACCTTCCCAGCATCCAAATTTGGTTTTGTGGCACAGTTTAGTGTCCAAGTGCCAGACACCTCATGAGCCAGGACAGGGAAGGCAGCAGAAACCTTCTGTCTTGCTCGCTTTGCTCTGGTGTTTGCTGTCCCCAAATCTTTACAAGCTCTGTGAGAGCAGGAGAGAAGTCCTGAGACAGAGGTGACATGCACAGAGTGTTCATCATCCTCCTGACATGCACCGTTGTGTTCATCTATTCCCAGCCCTCTGCGCCACACTGGGCTGCTGCCATCCATCTATGGTATGACAACTTTATTTGGCATTTTCCTTCCACTACTGGAGGAGGAACTCGAGACCTTTGAGCCCAATTCACAGTTTTCTGAGGCCTGATTCAAATGTTTTTGTTACTTCTAGAGTTGGCAGTCACTTTAATGATCCATCTGAATAGACAGAGTGATTCATCACAGTCTTGCAAATGGTGAGTGCCTGCATCCTTAAAAAGTGACTCTTGAGTTACCTTAGTGCAGAAGTAGTTGGCACTACACCAAAAGAACATCAAACCAGTTCAGCGGGTGACTCAGGGGTTGCTTCCATTCAGCAGATCATATCTCCCTGTAAGTAGATTTGCAGCAGAATTGTACACCTGCTTTTCAGAAAGGCCAGTACCTGCAGAGGGTGGAGGAGCTGGGCATCATTACAGTAGAAAAGGATTTAAAAAAAAAAACTTTAAATTATGGTAACTCAATGAAAGCAGACCGTTCTCCTGAATCATATCACATTAGTCAAAATATCTGTCAAAGGCTGTGTAGGTCCAAGGAGGAAGCTGTTCCCCAGTCAGAGCCATTCCGAGCCCAGGCGAGGACATGTCTCTGCCCAACCGCATTCAACAAGGAAAGGAAATACAGAAAGATTAACTGAAACACTAATTCCATTTTAATTAAATGCTTTATATCAACATCTATTTCACTTACAATAGGTAATTTTGTATTTCCAGGCACACTTTAAGACTTACTTACGCTTCTTTTGTGAGGTGTTTTTATTGATGTACTTATTTGTGGATTTACATTGCTTTTTGGTCCATTATAATCCCAAATCCAGACGAAAGAGATACACTTTTGTGGATGCAGAAGTTTACACAGAACAGCAGCGAAATCAGTGAAGCTTGTGCTTGCGCTTAGCCCAAGTGTTGCACTGGGTTAGGGCCCTGGTTCTAGGTCTGTCTTCTGAATTTCCCTTTTTTCTGAATTAATGGTGAAATTGTAAATTCGGGGCCGCACTAAGGCTTGCTGCAAGGAGTTTCAGCTCAGCCAAAGCTGTTGTCATGCAGTGTCACCGGGATCACAACAACACCAGCACAAAATCAGAGGAAAAAGAAATTAAAAATGGAAAGTGGTGGTGCTCAGTAGCAACCCTTGAACTCTGCGTTTACAGGAGATCTTAGAACACCCTTTCCCTCCACCTACCTGGCAAAAAACTCCTGCTGCTTGCTCACACCATCCCAGAATGGATTGATAGAAATTCTGCTGCTAGGCAAAGGAGAGCAGAGTTAGAAAGTCACTCCCATTTATCTTAAATGTTTGAACCAGGTGCACCTAGAGAAAAAAAAAATAAGAAAAAAAAAACCCAAAAGGTTGCTATTCATTACTGTATTACTGCAATTGTTTGTTCTGTAATTAGTGATGATAGGTAAGCAAGCTGGAAGTAAAGCAAATAATAAGCTAGTAAATGGAGCAGCATTCCAAGTGGGCAGAAAAGCAACAAAATGAGACCTGAAAATGACACTGTGAGGGGAGGCTAATCTCCTCTCAGTTTTTATTTCATTAGCACCTGACTTTCAGAAGGAGGGCTTTCTGCCCAAGCATAGCAAGGAGATGGAGCTCCAAAGCCAGCTCCGGGCTCAGGTGCGCAGCAAAGCGCGCCAGGGCAGTTGCAGGGCATCACTCAGCAGGTTCTCAGTTGGTGGATTAAAACAACAGAGAGGTCTTACCCCAAGTCACGTGGCCAACGGAAAGCGGAGCGGTTTCCACCGACTGTCATGCCCAGAGATAGCGCTGGCATGGCTGAAGCTCTTGACACAGATTTGCTGTTTGAAGAGGGGGAAGGGTTTCCCGGGGGCAGTTTTTGCTGAGAGACTGGAGGTTTTTCAAGCAAACACATCAGTTAAAAAGCCCATTTCCACCGCAGATTGCGTAATGTTGGAAAACCTAAAACTTCAGAGACAGAGAGGGCTTTCTGACATTTTACGTGGCAAAAAAAGTAACAAAAGGGGAAAATACAGCCTGGGTGCATTGAAGAAAACATTATCTAGCAGGGGGAGCTGTGGCTGAAGCCTGTACTACTTCCACTTACCAGGTGGTTCCTTCTGATCTCACCCAAGGTTGAAAGTGAACCATCCCCACCTCTCACCCTGCTCATGGCAGCCCAGGACACCTTTCCAGGAGACCAGAAGCTGGGAACAGACCAACAGCTAGAATGGAAATGAGCACTGGAAGAATATACTTCCTTAAAAACAAACCAAGACATGCTTGGGGGTTTTGAACGCACCATGTTGCTTGTACTGCCATGCCACCAGGTAGTCATACCCCGGCACCAGGCCAAGGCCTTTCTTTGTGGTGTTGCACTCACATTTCACATCACTGTCAATCATATTGCACGGTTTTTTTGGGAAGGAGATGCGGATCAGCTGTCAAAATTATTTAGGCACTGAAAGATGCAGAGAGTTGCTGGGGCCATTGGAAGACAGTCCGGAGGAGGGACTTTCACAAAATGTGATTTCCTATCAATTTTAGCTCCATCCCAAGAATATGTATCACATTACCTAGAATGCACTTCAATAGATGGCAGGTTTCTAATAGAGATTTTTCAAATCTCCCTATCTTATCTTCATCTTGAAGTACTTAACTTCACACCTAGTCAACTCAGGCCCTGAGGCTTCTCAAGGGTGAGGTCTGCACCCTGATACCTCATCCTCCTCTGAGCTGAACAATAGAGAGTTTCAGCCCATGGAGAAACCTGCATTGGGCAACTGTCCCGCCCCATCGAGGTCATGGTAGTTGCATGCCACCACTACCCTTAGACCTCAGAAGAAGGTACAGTGCTCTGATCAGAACAGGACACGTGAACTCGCTGGGAACAGGAGCTTTTACAGGCTTTTGCTCTATTTCCCCTGTATTCCTGCCCTCAGCAAGGCATGGTCCCCAGTGGACTCCAGTGCCCATCTTGACGGTGACAGCTATTCTGGGGTTCAACTATTTGTTTTGTTAGGGCTTGAAGAGGAGTTTCTCCTTGGTAATTACTCATAGCAAAAACAATCTCTGCAGAGTCAGCTTTGTCAGTGATGGTCCTGAAGGGTTGTCAGCCCCTCCTAGATCACCTGGTGCATAAAGCATCATAACACATGATATAATATGCCATTTAAAAAAAATAAAAAAACAACACCAAAACCATCCAAGGCACTGGCTCTGTTGTGGGGGCCTTGTAATTAAATAACTTCAAATGAGCGGCCTAGGAATATCATACAAAGACCTGAAAAAAGCCAAACAAAGTGATAAGATCACTTATTAGTGCCAAACTTTTGATTTAATTATATATTCCTGGAGCCCTGTTCTCAAGGGAACTGCTTACACAACCACATGGTGAAACAAAAGAAGGGATTAAAACCTGTGGGAGAGAAGCCGGAGAATTTGCTCCCGATTCACAAAGGAAAGTCTCCTCACATCTGACCGAGGAGGACTTCAAGATTAAAGAACCAAGAAAGCTAAAAGAAAAAGATTTTCTTTTCTTTCCTTTTCTTTTTTTTTTTTTTCATGATAGGATGGTAATAAAATACTTATTGTCGACCTGAAATGGAGACACAGCATCTCTCTCATTAAGAGAGTTAGTATTCATACTGTGGACAGGGTGAGCCCAAAGGGCAGTGTCCCCTTGAATCACCATCTCTCAACTGGACTTTTAGTTTTAGGTGAGGTCCTTCAGAGTTTATCTGCCTCCACACTTTGTTTTATCTCAAATGCCAGATTTAAGCTGGCTGGACGCTGAAGGCTGGACTAGAACCAGCTCAGCTCACTGGAGGGTGATGTGAGGGAGAAAAATGCTTTACTCCATATTTTGGGGCCAGACCTTTGGGCTGTTGGCAGTGTCCAAGGAGAGGAATCCTAACCTCTGCTGTCACCTCTGTGGATGGGAACCACCTCTGCTTCATCTGCCAGTGACAAAGCCTGTAATTGAGCAGTTAACTGTGATTAACATCTCACTCTTGCCCACACACTGAGGCTGTTTCAAAACCTTTTTGTTTTGTCCTTGTGACACTTCTCCAATTCTTTCCTCTTCCTGTTAGCATAGCCCAAAGTCCTCTTCAGGCCATATCTTTTGCCTTCTTCCTCATGGTAAACCCAAGTTATTTGGCTTTTCTCATACCCATGTCTTCCTGCCTGATGTGCTTAACCAGTGATGGCTCCTGCTGGTGGCATTGCCACTGTCCCTAGAGTAGTGCCTTCTTGAGTGAATGCTGGTTTCTCACCCTGGTCTTCTCAGGACTTATTCCCCACAAACCCCACACAGAAGTCTTAAAATGAACTCTTAAAAAACACCATTTCCAGACTCATGTATCTACACAGATTCATCGAAGACTGTGTGCTCTCTTCGAACAAGCTGCACTGGACTCCAACTCAGTCATGTCGCTGCAATCTACAACCACAGTGGAGATGGAACCAGAAAGATCTTGCTCTTTTTTCTCTCTGCTTTGCCCAGTTCCAACATGGCAGCTGCACAAAATGTGGTTCATGCCCCCGTTGGCCAACCAGCTTGTGAAAACTGCCAGCTCCAAGCACTTCAGGAAAACTAGAAGCACTCGGTAGGGCTGCCAGTCACAGAGATGCCTCCTCTGAGTAGGTTGCCCCTGGCACCTTCAGAAGTGGATGAAGAGCTGCAGGGATGCAGCAGCCAGCCTGGCAACAGTGAGGAGCTCAGTAATGTTCTGTTTGCTGGAGCCCATCTGGCTTTGTCTTTCTTCAGCAGCCTGCAACGCTGAAGCTCCCAGTTTGCAGAAGAGTTGTCTCAGACAGTGTCTGCTGCCCTCAGGAGCTGGTCCCACAGCGCGACTGCAGACAATCCACAGTTCTCCATTCCTGCAGCAGCCAACTGGGAGCCAGCAGGCAAGTTTCAGACCAGTGAAGCTGCAATCTTGCGATAGAGTAAAATGTGGTGTGCTTAAAAGCTGAGGACTTTTTTACCTCCGGGCTCCTGAGTCACAAAGCAACGAGACACACAACAGGTTTTCTCCCAAACTTTGGTAGGTCCTAAAGGTGAAGAGGCTCATTACAAGGAGGTTTAGCTGGCAATCAATCATCCTTAAGGAACAAGGGCTTAATAGCTCTTAAAGATCAGATCACAGCTCCCACAGCCTGCATATGCTGTCTGGAGGAGACACTTGTCAGCAAGGCGAGCCCGAGCATCTCGCAGCGTGGTCTGGTCGCTCCCCCCCTCCCAGGGCAAAGGCGGCCCCAGCACTGAGGAGATGATTCTCTGTCCAAGATAATCCTATTCAAAGCAATCATCTGTTAAACAACTGGAGGGAGGCCAGCCCACACACCGCAGATCCGAACCTGAATGTTCTCACAACCTGAGGAAGGAGCTCAGGATCAGGAAATGTTTGGGGGGAAAAAAAAGAAATATCACATGAGAACTGAGAAAAACACTGAACTGTTCTCCAAAGGCAGTCAACAAGTTACTGTTTATTCAAGAGATGCATTGATGCTTTACAAAAATGCCATTTGCCTACAAGGCAGACCCTCCTCCCCAACACAGCAGCCAAGAGTGGTCCATAGAGCTGAGAACGATGTGTCACACGGGAACTGTACTCCCATCCCTCCTCTACAAGGCTGGAAGCCAAGTGTGCCAGCCCAGAAGGGTACCACAAGGTGGATAAAGCTGCCATGCTCCATTGCCAGCCCCAGAAAGAGCTCAGCACAGCCTTGTCCCCCAGCCTGAGCCCTCCACCCATCCATGCTTGCTACAGCCAGGATCCGGGCCAAAGGCTCCCAGCGAGGACCCCAGTGCAGACTGACCCTGGAAGTATCCCCCCCAACGCACCCATCTACAAGTAACCTTTTGGGCGATTGTTTGGATATTTAAAGGAAAAATTCTGTGTTATGACAAACAGACAGTTTTCCCCATTTATTAAATGCTCATAATTTGTTTTAATGGTTTCTCTAAACAAGTAGACTTTTTTCTCAGCTCTTTGAGCTTTTAAATGACACAACTGTTATGTTAAAAGGGAAAAGGGTGATGATTTACATTTGGAGCGGGGCGGGGGCGGCTGGGAGGCAGAGGGACAGCTGCAACCCATCGGACGTGGCTCTCCTCCACGCAGTTATTTTGTTTGTGCCGTTTCGGCAGCTCGGGTCTGTCGGTGCCCTCGACGCTGGCTATGGGCTCAGCCTCCAGCACATGGGTGGTGGGTGCTCCTCTATGCCCGGCAGGGTGTGCTGGGACAAATCCTGGCCTCCACAGGGCTGCAGCCAGACTGAATCTTGCTCCCCTCTGCATGAAACCTATGAAAGGTGGGAAGATGTCCCCTAAAACCTAAGTGAGCTTCTGGGTACCATAACCAAGCCAGAATTCTTGGCTAATGCCAGCATCTACCTGCAGTTGTGGTGATTCAGTGTGAAAATCAGACACTGTCTATTTTTTTTCGACTTACAGTTAATATCAAAAAGTAGTTGACATGCTTGGCTTCCTGCATAGGTGCCATGGCTAATGGAGATATTATGGAAATCAATGAATTATACAAAATAGCATTAACTGTACTTATGATGGACGTTGTAGATACTGCTAGATCAGCCACAAGTGGCAAACCAGATGAACGAGCTCCACTTGCTTTTCCTTTATGTATAAAATTCGTCTCTTCACAAGAGGACTCCCAGCCATTGGTGCCAGCCGGAGAGCGTTTTTCACTCACGTGTCTCCTTCCTCTTAACCTCTTCTCCCCGTGTCTCTAGAGATTGCTTGTGTCTCTGCAGCAAAAGCCACAAGAGGAGATGAAACAAGTTTGGGTGTGCAAACCCCAAAAAGATTTATTTTTTTTAAAAAGGAAACATCTTTGGATAGCAAACACCTGACTCAGGATTTTCGAAAGCTGTAGAGCGGGTTGGGTTATCTGATCACCCACAGGTATTTGGGTGGCATCTGCTGTGATTACTTCCTTCATATGTACATAATCTGCAGGAAGCATGAAGCTATGCAGCCTTGGAATGGATTCCAAAGAATATATGGGAAAGAAACAACATGTCATACTCATTTACAGTGCAGCAAATAGGAGCTTCCGCGTCTCCCAAGAGTTATAAAAATCGATGCCAGCTTGAAGCTCTAGACGATAAAGCAAAGGATGCACAGACCCACTTGAGAGCCGATCGCCCTGCTCCTTGTTTTTCTTTTTCTCCCTCTGCCTCTGGTTGTTGTTTCTCAAAACTTTAAAATGTTTGTACAAACTTCCATCTTGGAAGCCAGGCAGAATAAACAAGAATATACATGAGCCGCAAGAAAAGCCAGCAGACGGGAAAGAGGTTTCTTTTTTTTTTCAACTCATAGGCGTAACCATTGTGGCTTTTGAAAATATGCACAAAAATAGCTATAAACCACACACAGCAGTCATTAATAATTTCCTCCTATCCATACCAGCAACTCAGGTACCCATTCAACATAATCCCAAGAAAAAGTAACACTGAATCCTTATAACATATGCAGGAAGACAATAAACCTGGATTCAGAGGAGTGAGCATTTTTCACAACCCAAGGTCATCCTCAGAATCTATCAGGGATTGGAACAAATTGGTAAATCATCCCCAAAATCCTTTCTGAATTTATCATCTGTTTTGGAGTACAACGGACAAGGCGTTCCATCAGGGAAGAGCTCCCAGATCCTCAAAGGTAGATCCTGTAAGAAAATGAAGTCCTGGAGTTGGCTGGGGGTTGTCTTCACTCAAGAGAGCAAAGACTGGCTGAACAACATGAATCCAATTTTGCAAAAAAAATCCCCAAACTCAAGCTTTAGTAATGGGTTCAGTAATGTTCCAAATCCAGGCAAAACTAAAATCTTTCCCTGAACAACTGTGAGGAAAAAATGATGTGCTGGGGAAAACTCTGCCTCATACAGCATATCTCCAGCCCAGCACTACAATACCAGGTAGCACTTTTTTTTTTCCTACTCAGGCCACACAGAGAAAGTCCATAAACCAGGGGGTTTGGTGGAGACGGGAAGTTCCACCCCTGTCAGGCTGTTTAGCTTTCTGGGCTTTGCATGCCTCGGAAGGGATGTTACTCCAGTCCCAAGAGATGTTTCCCGGTGCAAGCTGCATAGAAAATAATACATTTCTTAAATAAAATTAAAAAAAAAAAAAACCAAAGCCAAACTAACAAACAAATGAAAACTTCCTGATTGAACTCCTTGCTGTGTTCCAAATTTTAAAACATACTCATCAAAACCCATTCCCGACCAGATGTAGAGGTTTTACAGACCATATATAGAAGCACGACCTCTGCAGGCTGCTTCCAGAGATGGACCTCCAGACACACTGGGGACATGCTGAACCTCCACAGTCCTCTTTTGCTCACCAACATGCTTGAATGTATCCACAGGAGCAACTTCTCCTGCCTCACTTGTCCTTGGTGGTCTTTGGGAGGAGCTGCACAGATGGCTGGACAGAAATGATATGCCCTGGAGTAACCACAGGCATTCACTATGGTGGCAAGATCTCCATGCTGAAGAAAAGGTTGCAAACTCATTCTTTGGGACAGTGACCAGATCTTCTGCTGCAAAACAAATAAGATGTTTTCTGCCAAGAGGGTTCCCAATCTACAATCCAAGTAAGTCTTTTTGTATCCAGAGGAGCCAGCAATTATAGGAGCATCCTTTTTGTAGATTTGGTTCTGAGGGACATGGTTTAGTGGTGGGCATGGCAGTGTTAGGTTTATGGTTGAGCCCATGATCTTAAAGATCTTTTCCAACTTAATTATTCTACAATTTCCAGCATATAACTCAGGAGTACTAACTATGCAGAAGACTATATGTTTGTGAGTTCTACTTACACACAAGAACATCACTAAACCTCTGCTCTTATGCCTTCCTTAGCTTTCCTACCAACGCAACATGGAGAGATTATTCACGTGACTGGGAGACACAACCAAAACCAATAATTACCTCCCTTGCCAGCACCTGTTTGGACAATGCAAATGCCATTAGCCCAATCCAAAATATCATGGGTAATCTTGGCCCTAGTGGAAATGTTAGTCTTGGTTTCAACAGGGCCATGTTTTTACCATCTTACACAATCCGGTTGCTTCATACCCAATCTTCCACCCACTCACAGAATCCAGATGGTCCTGAATGTCACTGCTAAATTTTTTACAATAAGAATGGTGAAACACTGAAAGAGGGTGCCCAGTGAAGTTGTGGATGCCCCATCCCTGAAAATATTCAAGGCCATTTTGGAGAGGGCTCTAAGAAGCCTATTGTATTTGAAGACGTCCCTGCTCATTGCAGGAGATGGGACAAGATGACCCTTAAAGGTCCCTTCCAACCCAAACTATTCTACGATTCTATGAAAATTCACCTTTTTCCCCAGCAGACAGCAGATTCACAGCAGGCAGCCTGTGATACACACAGGGTGAGAAATTGAGTCATTGGTGCTCTGAGTGCACCATTCTTCAGCTAGATTAAACCCAGTTTATAGTAGTCCTTTTTGGAGAAAATCTGTGTTAGACCAACTTTCAGTAGCTTATAAACAAACTGAAGCAAAGATGCCCAAGCCCTTCTCAGAAGAGAAAGAGTCCTTTATAATACTACAGGCGCCTATCAGTAGTTAAACTGGAATCAAAGCTAATCCCTGGATTTCTAGCTTCACATGGCTATTAGGGTAGACATTAAAGTTTAATAGAGCAGGCTGTATGTGTTACAGCTGGAGTGACAGGCCAAGGATTAGCATTTCAAATTATGAGTTGTGATTGCATCCAGTTTTGAATTTCCTGTAAATTATGAGATAGCAAAAGAGATAACTGCATCACGATGGGAAAGCCAAAATCAACGTGTGGACAAGAAGATGGTATTTTAGCCGGCAGCCAAAGCAGGGCCATGTAGATTACCAGTGTCTTGGAAGTTAAATTAAGTGTACTTCGCAGTTAAATGGTTTATAGAGGCATATTCAGAGAATGTCCGTTTTTGCAGAAACATGAGATAGTATTTCAAGAGAACCAGCTCGGGATATAGGATACTGTCAGCCGTAGCTCTGCTGCCGCCTCACATGGGCTTAGGGACGTGTCATTTTAGGATGCGGGTTCCCAAGGGGCTGCCAGGAATTCTGTGCCCTGGTCACACGGGCTTTCATGGGAGGCGAGTGTAACTCCCCGAGATTGCCTGAAAACCTGAAACTTCAATGAGCCATCTAGGAAAATGGAAAAAATATTGCCTATAAGCAACATATGGCTTATGCTATGGCTGATACCTGGACTCATTATTTCCGAATTGAGAACGTTTCCCTTCTCAAGCAAATAACAGTGTTTAATAATAAACTACTAATTGCACAGACAAATAAAGATTAACTGATACTGCAGACCTCCGAGTCAAGGATTGTTCCTTCCCCTGTGTTTGGACAATGCCCGGCACAATGGCATTCCAGACCTAATTGTGGCCTTGGGGCGCAATAGCAAGCACAGTAAAACCAGCCATGGTTTCTTGCAGCCATCATCCCATTCCGAGCCCCACGTTTCTTTTCAACATTTTAGGAAAAGAAAAAAAAAATTAATAATAAATGCAACAAGCATCTAAATTTATTTCCTGCTAAGAAAATGTTGCATGACTTTTGGTTGGCTCATGCCTCCCCTTCGAATAGCCCCGCACAGAAACTCTATTCTGGTCACAGCCGTGCACAAAAAGTCCAGCAGTGGAAGATTCAGGTCAAAAGCCCAAATTAATCTGTCGGGCAACTGCTCTGCCTTCCTGAGCTTTCAGCTCATACCCGGTGGACAGGATACAAATGCTTTGGTCTCTTTGCCTGGCTTCACTCCCTTCTTGTACTGGATTTCAAAAATGGCATTGGGCTGGTTGTGTCATTAATGGTCTTTGTGATACTGGCACCTCTCTCATGCTCCCCTAATCCTGGCAACAGGTCGGCTCAGTAAGCCAGCAGGGAAAGAGGCAGAGGCTTCCTCTAGCAGAAACCAGTTTCATCCCCATTCCCTCTCCCCAAGCCCAGGCTTAGCTTTTCAAAGCACTAAAAACTGGGACTAAAACCCTGCGTGAACAAAAGTCGTTGTTGATGCAAAATTGTGAAGGCAGTTTTTGGAGTCAGCCTGAAAAAAAAAATATTCACAGCATTGACGGATGCCAGAGCCTAAAAAGCAGGAATCATAAATTTGCTTTCAAGCAAGTGGAGGTCCACTGGCTGCTGCTACTAACACCTCCAGTTTCTTTTAGGTCAAGCACATCTACATTCATTCCACACTTTAGAAAACCACTCCATTTGCAAAGCTGACTGAGTATTTATTAGGATAACCCGGGTGAGACAGCCAAACTTCATTTTTGGACCAATTTGTCTGCTCTGTGATCAAAGATGTTTAGATGTCATTACGACTTTGGAACATTATTATCTTTGGGACAAGATGATAAATGCTGTGGATGCCAAGTTGCTGGATGATTTAATGGTTAAATTCTTTTTTTTTCTCTCGTCTCCACCCTTTCCACAAAATTTTTGGATTATCTCCAAGCTGAGTTCATTCCAAAGTGTTTCCTCGTTTTAGTTCTGTCCTTCTGCAAGGACTGCACATCCCAAAACCATAACAGAGGATTTGGCAAATATCACTCTCCTTGTTTAACATACTTCCAAAAACTATAGGCTAGTTCTGACTACACACAGTGTGTTTATGCAAACATATTTTATAGAGGAACTTGAAAACATTAATGTATTTTCCCTTTGTCAGTCCCATATTTTCCAGTGCCTTTCTGGGTACATTTCGTATATTTTAAACCAGAAAAAAAATTTAAAAAAATATATATTATCTGTTTTTTTCTTTTCCCCAGGCTAAAAAAAAAAAAAAGAAGGTTGTATTCAGCCTAATATATTTGGCCTAATATGCTCTCATCAAAGTCAGTGACCACAAGAGTTACCTGTTACCTGACAAATTATTTGGCTGGAAAGCTGTCCTGAGCCCTTACACTGCGCCAGAATAAAGGGGCTTCTCTCATCCCATCAGCAATCAGCAGGTTCAAGATGATACCACACAGTATTTTGTAAAAGGAAAAAAAAAAAAAAAAAAAAAAAAAAAAAAAAAAAAAAAAATTATTTTNTAAAGTTATTTTTGCTTTGGAACTTTTATTGGCCTGTAAAATATTTTTACATTTATTACACTTTTAATGAGAACTCCAAGAATCAAGGCTGGTGTAAATAATGAAAACAACACTAGTAAACGTCCCCATAAACCTCGCACCAACCCTTTGATGCTAATTTGCAGGCCTGGCGTTCCTTCCCTCCTCCCCACCACTTTCTGCAGCGGGGGCAATTGGCCCAGCTCAAAACACAAGATATCTGACAGGAAACGCATCCCTCAGGTTTGCTGCTGCCCTGTCCTGGTGCTGCCATGGCTCTGGGAGAGGAGAACGGTCCAGGCTCAACGGGGACCAATGCTGCCACGGCAGCATCCCTCAGCTGCAGCATCGCTCCATCCCAGGTGGCTCTGGAGACATGGACCGCCGGTCCCTGCATGTTTCCCAAGTTGGAAAGTTGCATGTCACTCGCTGAGTCATTTAGTTAAGATCCTTAGGCAAGTCAGAAACTCTTGGAAGCACCTTTGCAATTCCTGGAGGCTCAGCAGCAGCCAACTGCTTTTACAAATCCCAATATTTCTGGCTTAGGTGAACTTCACCCCACTGGGTGAGATCTGCCAGTGCCAAACACAGCACAGGTAGGGGATGCGGTGGGATTGGTCCCCCAGAGTTCTCACTCTGCCTCAGACATTCCAGTTTCTTGATGCAGGCATGACCTGGAGACATGGGAGACCCCACCATACACCGGTTCAAGGGTCCATTTTGGTAGCAAAATTGAAGCTCCAAGATAGAACACAGGCAAAATGCAAAAGGGGATCATTCTGCACCACCTTCCTATTAAGGGATAATAGAGAATGGTCCGGGTGAGACACAATGGGAACCTATGGAATTACTAATTAAGCCAAACACAGGATGTGTGCCAAGAGAAAACAGGGCAGTCGGTGCTGTTGCTGCTCAACTATCAAGACAACCTTGAGAATCTGACCTTCAAGGCAGAAAACAACAGAAGACAGGGGGCAACAGGGTGGGGAGCTGCTGTTAGCAAAGGCGGATCCTGAGCCTGGTGAGGGTCCCTGCATGTGCTGGNCCTATTAAGGGATAATAGAGAATGGTCCGGGTGAGACACAATGGGAACCTATGGAATTACTAATTAAGCCAAACACAGGATGTGTGCCAAGAGAAAACAGGGCAGTCGGTGCTGTTGCTGCTCAACTATCAAGACAACCTTGAGAATCTGACCTTCAAGGCAGAAAACAACAAAAGACAGGGGGCAACAGGGTGGGGAGCTGCTGTTAGCAAAGGCGGATCCTGAGCCTGGTGAGGGTCCCTGCATGTGCTGGCCACGCGTGCAGCGACCCTAGCTGGTACTTTTCCACTCGATCTGGTGCAGGATGTAAAGGGGGCTGTCTCGGGGTGTTGGAGAGAGAGATATGAGTGCACTTTGAAGACATAGGGGACGCCCTGAAGGCGCTGTGCCTATCTCCCTCCACCGTACTGATGTGGCTCCTCTGCTATCCTGCTGCTCAGCGGTGTTGCTACGTCCTCTGGGTTGGTAAGACTCTCCAAAGTAATATTTGGGATGTTTGGGAACTGCTTATAAGTCTTCCCAGTAAAACTATCTTTCTTTGCCTGAGCTCATGTTTGTACGTTGGAATCTCTCTAAAAGAACCCATTACACCATGTCAGACTGCAAAAGCTCCTTCAAACACCAGAAATTAGCTGAGTGCCACCACCACGCTCCAAGATTGTGATGACAAGACAAGACAGAACAAGAGAGCACAGGCAAATTATGGATTGACCCCAGAAAACAACTTGAATTACCAGGACACGGGACTGGACCCTGAGCTGGTTTCTAGTCTTGTGCTCCAACCCCAGACCATATCCTCTCCTGGAAGCCTGACCACTGGATTGCTGTATTTCGCTTTAATTCCAATAGGAAAAAGCGCAAGAAGTGTCTCGAGCACTGCTGATGAAAGGCAGATCAGCGTTACATGGCAGCCCATGATGCACAGCGTGTTGCTGCTCTCGGGGCAGGAGCGTGGGCTGCATCGCTGCAGAGAGCTTTTCATGATTTATTTCCTGCCTCCTGCATTTTTCCAGCTGGGTTTGAAGCCGTGCTTGTGGACCTTCCCTTCGGCACCTCCAGCTCGCTACACACAGACTCGTTTTGCTCCATGGAGTAAATTTCACTGCATGGGCCTTATGGCTTCAAAAAGCAAAAAGAAAAAAAAAAAAAAAAAAACAAACTCTGGGGGCTGTGTCTCCTTTCCCACCATGGGACATCCTTCCTTGAAGCCATGAGGAAATCCAGGGCTGCCTCAGCTTATTTCTTCAGCCCTGGCTCCCAGGCTGTCTCCAGGCTCAGATGGTTGGAAATGGCTGGCTACAGGCAACTGTGACTCAAATTCCAGTTGCTACCAGAACTATCATTTCTGCGCGCTATCAGTTATGAACAGCATATTGGTTTTTCCTTTGCTATTTAATCCTCTCGATTCCAGGGCCAGATCCCATAAAAATTCCTTCCAGTATCTACATCACAGAAACTCACCCAAACCTTAGCAAATCACTTTTTGCAGGGCTTACCAGCCCTGCCTGCTGCGGGAGGCTGCACTCGCTCCAGGTTGGGTGAGGATACTTTGCTTTCCTGACTTTCCTATGACATTTCAATCGGAGTTGTGTCTCCTTAATTCCCGTCCCAAAATACCATGCTGCAATACAACACTCTTCTAATGAAAATCGATGCGTTTCACCTCGAGACCACCGGATTTCACTATGAAGGGAAAATAAATGGCCCTGGATCATTCTAATTTCATATTTCAGTTTTTCTTTGGGGTGCCCCCTAGGCAGGAACGATCCCTTCAACAATCAGGTCTCAGCTGGAACTAATGACTATTCATTCGTGAACTTTGCAAAATGGCATGTAATAAAGGAAATAGTGTAAAAAGCTCCAATAATGTATCATGACGTGTCATTTTACATGATGCTAATGATATAAATCCAAAAAAAAAACCCAACAACCAAAACACCACAAAGAGGAGCTTCAAGTACACATCCGTTGAATATGGTATTTTACACCCTCTGTGAGATGAAGGAAAATGAGAAAGACTGTGAGGATGACCAGGACATTAGATAAGCAATGTTACATTCCCCACTTGCAAACTGGCAATGCCAGTGTGCTCCCAGGAGCTCTGCCCTCCCAAATCATTTCATTGAGGCTCTTCATCATACAAACACCATACCCGATACTGTCACCCTCACAACAGGGGCCAGAAACCTCCTTCTACCCAGCTAAAAATCCCTCTGCCTTGGTTTTGTTTTTTGGGGGGTTTTTTTGTAGTGCAAAAATAGCCTTCAGTATCGTTTTCCCGAACTTCGATCATCAGGAAAGCGGCGTTCCCGCAAACCAAGACATTAGGCATTGCGAAATGCAAACAGGTTTCACGTTGCCTGGCCCAAACCCAGCCAAAACGGGCCAGGGGCGAAGAGAGAGCCTTTCCCTCACCAGATGTGTCCAATAAGGGGCAATGTAAAACTCAGCCTTGGTGGGATCCAGCTTTACCCTTAAGCAGTGGCAGCGCTAAGCATCGCGCTCGACTTCTCCGATGGGAATGCCGCTGCTCTTGCCGCATAAATCAAACCCGGCTGAGAGATCAAAAACTTCAGCAGAACCAGATGGCTGCATATGGGGCAGATAATGCAAGTGTTAACTGTGCATGCAGTCCTTCCTTCTGCCTCTCCTCCAGAAGCGGAGACAGAGGAAGGACCATTTCTTGGACCTGCAGCCTCTCTCCAGCTTATGCTGTCTGTGGGGACAGGAAGGCTGCCAAGGGGGACAAACTGCACACAGTAATTAACTAGGTAAGGGCTTGCAATGAGAGCATGGAGGGATGCACATTGCACACTCAGGACCTGTGAATACCTGCACAAGCAGCCCAGAAATGTCCTTTCCTTGCATGTTTCCAGCAGGAAAAATACTCAGAAAATGCATTTGCACTGGATCTCTTCTCATGGTGCTTTTAAGAAGTTCCTGGCTAATCCTCCATGCTATGTGAGACTGGGCAAAATTTGATATCTTCAAGGATATGCAGGTTCCTAATTCCCAGGGTTGGAGTCAATAGACACCTAGAGTCTCCCATCCTAGAGGTTCCCATCCTAGACTCTCCCACCCATCTGTCCTGCTCACGTCTAAGACCAGAGCTGCGACATGGTGGGACGTGTTTAGCATATATCAAATATCAAATATCAAAGCAATATCAATAATATCAAAGCAATAAATAACAACAAGAGACAGTCAGGTCACCTAAGCATGCAAACCAGCAGGTAAATTTTAGATGGCAGACTGGTTGTATGACATTTCCCTTACTGGCAAGGACCTTGGCGTGCCAGAGGTACCAGGGAAGGTATAACCAGCTCAAGAGACCTGTCCGTGCTCTGTGCCCAAAGTGCCTGGTGCTGTCCCACCGCTGTCCCCACACAGGGTGAGTGCTCACCATGGGTCATGCACCCTGAAACAAAACCTGCATTTGAGAGTATGACACCAAGACACGTAGACCTGTTCCTCCCTGCCCTGGATGTGTCTTTCTTTTGCTTCTGATCCATAGAAAGGAACAAGCGAGGGCTTGCTGCTGACATGGTGATGGATTGCTTCAGGCAGAAGCTGCCGCAAGGGATGAGTGACAACCTCCCAGGACAGAGAGCTAGTGGCAAACTGCCCAATTTACCAAGCTCCACTGCTAAAGAGGTGGAGCAGTGGTGCACAACATGGACCACTTACAGGCAGTTTGATTTCAGTGGTCTCAAGCCACAGGAAAAGCATTTTCTGGGAAATGCATGACCTATGGAGAGCTTCTCCACCTTTGCCTCTTCTCAGGAACACAGGGGCATCACACAGCATGACCTTGTAAGAGGCAGGCAATGAGCAGTCTGCCATAAGCAATGGTTGTTCTCTCAAAGATGGTCAGCAGGAGCTCACACTCCTTTGTGGTGGCTTTAAAGCACTGTTGGGATCTAATTTGCCATGTACCAAACACTGCCCAGCCTTTTTTTTTTCTTTTTTATAAATATGAGCATCATCTTTAAGGAACGAGCAAGTATTCACAGAAAGCGTGGGGATGGCATTGATTTACTAACAGTTGAAATTCCAACTCAGATTGATTTCCATTAAACATGCCAAGGGGCTGGGTTTTTTACTGTTTTTTTTTTTTCCTGAAAAAAGATCTCCTCAATGCCATGCAAGCTCTAAGAAATTCACCACTGAAACCAAGAACAAAGAATAACTGTGCTTCAAAGTTATTTACTTCACGTTTCATTGCAGAGCTATTTAACTTGTTATACACAGGAAATTGCTTCAAACGTTATTTCTTTTGTACCACTTTCTTCAGAAGAATGTTGACGTCACATTAGCAAGGCAAAACCCGCTCTCAGAATGAAGGGTCTTCTCTAACACTTAGGTGATACTAAAAAGAGAACGGAATAAATTGACCCGTATTCTTCCTGGGAGAACATCTCACATATTTTCCCCCTTTCTATCCTCCAACCACAGCAAAACAAAACCAGGAATTCAACACAAAGCACTCTGCAGTCCTGGAGAGCTGGTGCCTGCTCAGAAAATAAATAAATAAATAGATAAATTTTAATTATTTTTTTTTTTTAAAGCGCAACCTGAAACTGCCACTTCCAGATCTCTTTGGTCTTGGTGAGTCACTCCCACATTGCAAAGCTGAGTGTGACAAGCTGCAAAGTTTGGGACATAACCTGAGGAGGTGAAAACCAACAGCAGTTTCACCAAATGTAATTAGGTACCAAGACTGAGGGGTAAATTTTGGCAGAGAAATGTCACCTCACCTGCAGAATGCCATTCCTGGCCACACCATCAACCCAAGAGACCTACAGAATGGCACCTGGAGTGGGGCAGCATCACCACCTTCCGTTGCTTGCCAGCACAGGGGGAAGGCTGGTCTTTGGGGCCACCTCAGCCTGTTTCTGAGTGCTGATGGCTTTTTTTCTGTATGGAAAGGAGCAGTTTTGTTCTTGTTCTTGATTTTGGGACAAGGAGCACATGCAATTTCCCACTTGCCACCAAAGGCAAGCCTTGGAACAAGGAATGTGGAACAGGCCATGGATTAATAGTTCTGGGAAATGCCCATTTAGAGGGAGAAGAAGAAGGTGTCTGGAATGGAAATACTCCCCTATTTCTTAGCTCACTACTCAAAAAAGATTTCTGTTTCATGCTTAATTCAACTCTGCTGGCACTCCTCAAAGCCATATTATCTTCAGGTCATACTCCTTAGTTCACTGCCACGGTCTGAAAACCCAAAGCCCTGCCCCAGCAGCTTTTCTTCTCAGTCACTTTGCAAACATTCGCCATATATCATTCATAATGCTTATAACAAATGTGTGAGCTCGTTTCTAAAACCGCTGCCAAAGTCATCTGCAGGGGAACTCCAGGCAGGTATGGGAATGTGTAGCTTCCTGCTTGAGTGGAGGTTCTTCGGTGACTTTTCCTGACGAGGTCTCACCCGTTGCATCTTGTCTCGAATTTTCAGGAACAGTCCTCTCTCTGAGTCACGTTGCGTGTCCATATGGCATTGGAAAACAATAACGCATCTTAATTATCATTGCCATCACTTCAGAAGAACATGGCCAACTTTATGGTAAGATCCCATTACAGCATTAAACACAGATAGCTCCTGTACAGCAGGAAAGGAAGAGAAACCGGGTAGAAACCAAGTCATTTAATTGAAAATGCATTATCTGATTGAAAAAATATGTTTCTGCAGCAGGTCTTTGCGCGCAGGTTGAGTTAATGAAAAGAAGGTTCCCAGCCTACATGTGTGACTCTTTAGGCGACAGTAATCAAGCCGGGGTGCATTTCCTGGGGATTGGAAGCCAGCTGAGAGGAGCTGACGTGCCTCGGGTCATTAAGCACAGCCAGCCTGTTATCGACTGCACCGGTGTCGTTACTGCTAATATCCCTGGGCAGAATAAAAAACCAAACCCTTGTCAAGCTCAAAAAGGGAGAGTCCTGGGGATTTTGGCCCTTTCGTACAATTTATGGAGCTCATGGGACATCAGGAACCTGCATGAAAACCTGGGTGACAGAGCAAATCATCTCAGTGATACTGGATACATCATATGGTGGGTGACAACACAATTGGCAAAGCTGGTTTCTTTCACCAAAAAAAGCAATTTGCGAAACTGAGAGATCCCTGGACATCATTTTGTTTCCCTGTGGCCTCTGGGAAAGGGTGTTTGCTTTCACTGTCTTACAGCCAGAATGACCTGGTTCGTTCATCCCTGAGTTTGTTCCCTTAAAGAAGTGCTGTAAGAGCCTTCAGAAATGACTTAGGAGAGGCAGCGATTGCTAATTTAACTATGCTTTTTTAGTAAATACCAGAGTAAATAGACATAAATGTGCAGTGTTTAAATAGCAACAGCCTTAAGGCATAAGTAAATCATCTTTATCCTCTTTTAAGTAAATGGTTTCTGAGGGGTAGGGAGGGTTTTGCACATAAATATGCATCTTAACAAATATTCAGCAGAACCCTTTGAATTTATGTCCTGCTTATGCAAAGAGAAAAAGGAGTCTTCCAATTCCCAAGGCTTTTGGAGACGAGAGGAAGGGCGAGCAGAGAGGCTGCATGGTAGGAAAGCTGCACTTCAAGCAGAAAAATAAATGTGTTTGCTGGTCCCGGAGT
Source organism: Nycticryphes semicollaris (assembly GCA_013400055.1). Taxonomy (NCBI): domain Eukaryota; kingdom Metazoa; phylum Chordata; class Aves; order Charadriiformes; family Rostratulidae; genus Nycticryphes; species Nycticryphes semicollaris. Next base: position 90,491 of record VXBJ01006476.1, on the reverse strand, counting down.
GGCTCCCAGTGGGACCAGGGGACCTGCCAGGGATGAAGCGTAGCAGGATGCCTCCACGCCACAGCATGCACCTCTGCGAGGCTCCGCTGCTGCCGGCGAACTGTGCCCAATCTGCCGATGGTATCAGCACATGTACTCGTAGTCTATCAGTGTGAAATCTAAAATGATTCACAGCCCAAACATCACTCCTCAGGCTATAATTAAGCAGAAGTCTTGTTGCTCGTTTGCAATCTGATTTTAGGAAGGGGAATGATGAGATTGGGGTTGGATTCTCAAAGTGGCTTTGATGGGAGCATATTCACACCATGTAATCACATCCAAAAACTGCAGAAGCAGTTTTTTAAACATGCAAAACCATTTACACTGAGCCTTATTCTTCTTTTACCATGTTTGTACTTATCTTTAACAAAGTAAAATCATGATTCACAAACAAAATTTTAATGACTAGTACTTAAGCAACCCATTTGATCCTGCAATCTCCCCGAGCGTTTTCCTCACTCCCACCACTCCCAGCCCAAACTCCTGGTGCACGAGGAGATGCAGGCACCCGTTGCTGTGCAGAGGGTGCTGGCGCCGCCCCGTGATCTGGCCCCAGGTCTGGGCATCTCTAATGGAAGGGTTCTCCACACATCTGCAGAAGGTTTTCACCAACTCTTCAAAGTGGGTCTTTGTTTTTAGTCCCAGTGCTTGCCTGGGGGAGACGGTGAGGATTTGGAAGAGGAAGTTCAGGGGGGTTTTGGAAAGATGACCAAGATGCCATAACAACAAGCCTTATTTTTGTCCTTTGGAAAATCAGTTGCCGCTGGTCTGTAGTTTTCAAGAGGGTGCACTGTGGCTCGCTTCTGCCAAAGAAATGCCACTTCTTAACAGTCTCTGTAGATGGGGCACAGAGATCTCTCCAGAGGCCCAATACACTGTTTCAGAATACTTCATCACTCTGCAGCTGGAAGGGGACCCTCAAGGACAGAGTGTGGTGATGGAGGTTTACCCTTGCATGCATCCAGAATCTAAGGACACTGGTTGCTCTCTGCTTGAATTAACCAGTAGCACCAATGTCTAAGGCTCAGGGTGGGGTGTTGTTAAACTGGTGCCAAGCCCCCAGTGGCCTGTGCTGCAGTGGGAGGCCCTCAACTGCACATAGTGTCAAGAAAAAACGAATGAAGACTACATCTCAGCCTAAGGAATTAAGTGACCTGAAGCCCCATTAAGTCTAAAACTCTTCACAAATGCGAAGGGCAACCAGAAATTTTTAAAATGTGTCTGCAAACAAAAAGAGAGGTGGAAGGGAGCTTTTGCTCAGACAGTCCCTAGCTCCGGGACATGGCTCGATGCAGTCTCTGGCCTTGCACCTCAAAAGCTGAGTTCAGCCCAGTGGCCCCTCAAAACTCCTGGCGTGAATTATCTGTCCTCCAGGAAAGCCTGCTGATAAATCAGTCACTAAAACCCATTTTCTTTCTGGAGTTCAGTAATTGTTACAGTTTTCCACTGTGCCCACGAGGGCTGGGTTTCTCATTAGCATCTCAGCGAGCCAAAAGATGTGTAAACAGGTGTAGCTACAGAATTTCCTACTGGGTACACATCTGAGGAGGCTCCAAAACATAAATTACTCTTTCCAAAGTCAGTTTTAAATCATGCTCACTAACAGCCATCTCTTGCCCTTGATCATTGCTGCTAGGATGGCAATAGGAGTTTCACATATGGTTTGAGTGAAGCGAGAGGCCTTCAATCGCTCCACATCCACCTGTTTCAGATTGTGTCATAGGTATGTGCTTAAGCATTTCATTAACATTTCCCTTCTTTAACGTTAACCCAAGCCCTGCATGGGTAACTCTACACATGCAGCTAGAAGCTTGCAGCAGAAATGCAACGTGCACTTTGGATGCGCCGAGGCGTGAGGAAGTCAACACCAAAATATTTCTGCTGAGAACTGGATGTTTTGTCCTATTTAAATGAAACAGGAACTCTGTGGGCATGTGATCTGGGCAGCTTTGAAGATCCAGCCCAAAATGTACCGCTTTGGGGTATTGTATCATTCCCCTGTGAAACACGCACTCCGCTCAAGGATCTCAGCTGTCTTCAGTCTTAATTTCTCCAGGGGCATATCCGTGTTCCTGTTTCTTCCTCACCAGAGCAGAGCTGCACCCCACCTCCTTTATTTTCTGAGGTGGGAGGGTCCTTCCTATTTCACAATTGCTTCAGGAAAACCAATACAGTACCTGCGACTGAAAGAGCCACCCATTGCTCTGCCTTTGTTTCACCAGCAGCACGGCTCCAGAGCCCGACTGGGAGCTGAACAGGTTTTAGCATGTTGTTTTTTGGGTTGTTTTTTTTTTTCATCTCATTCTTTCTGCCTCCTTTCAGTTGGAAGCTCAACTGTCAAGATTAAACCATCCACCTGTGTGGCATACTCCAGCGTGGCTGAACTTGATAGATCTGCACAGTTGGATTCTGCAGCAAAGATCATAGATCTGAGACGTACACATTGAGAATAGTCTACTAATCTTTCCTCCCTCCACTCCCCACCACCACCAAAAAAACCCAAACATGTGTTTTTCTTTACATTGGATTTTTTTTTTTAAGGTATCTCCTGTCAGCAATGACATGATGGGAATTCTCAGTGGAAGTCTTTGCAAAACTATATTTCTGTCATTACCTCGTGGCTTACACACACCATATCACAGCAGCTGAGGACAGAAATGTGTAAAAAATTATTTACAAGGAAAAAAAAAAAAAAGAGAGAGAGAGAAAAATCAGCTACGCGAGACACAGGCAGGGTATTCCAGGACTGAAACTTCAGCACAGGTTGGAGTGAGCTCCTGTGCAGAAAAAGGAATGGAAACACATGAATGGTGTGGGGTAAAGTGGGCACAAGCACCAGCTTGTTCTGTAGGGGAGCCCAGAGTTGAACGTGACCAGCACAGAAGTTTTAGTGCTTACCTATTTTAGAGCAAGACAAACATCTGCATACCGCTGCCCTCCTGCCATGGGAAAACATGATAGAAATGGTACAAACCACCCAAGAATCTTATGCCCTTCCAGAGAGAAACTTTGACATTCAAGTCTGGGCTAGGAGGGAAGTGTATTTCTCAGCCTTTCCTCCATGAGGTATTTTTCCCATGTTGTTTTGCAGTGTTGCTACCATACCACCTGCTATTTTATTTTAGTTGCAAAACCTGGTGCGTTCAAGTCCACCTTCAAACTTATGTTACAATGCTCCATGGCATCCGATCTTCTTTCCATTCCTCAAACCAGGCTGTTGCCCCTTTATCTTTTATTCTTACCTCATCTGTTGAACAAATGTCACAGCCACAGTTATTAGAAATATTTGAACCTGACAGCTGCAAATACTCAAAGGCAACTATACGTGCACAGCACTATATTTAGGTGGAGCAGTTAATTTTGTTTTTAAATCACTGAGATCCAGTATTGGAATCTCTGCAGACACAGACAATCAATACAGACAGTGTGACTTAGCAAGCTTTACGGTCATTTATTTCCCATGTATGTAAGGATAACTAATACACCCTGCCTACAATGACATACATTGTGTTGCACGAGAAGGGATTTTGCCTCAGTAAAGCTCAGACCATGATACATCCACCCATGCCAGCTTTAGCAGGGATACCACACTGACTGCAGCAGTCAGAAACTACCCCTTAGTGAGGAGGGACTACAGGCTTGGGCTGAAAAAAAAAAAAAAATAAAAGAAAGTGGTTAATAATTACTTAGTGATTACTGCAGGGTGTATTTAAAACATCCTCTGGAATCTCTAATGTTGCTTGAAGTAGGTGTCTCTCATCGCTCCTTTCTTATGGAGGGTCAAGACACAAAAAAAACCCCAATTTGCTCAAGGCCAGCATCAGAGATGAGTTTAGAGTCTAAAAGCCCCTGCCACTCCTCTCATTATTCAAAGCAGTTACCTTTTCCTTAGTATCTGTAGTAAATAAAAATTCCTGATTTGTTGTGCCTGCTGCAGTTTGATTTCTGTGATCGGATGCAGCCTTCTCCAGGTCTTCGGACCACCAGCCCACCACCCTCTCCACACAAAATAAATCTGAGGAATATTTTACCTTCCTTTCTCTAACGACCCAAGGGCAGAGATGTTCAGAGCAGAACCTCTCCAAATAACCCATTCTCAATCCATCCAGATCAAACATCCCAGGAGTCCCCAGTTCCCTCTCCCAGTTCTGCAGGTTCTTCTTCTCTTTTTGCTGTTTTCCAAGAAATCCTTTCAGAGCTGGGACATCATGAGTAAATATTTGGTCATCTCTGCTTCTACATTCCTGACTGATGTAGCTGCATGCATTGCGTAATGTTACTTTGGGTTTCTAATTGTGAGATTAATTAGTTTATTTGAAAAGAATACATTCAGAGCAATAAAAGAAAGAAGATGAAGAAGCAGCAGCCTATAAAATCATTATACCCTGGTAGTTTTATTGATATGGATTAGGAGAAATAGCTGGAAGACAGAGAAAGAATCATATTTAGCTCAGGTAATAAAATTATATGAGCTGCCATTTTCATAATGTTAAACAAGACCTGAGGGAAGCTTAACTTAAAAGATTACACAGGTGGATTCTTTTCCTTTGGAGAACATGAAAGATTATTGTAAACGTCTTTTTATGCAGCCCGCCTCTTCAAACACAGTCACAAGAAATTAGCCAAACGCTGATTTTTTCACAAAGTGGCCTGACTCGCACAGGAGCGTGGGGAAGGGGCCCTTATTGCTGCCGCCACTTGAAACAGGGCACAGGGATGCTGGTTTTGCTCATCCTGAGTTCAAGCATGGTTGGGTTGTACCAGCTCCTTTCCCCACACCGCTCTCCTGCTTCCCGGCGTGTATGGGGCATCCCTGGCATTCCCAGCTGTGGGTATCACACGATGACAGACAGTCAGAGGTTAAATATGCAACATTTTGGGGGGATATTAAGATAAATCACGTGCTTACCAATCTGGGAATGGGCGTTTTACAAGCAGACAGGTAATACCCACAGGCAGGGATCTGTCTTCTCCCAAAAGCAGGAGCACCCACAAATAAGGCACAAATGAGGAGAAGGAGAAGGGGAAGGAGAAGGGGAAAGGGAAAGGGAAGAGGAAGGGGAAAGGGAAGGAGAAGGAGAAGGAGAAGGAGAAGGAGAAGGAGAAGGAGAAGGAGAAGGAGAAGGAGAAGGAGAAGGAGAAGGAGAAGGAGAAGGAGAAGGAGAAGGAGAAGGAGAAGGAAGGAGAAAGCAGTCCTCCTTGCCCTCTCAACACACGTTGCTGTCACTGGCAACCAGTGGTTTTAATTCCTCTAACAAAGCTGGGACAAAACCTTGGGAAAAAAATTGTCTATGCTTGGTTGAAACTAGTGCTCTGCCCCCCAGGAGACTTTGTTGCCAAGTAACCCAATTGTTTGGGGCCACATTCTGTTAAAATGCTCCAGTCATGCTCTGGGTTTAGGCATCCTACTCCCTGGTCTAGCAGAAATTCAGTTGTGTACCAGGCGTGGAAAGCTAGCAAGTCTCACCTAATCTGAGAGACGAAGCTTATAATTAAAAGACATGGTGGGGAAAAACAGTGACTTTTCTGTCCTGCAATGGGGAGCTGTTCCCAAACAGCCAGTGCCCTGGGCTTGGGAATTTGTTTTGGTTTTTACCTTGATGTTCGCTAGCTGAAAGCACGAAGATCCAAAGCCTATGATGAGAGCAATAACCATTCCGAGACGTTTATAAATGACCCTCTTAACTGTTTATGAGACATTATCTGAGGTAAAGCAGAGTAGTAGAAATAAACTTGAAGTAGGAAGAGCTGGCTCGCCTCCCAGATGGAGCATGATAAAGCACCAGTGTCAGTGTTTCTTCTCAGTTTTATGGCAGCCTTTAACTGCTTGGTGTTTAGGATTTTTTATCAGAAAACGGAAAAGGAGAAGGAATGGATCCAAAGCAAAGAGGTTTTCACAAACAATATTCTCCAAATGACTTTATGTGAGCAGATAGTGTGTTATCTGGCTATCAAGATAACACCATTTATTTTTTTACTTGCCACAACAGCCTGCTACTCAGATTCCCAGTCCTGGTATGTACGAGGAATTCCTGAGCACAGCAATAAATTTTCAAAGGGATCTGGGTGACCCCACAGCTTTTTTCCTATTAGAAAATACCCTGAACAAAGTTAATCTCTGGTCAGATTTACCTCACTAAATAGATTTCTATTGTATCTCTTCAACAGTGTGTTAGTTTTTGGTTCCCAGATTCATCAAAGTTCTCTGAATTTGGTTCATCTCCCACGAAATGTTAATGAATGGATGAGTGACCCTTCATGAAACCATGGGAATGGGAAACATTGATTACACAGAAAGCTCTCATAGAAGATGAAATTGCATTAAAACTACCTTGTTCCTCACTTTCCCTTAACTCAAAGAATAAATCATCTTAAATCACAATTTTGCACTGCCCCTTCAAATAATTTTCAACACTACCTTGAGAAAAAAAGGATAAACCTCAGTTGTTCCAGTTTGTTCAAATTTTAAAATGCAAGATACAAATCAAAGGACCTGGAGGGAAGCTTAACAGAAATTAAGGGCTCTCAACAGAGATTTCTACCTTTAACCACCTGCTTTAGGCAACTCCTCAGCAAGGAAGTGCCTAAAATGTGCAACAAGGCTCCAGAAAAAAAAAAAAAAGTATATCAACAAACTATAGGCATTCAGTTCCAAAAGCATGATCTAGTTTGGTATTAAAATAGAAGACAGTAAGCCATCACTTTTTATAGAGTTGGTAGATGGACCTTGATTCATTTCTATTGCCTGATGATTCTGTCTCACTCCTTGTTTATGGATTAGCAAAGTCACCAGATTTACCCAACACCGCTTCCCACAGAAGAGACAATCAGTTAGGTCTAGGAGAAAGAAAAAGTAAATGAATGCTCCTTATTGAGCAATAGCTCTTTATCCAAAACAACCTACGAGGAAAATTTGCTCATTGCATTGGACGTATTTATATTGGATGAAAATCTTCACGTTTCTCTATTCCAGTTTTCAAAATATTATGAAAACTCTATTGAATGGTTGTCATATTCACCGGGTGAACAGAGGTTTGATAAACTAAAATGTCTAGATCCATTTAAATAACATTTTTCTCATGCTTCTGCAAGAACTTGGAAACATGTCAAACAAAATTCATGAAAGAAATCTGGCAAAAGGGGAAAAAAATATTTAAATACTTCGGAAATAGAAGACTTCAAATCATCCTTTGCACAAACAGAAGGTTTGACTTTTCCAGCCCACCAGCGCTCACAGCACCTTGTTGTTCACGTGCCGTGAAATTCCAGCAGGACCAAGGGATGGGCGCTGGAAGGAGTAGAGCTGGGGGAGGCACTGGGAATCCTCCGCGGTTTCTTGGACTGAAGCTGAAATCGGTTCATGAGGACAGAGCCAAAGAGCCGAGGAAGCTCCGTGTCTCGGCACCCACGGAGCCAATTTTTGGTTGGATCCAACAATGCAGGCTTCTGCCAAGTCCAGTGTAAATTTATCATCAGTTCTCTTGAAACTGGTTTTCCTCTTATCCGTAATTGATTGATTCAGTTTAGCTCCCTCAGACTGAGCTACTGTCCACAGGCGAAAGGGGAAGCCATTTCTCTTTGAGAATTTATCCGAGTATAAAGCACTTTGTGGGCTCTTACAACAATTGATGAGTTACAAGAATAAAAAACCTGGCCATTCCCATGTTATTAAGGATCTCGGTCACTTCGCATGAGGCAGTCCCATGGCTGATGCTCGTCTTGCATTCCCAAGGGGTAAACTGCATCCTTCGGAACAGCATCGCTCCTGATTTTCACCAGGACAGCTGAGCTCAAACAGTCACCCAATGACAACATATCTGCTGTATCTCTGTGGGGCTGCCCAAAGTGAACTGTGTGCTTTGTAGCACATCCTCCTGGCAAGCATCGGGTCAACCACGGTGGCCAGGCACACACAGCTCGTCCAGCCATGCCAGAGGGACCAGGCTGCCCTGGAGCTGCACAGCCCTGTGTGTGCGCATCAGAGATGGGCAGGCAGGGTTACTGCTCCAGCCAGACACCAGATGCTGGAAATCCTGGATAAATATGTAAAATCCCCTAATTCCACTGGTATAAAATTTCCAGGCAGAAAAAGAGGACGTGTCCAAGGAAACCATGCAACAGCCCAAACTCCAGGTTTTCAGTTCCAGGGATTTCAGAAAGCCCTGAATCAAAATTTCCACTAACGCCGTTTAAAAATATACCCTCCCCAGCCAGCAGGAACCCAAATGGAGAACGAAGCGTTACTTGAGTCCACAGCAAGCAAGAAAAGTCATAGCCAGGCCCTGAAGGACCAGAAAGGTTTTGGGTATCAAGGTGAGGAAAGTGATCCCATCTCCTCAGTGGTGGGATTTCCCTGCAGAGATGCGATCCTGCAGGACTCCACGTCTTTCCCCCACGCACAACCTCCCCGGCACAGCACACATTTTAACTCACTCCAATTTCTCTCAGGCTGAACCAGGACTGCTCCATGTCGGATTACAGCATTACCCTGGTTTATGCTTGCAGAGTGTTTGACCTCGTTTTTCTTTTTGGTTTTCACCTTCCAGTTGGGTTTTTCTCCAGGTAAGAATACAGTTCATGGAAATGTTTATATATGCTGCCTCCTCAAACAGAAACAACTAGAAATGCTCATTCTTATCCCACTTTTTAGCTGCCTAAGCAAAGGAATAAGTTTTTCTTCCAAGACCAGCCATCCAGTAAGAGGTTAAGAACCAAATTTCTCTAAGAATTTAAATTGCAATTCTGCTGCCCTCATTATTTACTGGTAGAATAAAACATAGCATCCAAGTGCAAAGCAGGCAATAAATCCTTACACTTAGTACAATCCCCTGCCAAGTAAACCCCCAAGATCTACACTGCTTTTGAGAGTAGCCCAATGGCTGCAAACATTATTTTAAGCATCTTAACACGTCTCCACTGAAAAATGAAATACTTTGTTTGAAATCTGTGAGTTTGCTCCAAGCAAGCTGATGACTCTATAAAATATGTCACACCTCCCAAAGCCCAGTCGTTCAGGTACCAAAAGGGCAATGGACCTGTTAATGAAGCCCAGGATAACTCGTTTGGAGGAACAACACATTGTCCATTTCTGCTGCCTTTGACTTGCCCTTAGCTTGGATATAGGTCTTACTTGAGGATATCTGCACCACAAACCTTCTCACTGACTAGATGTCTTTCCCAATACAGGAAAGTTAACCTCAGTAAAAAGGGGGAAAAAAACATTGAGAAGCTCTTTGACAACATGGTACAACCGTACAATTTCTGGTTGAAGTCATCCAGCGCAGGCACAGGCAAGGATTTTTGGACATGGAAGCATTATTCCCCATTTGCCACTTAGAGCAAAATGTAAGGAGAGCCGAAGATGGAGTGTGCTGCTCACAGGTTCATGCACAGAAAAGTAACTTGTAAAATAAAAATAGGGACTTGAAAATAAAATAGCTTGACAAGGAAATACTTGAGCTGTCTAAAATAGATTTATTTATACTTTTTGGCAAAGATCACATTTTAATTGGGGTTATTATTCACTTGAGCCTGGAACTATATAATATTATCCAATAATACAGAGAATCTGACACCAAAACATGTCACAGCACACATTATATTTGCATTTGCCAGACACGGAATCCCATAAATTGTTATGTCTGATAATGGCCTGCAGTTCAATGGACAAGACTTTCAACAATTTGCAAGGGATTATGGATTTCGACATACAACATCCAGTCACAGTTATTTGTAATCAGATGGTCTAGTGGGAAAGGGAATTTGGTCTCCAAAGCAGAGCCTGGCCTGAGGCTCTGTTGAACTTGAGAACAAGCACCTTCAAAACCTGGATCATCCTCCTAACGAGAGCCTGACAGCCTCTGCTATTCATACCTCCTGACGAAGGCAGACCTGATCTTGACACCTAGGAAGAGAAGGCACAAATCTTCAAAGGCTTCAAAGATCCAAAATCAAGGATGTGCAATTTGCTGCACACGTGCTGCTATTCAGGGACAACAGAGATTGAGATTTTTATGGCAGATGCTCATATTTCCTATAAAGCTCAAAGCTCATACAGGGAGACTCTCAGTAGGAAGCAAAGGGAAATTACAACCTATTTCCTCGGGGAACTGGGACCTGAACTGGAAAAAGGCTTCAGCAGAGCCATGGCAGGACCAAAGAGCAGCAACAGTAACATGGATGGAAATGCTCCTCGGGGCATGAGCCCAAATACCCAGAACTCCTGAAAGATTTAGTGAGCTCTGATACAATAGTCACCACCGCCGTGTTCCCTACCAGGACTGCAGTACATAAGGGGAACAGTGGAAAATTTTCTGGTTGTTAAAACAAGACAGGGTTGGGTAATCTATTACCAGCCCCTAATGCTACAAGGTGGGAACTGTTACCCTGCAAGAGGAATGTTCAGCCTCCCTGGGACATCTTTTTTCCAGATCATGTCCAAGATCCCTGGGGAAAAAACATCAGGGAATTCCTTATTTTTTTCATGTTTCACTTGCGGACTTGGTGGCTCACCAGGGCACCGAAGGGATGGTCCATGGGCAATGGGGACCAGCCTCACCTTGGAGAAGCACAGACCCTCTTCCTTGGCAGCTGTGTCTACTTGAGAGAGTCATGAAATCATGGCTTCAGGCAGGACAGCCAGCTCTGGGGCTCCAGTTTTCAGTTCAGCTGTACTGAACCTCTGCTAACCATCATAATTAATGATTGCAGGCCACTGCCAGGGACATGTGCAAAGAACCCAGTAAAATCCAAGTGTGTCAAGGTTTGGAAACATGTAGTCTCTCAGAGCACGTCAGGAAAGAATGCATCTAATGGAATGAAATGGTAGAGAAGGAGAAAAAGCAGGTGTTGCTTTTACACAGATCTCTGCACATGCTGAGAGCAATAAGGAAAATACCGATGACAAGACGGGCCTGTATGTGGAGGTGTACTTGGAAACGAGGACTTTAAGCACCTTAGATTATCTTTGCCTCAGAGCAGTACAGAGGAGCAGCAAAGCATATAGCCTTGAAGATCTTGAATGTCAGCCTGGACACCAAGGTTATGCTCAGTTCTTTCCAAAATCTCCACAGGATCATTATCCTTTCCCCTTCTTTCTATGGAGAGTGCTGGAAACCGCTTCAAAGAGCCTGTGCTGAATGCACGTGATCGGACCAAAGCTTTCCAAGAGAACTGAGCGCTGGCAACACAACCCAGGTTGAGAGCAATGGGAATTGCTCTGCTCCATTTAGTGAGAGCAGAAGACCGCCACATCAGTAGTACGAACAGCCCTGCATCCCCCTGCCAGGAATCTCATCAGGCTGTGGAAGGAAAAGACAGAGAGGCTCAAAAGGAGCCATGCACATGCTTGTGCCCCACGCATGTTGGTTCACGCTTGGTTCAAGCCATTTAAATCTGTCCTTCATAAATGAGAAAGGATGGTAGCTACGGGCTGATCTTCTTTCTCTCCTTGGAGTCTTCTTCACTCTCCGCCTTGAAAGCAAAGGGACACGTTGTCTTCAGGGGGAACCCTGTGAAGTCCCTACAGCACAGAACAGTGCAAGTGGGTAATTCCACAGAAGTCAGCAGGTAAAAAGCACCAAAGAGTTTGCAAGTCAAGGGTGTTCAACCGCACTCTGCACTTGTAAACGCTCAACAAGTCATACGAGCCAAGCTTTGTAATCTTCATAAATCTTCTGACTTAAGCAAAGTTTGGCTTTCTCTTCCTCAGAGCAGCTCCAAAATAGAGTTATGCTGAGTAGCTTCAAATCAATTCACATGGAAGAGGAGCTCTTGGTTTTGCACCACACGATGTCAAGAGCAAAGTAAGCACTAAAGAAAAGCCAGTGACGTGTTTATTTCCAACAACAGTAAAGTCATCTCACTTACCTTCTGCTATTCAGATTGTACCGCATGTGTGCTTGAATCCTCTGATGTTAGAGCTGATGTTGGTCGTTGGGACAGCACAGATTTGGGTCACGGCAGTGTTTTGAATAAAGCAACAAGAAATTAAAGTATATCCTGGGAAATAAAATACCATACACTTTTATCATCTGAAAATTAATTTAATCCACTCTGGGAGATGCCTGGGAATACTCTTGTAACACCAGCAGCAGCGACTGCAGAGTGTTTTGAAATGGAATACGGTGACATCCACTTTACTGATGGGCTCCTGAGGCAAAAAAAGGCAAGAAGTGACAATCCACACTCACCCCCGGAGAGCAACTGAATCCGTGAGCTTTGCAGGTGTAAAACCACCGCAGAAGATTGACACATCATCCTCACTTTACCAGAGATTCATGGAAGCTTTCTGGAGCAGAGATAACACCTGTGTAATTTCTGTGGCATCAGGGATGTGAAAGAGACTGTGTCAGTATAAAATTAGCATTAGTGATATAAGATTAATATTAAGCCTTGTAGATAAAAGTTTTGGAATTCTTGTCTCTGTTCCACCTACCAGCATGAAAAACAAAGTAGTCAAAAAGTATGAAATTCAGCTTTTCAGTTACTTTTGGATAAAAGTGTGAATTTAGAAGAAGGAAAACTGCATCTATTAAATGTTTAATGTAGGTCTCCCAAATAGTCATGGAGCTGGTGGCACTTACGGATTTTTTTAATACCACTGGAGATTTTTCACTAGGGTTGTAAGTTTTCCTGGCAAGTGACTGAAATGTTCATGAAACACTTCCATTACATGTAAATGGCACTAAGGAGGAGGAGAGCACGTTCCTCAGCCATCCTCTTGCCCGGACGAGGGACAGGGCTGACCCCTGCCTGGACCGGGGTCAGTCCATGAGGGAGGGTGCTCGGAAGCTTTAGCATCCCTGATGCTTCCAACTGTCCCCCATCTCCTTATGTGATGCTCCCAGTTTTGGGCATGCATTGAACCCAGGACACAGAGCTCAATTTCCAAATTGGTTTCAATACCTTATTTCCTTCTTGGTGCCACAAGAACGAGGCATTCCTTACGGTGCATTGTTCTTCTTTTTGTTGGGTTTTATTTTGTCGGGGTTTTCTTAACATTATTAATTGTCCTCAGTGACAGTTCTAAAGGGCTGGTTGTTTTTTTCCCCTCTGATAAGACAAACACGTTTGAATCGAACAAGCCTTGACAAATGCTGGAGATACACACTGCACCGAAATAATGAGGGAGCTCTTTAATACAACACCACAATATGTATGGGCAAGTCGTTGCACCGGAGCAGTATGAGCTTGTCAGATCACAGAGAAACGGTATTTATTGAAAGAATAGGTACGAGGAAGAACAGCAGAAAGTATTCTGCTGAGCAAACATGCAGCTGAGCAAAACCTTGGGAAAAATAGGGCACACGCAACATCAACCCCTTTTCTGTATAAAACTGCCCGATGTCAGTAAAATTGTCCCCACAATAAGTTACATTTTTTTTCTTTCAAAAGATAAAATGCAAATTAAGTCCCAAATTTAGTCAGGTCCAGATGCATAAAACAGAGGCAATTGATAGCTGTCGATAGTTGCTGATTTATTTGACTGCAAATTGTAAACCTGAAACAAGCAAACAAAAAAGTCGTGGCATGATGTTTGTCAAAAAACGCAGGTTTACAGCAAATTTAGACAGTCTTGTACAAAGTTACGCTTCCCAAACCTGTGAATCACTCATGATCAACTTGTTTGCCCTGCTAAAAAGATTAATTTGCTGAAAGCAGGAAAAGGAAGGCAAGGCAGCAGCCCTTCACACTAGGTGTGTGTTTGAGTGCGTGGGTACGTAACACGGGCAACCAGCTTCACAAAGCACGCGGCAGCATGACTCACGTTGTCAATAGAACTCCCCAGCTCCCTAATTATAAGGAGGTGCCAGTTTTTCGTGCTATTCAAAGCATATTTTGAAGGGTAAAATGCTTTCTGGCCCGACAGCCAACCTGCCTGCAACACTGGTTGGTCTGTGAGGAGCTTCACGTGTGATGCCAAGCATTTCTCCTGCGGGCTGGCTGCGTTATGGGATGGAGAGATGCTCCACCTCTAGCTGCAAGGCTCCTCTTCTGCCACCCATACCAGCGCAGGACCGTGCCCATGAGGCTGTGCCCACCTCATGCCACTGGCACTGCCCTGTCCCCACGCTGTAGTGACAATCCACTGACGCTGTGCGCAAGTCCTTGGTGGGCATTTTGCTGCCACCAGCCTTGCAGGAAGCTCCTGCCCTTCTTAAGGGGTTAGAAAAGGACAGTGGTGAAATGGGGCTTTCTGAGGGTGCACCTTTCCTGGGGTTCACACAGGCATTTAATACAAAAAGCTCCCACCTCTGCCACCACCACCAGAAAGAGAGCTGGCTCTTACGCTGGGAGGACGGTTTGGCCACAGCATTTCACAACACCTTGGCGTGGGAGCTGCCAATCTGAAGCCACCTGCCCCAAGAGGAGGTGCTAGCAGGAGGAATGGATTCGCCTGGAGGAAGGTTCTTCTACATCCCACCACCGAGACTTACAGTCCAGCACTGGCACAGCAATCCTGGAGGGAAAGAGCTTGCATGGAACCAGCTGCCCCACTCCCACCGCCCAGGGCTCTCTGTCACCCCTTTTCTCTCACTCTTGCTGTTGCTGCAGGCTCTGCGGGTCAGAGGAAGATGATAGCTGCAACCCAACACAGAAATAATTAACTGCAGTGCACCGAGGGGGAAAATACCATGATGACTGCAATGAGCATCAAGAGCCTGCAGCCTGAGGCAGCCCAGCATGTCAGGAGAAGAGAGCCACATCCCTATGAGAGCTGCCACTCAGAGCTCTAATTTGTAGTGGCCGGGCAGCCCTCTCCCAGCCTGCCCTCCTGTCAGAAAACAGCTGCAGGGGTAAATTTACACTGGGAGGAATTAGCAGCCAGCTTGCCCTGGGCTGGAAGGAGGCGTTTTGGGTTTCAGGGCTGCCGCTGGGTGATGGGAGACAAGTGCCAGGGAAGAGGGACCTCATACCTCGCAGCATCTCCCCGTGGCCTCTGAGCCCGTGGGCAATCTGTGGGAGGGCTCTGCTGCTGGGCAGGTGCTTCTTTAAATGCAGACATCTTGGGACCCTTCTCCAGCCACCAGCATTGACACTGACAATACTACAAATAGCCCATGGGATTTAGCTTCTCCTCTGGGTGAAAAAAATACACAAGAAAATGAAAGCCACAGCAAGATGGGATCTTTGCAGCAGCTCAGCAAGTCCAGCTGCCCAGGGAAGGGGGAAAGAGGTGGCTTCTGGCTCCCTTTTCCCTGGGATGAAGGAGAAGAGTTGGAAAAAGTTCTGGAAGAAGAAAGGCAAAGCAGGTAGAAAACATAATTTAGTCCAAGCTTGGCGTCATTCTAAGAAGTTGCAGGACATGAGAAAGGAGCATCATGAGGTGTGACAGCGTGGCCAGGACATGAGGACCAGGGTGTGTTCCAAAGGGTGTCCCTGCCCAGCTCTACAGGAAAAAGCTGCATCCCAGTCAGAGCTCCTTGTGGAAGAACAGCAGAGGGGAAGGGACTGGGAAGGGGTTTGGAGAAAAGCAGAGGACCACGATAAGGTGGCCGGGATGGAGAGCGTGGGCTGAGTTCTAAGGAAAAGTTAAAAGATCCAAACACATATAGCTCAGCCAGGAGATGACTAAAGGGGCACGATAACAACCTACAAGTATTTGGAGGCTGTAAACATCAAGGAAGGAGAGGAATTATACATGGGGCATAACTAAGAGTAATGGAATGAGATTAAGAAAGGAAAGCTTTAGGCTGAATATCAGGAAATATTTCCCGAGGATGAGATGTGTTAGGCTGCAGAATAATCCTTCCAGGGGAGCCACGGGAGTGATGGCTACAACTACCCATGACTAAACCCTGGGCTATGTGCTGCCAGGAGTAATGGATAATGTAACTTCTCTCTCTGGCCTCCAAGGTTCTTTCCTTTCCGTCTCTACAGGAGGAATATCTTATCAAGTAATACATGCTTCAGACATGATGTTCCTTTTGTCAGACACAAAAGCGAGTCCCCGGTTCCCAGTCCTGCCAGGAGTGTCACTGCAGTCAGCGGATTAGGGATGTACCCTGCTCTGCGAGTCACACCTCTTTCCTTTAGGCCACAGTCACTTCTTCCAAATTTCAACCAAAACAAATACAACCTGAACTTCAAAACAAACAAACAAAAAACAAAAAAAAAAAAAATCAAAAAGAAGAGTGGACGTGGATAATTTTGCACTGTGTTTAAATTTTCAGTTAGCATGAAATGGAGATATGTAAAAGAAACTAATCTAAATGAAGTGCTGGAAAAAAAGGGGGAATGGGAGCATCACAAGCTTACAGCTAATATTTTTGTTATTTTGCTGCCTCTTTTGTCATGAGAGGGACCTGGGATGGCCTCAATTCATCACCAAAGTATTCCTTCAGTCAAATCTAGGGGTACAAAAGCTGTACCCCTCCAGGGAACAGGTTTTCCAATCATTTTCACAGGATAACTTCCATCCTGCCTTGATGAGGAAGAGTCACAGTCACCCAACAAAGAGGAAAGCATCTGGGCTGGGAAGGCCCATCCATTGGGATGTGACTCACTGCATTTGCATTTTTAATTAGGGGATTGGAAATGCTCAGCAGCAACATTAGGTGGTAACAGAACTGGTACAATATCAGAGCTCTTGCAAAAAACATCAGGTGGAAACCCACAGTGGCAGCGGGATGGCAGGGCTGGGACATGTGGGCACAGGGGACAAGGGGACATAGCAACCACACACACATTTCCTGAGGACAGGAGTGCTAAATCCCCACAGTTGTACCACGTTTTTCCTGTGTATTCAGAGTTGCCAGCAGGAGAGAAGCTCAGGTCTGAGCTCCAGCCTTAAATGGAGACCCCCAAGTGATGGGGATCGGTGAAGAGGCAGCCAGGGAGAAGTGGCATTTCTGAGTCTTTCAGAGCCCCAAGGCTGGGACATGGTGGGAGGAGGAGGAGGAGGAGGACTAGGCAGCTATAATAAATAAACACTCTTTAACACTGGATCCCAGGGATAATAAACCATCAAATCCTAAAGGTTTCGCCCTGAGCAACTACCCAGTTTATGTACAGTGGGTTACTTCCTTTGTACAAAACCTTTCATGCATCCGTATTTCCCATATACTGTTTCACCTCATGTTATATCTTGTAATCTTGGCTTGTAATGCAGTTTAGAGTTATTATATGTCACATAAGGGTTGAAGTTTAAAAAACCAAACCACAGCCCGGCTCAGACGCACCGTAGCGATGGGAGGAGCGGTTATAAACACCGAAGTAAACCTGGGGAATGCTTTTCCCACCTGCAGCCTTTAATACCAGCAATTTCTCTCTGTGTGAGCCGTGACCGAGGACCCCAGCACACCAGGGAGGAGCTGTGCCGGGACATGCCGGTATGTAAGAGCAGAAACCACAGGAGGTTTCTCATGGCAGAGTGCCGGGATGACCGCGACGGGGAAAAGAGCGAGCAGCAGCTCTGCAGGCGCTATCGATGAAGACCACGAGGCTCTTTTGAAGAAGTATTTCTGACATTTTATGGTGTCTTAAATCTAAGGAAGGTGCGATGATGTGAAGCCAAAGGGTTTGCTGCCCAGGAGGGGCAGGATTGGAGCTTAAGGTGCCCAGCACAAACATCCCAGCTCCATCGCCACTCTCCAGCACCACAGCTTCTCCCACTATCAGCTGTGAGTCACTGCCAGAGGCAGGATACCAGACCTGATGAACCAGAGGTCTTTATCCGGTATGGAGGATCCAAACTTCCAGTGTTTACTTAAGCATGAAGCAGAATAAACTCTGGTCCTTAAAACTAAACATCTAAATGCAGCGGCTAATCCGGAGACATACAGTAAGCAATTATACAAACACACCTTCAATGTTTTTTGGCAATTTTTGCAGTTCACCCAGAAAGACGTGTCATCTTTCAAAACACAAAAACCCAACTTCCTCAAGTCAACGGGGAAATGTTCTGCTCTCCTCCTTTACAGGAACCAAAAGGTGAAGCCAGAAAAACCCCAGCCGGGTACCTCTTCACACAAAACACCAAACACTACAAAAAAATGCAGAGGCAAAAAACGCTTCTGTGAGCAGGACGTGCAGGTGGATTTTCTCTGCAGTCTGGGTGAGATAGATGAGGATTAAAATACCTGACACCCTCCTGCACAGTGCTCGATTTTATGACCAGGAGCCTAAGCCTACAGTTTTCCCCCATAGCCATGTGGGATCCCTTTTTAAAAAGCCTCTTCCAGCCACACCATTGAAATACTGTTCAAATATATCCCGAAAGATTTTTTTTCGTTTATGTTTTTTTTTCCCTGAAAACATGGGCAGTTGCTGAACTTAATGTTTTGTAGAGTAAAACCACAAGTTTTCACTCAGTCCTCAGCTATAATTGTGGTAGACACTAAAAAAATCCCTCGAGAGTCCCAGCACACACAAAGCCAGACCAGATCCTCCAAGTTCTCTCCACACACAAATCCTCCTGAATAGCAAATATTAATATATAGTAAATAATAATTGTAATACTTAGCACTTCCCACCCATAGATCTCACAGTATTTCACTGAGCTGGATGAATGCCTTTATTCTCTTGCTCACAGGCAAATGCGGACTTCTCTTCTGCAAGCACTTTCCACACAGGTGTTTAATTTTAACCTTATACCTAGTTTGGGTGATTATGTTGTGGTCAGCCCAGTCCTTGGGAGAGCTCCAGGTTAGTCTTCTTCCATCGATGTTCCCTTTGGGAGAGGAAAAACACTGAAGGTGTTTTTAATACGCACACATGGACAATTCTGCTTCCTAAATGCCAAATATTTGCACCCAAACTCATTCATTATCTTGCTCTTCCATTGCTATGAGCACCTTTGGTTTAGTGCAGGGGTGTTTTAGCAGCAGAGAGCTCAGCCCTTTCATGCCTTTGGAGAAAATGTATTTACATCCGGCTCCGTATTTGCAGTGGCCAGAAATTCCCTCCCTCTCCTGACCCAAGGTAAGTTTCCAGCCTGGGACAGTACCTCCTGGGGGCCTTCCCGTGCTCCAGCAACTGCACATCTTTGCAAAGAGAGAATAAAAACTTGCCCGGGCTCCATGGCATGGACAAGGCAGTCTCCCTAAAGGGTCTATCATCATTTTGTCTGCTCTGTTAAAACTGGCACAAAAAATTTCTCTCTCTTTTGCTAAAATGCCCTGCTGATTTTGCAAGCAGCCAGGGGGATGACGGTGAAAATCCTGATTCTGTGCTGCTTTGTCTTCAGCTTCAGAGGTGCCCCTGAACTTTTGCTGCTGGTCATGGTAAATCAGAGGCGGAGACACCACCAAAGCATCTTCCGTGGGCCAGAAAGCTGGCGATCTGGCTTTGAAACCCTGGCCTAAAGCAGAGAACTCTCAGAAGTGTGGTGGCTTGGGCATCTTTGACGTCCTCTGGCCCATGAGGAGAGCCAGGGCA
This sequence comes from Nycticryphes semicollaris, assembly GCA_013400055.1. Taxonomy (NCBI): domain Eukaryota; kingdom Metazoa; phylum Chordata; class Aves; order Charadriiformes; family Rostratulidae; genus Nycticryphes; species Nycticryphes semicollaris. Next base: position 71,072 of record VXBJ01006476.1, on the reverse strand, counting down.
GGGTGGCAGGAGGAGCACCTCGTGCACAGGGAGCACCTTCAAGAAAGGTCATGCGCTGCAAAGCCTTTGGGAATAACAAGATACAGCAGGTTTTTACATGTGCAGCTACCAAATCCACCTTGAGCATCCTCAGCCCAGCGCCGAGCTCTGCTGTAAAACACACAAAGGCATATAAAACGATGTTTTGTCACGGCGGCTCTGCAGGTCGCTCTCAGGCTTCCTCTGGAAGCCGCCTCTCCTTTCTGCCTCACTGAATTCAGCAGACCTTGGGGATAGGTTTGGTAATTAAAGAGGTCATCTAAATACAGCTTTGTACGGTAGGTCCATGAGTAATGAGATGCACGTTGAGAAATCAGCACAGAGCTGGTTGCATTCTCCCATGTCCCTGGAACTGCACAGAAAGTGCAAATTCCCTCAGAAATGCCACCACTAGTGCAACACCAGCCCATGTTTAACATCCGTGGCTGGAGCAGAAAGTGGGAGCAGGAGGGGAGCCCCCCAGCCCTGGCTCTCCTGGTGACAGCTCAAGGCTGACACAGGGCAGCCTCTCCCCAAACGAGCACACTCTCCTCGGTTTAATCCATCCCTGCAATTAAGAGGTAATAACTCTGGTGGGAAAAACGTAACAAAATATTGAGCCATCAGTTTTCATTTGTATGAAGCCCTGTGTACGCTGCCAGAAAGCACTGTCCGGTATATAGTTTCTGCCAAATAATGTGTATTTATCTCATTTCCACTCACAGGCCAGAGTGGTCACCTATAAGGATTAACACTTGGGACCTGTGAGCAGAACGGAGATGAGTTTCAGATGGATCATCAGGCACTTAAATAGTTTTAGAACAACTTTGGAAGTCATTAATTGTAATAGATACGGCAATAATACTACAAGACGGAGAAGGTCCCAGAGGGCTGGAGAGGAGGCAGTCCTGGCTCTAAAATGTTTCTCTCTCCAACACTCTTTAACATCAGGAATGACAAGTGGCCAGGCCAGACCAAAGTCCTCTCTTGCCTCTCACCATGGCCCAGAGCCAGTCCCTGGGAAGAGGGAGGAATAACGTACATACATACCCAGGGACAGTCCCCAGAACACTGCACTTCGCTGCCCGCAGCCCTCTCTTCATGAATGCACACAAATTTACCCTTAAATATATGCTTGGTCCCTGTTAAGCTAAATGCTTCTCAGCTGAAGGTAGATTTGAGTATCTATATTATAGGTGGGGGTTTTTTTCTGCCAAGGCCTAAGAAACTGGTTCAAGTAGATGCCAAGGTCTAACCCATGGGACATGAGGATCCGTAAGACGTTCAGACAGTGCATGAGCTAAGACTCTGCTGTGCTGTCAAAGCACAGCTGAATAATACCAAGTACTTGGAGTCAGATGTAACGACTACCTTGTGAGATCATAGGAGGTGTGCGTGTTAGTTTGAAGGTCTAAGTGCCATTTATCACTTTCCAGCAATATCTATAACACAGGGAATAAAGTGCAGTAGAGATACTTGGATCGATGTCTAGACCTTGAGTAACTTTCCACTAATGCCCAAATCCCCAGGATCCTGTCCTTTGGCAGAAAGTCCTCGGACAGATCTCTAGAAAGTCGTTAAAAGTGTAGTGATTTAACTGGCAAGTAAACAGCTGACCACAAGCTGCACAATCAAAAACGCTGCTAGTGCAAAGAGGAGAAATACATCACTCTTTCGTTGATCGAGATCTACCCCCATTAATGTCTGCATTGTATAAGGACACATCTCCAAATGTCATTCTTGAGGAATAACAAGCAGTTTTATTGGAGTAAATGGGGCCTTTCCAGTTGTCACAAACAGGGCTATAATTATTTTTAAAGGCCTAGGAGAATTAAACTAAGTATTCCCACCCTCTATGAAACTTTGTTTGTTTGTTTTTGTTTGTTGTGGGTGATCCTTGGTTTGTAGCTTGTTAGCAACATGTCACCAGGGAATAAACACAACCACACACACACACACACACACACAAAAATCCTCTTTCCCAACAATCTTTCAAAGCATCTTGCACACTCTCCACGCCACTAATTGATGACGTACACAATTACTGCAGCTTTTTTTGTCATTGCATAAATGTCACCATTAGCAGTTGGGGATGCATAAATATTGCATTTGTTTATTGCTTAAAGATGATGGTGATGATAAATTCAGTGATTTAAAGGGAATTAAGGGATTTTGCTTACCCCACCAAGTATTTTCTGTGTTTTCCATCTAACCACCAAGGCAGCAATGCCTCATTTTGTCCACCAAAAAAATCAGGTCTAGTGTTATCGATCCAGTGTGGCTGCAGCAGCCTTTCAAAATGCCAATAAACTCTGCTCTTTTATAGTTTCTTCCATTTCCCTAACACCTTTTCCTGCCTTAACTTGCCCATACCCTGGGGGGGAGGTCGGGGTAGTTGGTTGCAGGCACATAAACCTCATACAACTTGCTGGAGTCCCACCAGGAGGCTGGGCAGGGCTGGAAAGAGGACTTCTCCTGCTCCTCATGCTTAATTTTCCTTGCTCCAGCGTGCTTTTTGCTTTTCGCAATCCACATAAACTCACAGACAGGTTTTCTAAGTGGCAGAACTGCTCTGCTTTTTCCTTTGTCATGGTTCATCGTCAGTGATGCCAGGCTGTGGATGAGGTGAGGAGGGACAGGGACAGCTCCGGGTCCCCTGCCGCTGCTCTTACCATAAATCTGATGGGGGGAAACCCCCAGTTTTTTCCTATTCCCTACTTCTCTAAGTGTTTCAGTTTTTTCTTTCCCCACTTCTTTCAGTGGGGAATAGAAGTCAAACAGGGAGGGGACTAGGGTGTTGGAAATATTACCCTGAATGGATGATCTTGCAGGTCTGACTCACACAACCCTCCCAGCGGAGTGAATGGGAGGGCTGCTGGACTCGAATATAAAGGGAAAATTTCAGTATTGACTCCCTTCCCCCCATATGGTTGGGTCTGTCTTGGGAAGGACAATATTTTCCAAACAATTTGTTCAGGTTTTTGGTTGTTTTTTTTTTTCTTTCTGAGCTCTCCTTTCCATTTGGCTCTGAAGCCAATGTGCGTGCACAGAAAGAAGCTTATTCTTTTACAATTTGCCTCTTCTGGGAAGTTTAGAAACGTTACAATCCACTCATGTTCCAAACATCCCAGTTTCTCCCAAAGAAGAAGTGTAGCCTCTTAAACACTATTCCAAGGATGCACTAACAGGGAAGGCTGCAAATAAAGGAATGGGTGAGCTTGGAGAGTCATTTCTTCTCTATATTTGGAAATACGAAGAGACTTTCTTTTAAAGAACGTTGGTGATGACTAAAAGAAGAAATTGCAAAGGGTTCTTCTGTTTGTGTAGGAAGAACTTGTGCCACCATCACACAGAATACAAGGTTGGCTGTGGAAACCATCCTTTTGAAAACTGGGATGGGTTGAAGGCAATTTGATGCTGTTTTGGCTGGCAGCAGGAGGGTCACCTGGTGATGAGGTGCCCCGTAGTGGATGGCCCTTCCCTTCCAACCCCCAGCAACAGTGCACATTCCTCAGGGTCTTTTGGGCTCCAGTTTTCTCGTGTGGGTTGGACATCTGAACCCATCTGATGCCTTCTCTAGGAAAGAATATTTATGATGGACATCTTTTCAACTGGAAGCTGAAGAACAGACACTGATACTCATTAATCCATCGTCGGATCAAGCACAAAGTAAATAACACTTAGACACTACAGAAAGGTGTGCACTCACAGCTCCAGTTTCCACCTTATTTTTGGCACCCAACCTAGAAGTTCACTCCTACATCTTGCCTCAAAGGTACCTTTATTTTTCTAGGTTGCTCTTAGTGCCTGGCTAATGGTTATCTCAGTCCGACTGACCTGTACCAGTGAAGAGCTTGGACAACCTTCTAGATCTTCCCCAGCAAGGATGGTATCTGAGGCTAGGAAGGACAGGGTCTTTATATAATCTGTATAATCTGCTTTTGCAGCCCAAAGGCCCACAGGGCAGTCCCAGCTCCACCAATCTTTTGTCTTTGACCAGTTATTTGCTTTTCCAGAACTATTCTGATCCCCTACTATAAAGGAATTTGTCTTCCAGAAACTCCTGCACATGAGGATACTCCTGCATCCGTATCTGGTCTTTATGGGGGAAGGATCCTGGCAGCCCTGGGCTCAGCCCTGCTGAACATGAGCAGGATGTTCTCAACATTTGCCGTAGTCACCTGCTCATGGTCACCACTCAAATCCCTTGAAAACCTTGCAGCAAATCAGCATCCCAGAGGAGTTTCCTCGACACCCACCCAGAGATCTGGGCAAAGCTTCTCCCAGTGCCACCGCTCAGCCAAGCCCAGTGCCGAGCGAGCTGTCCCTCTGTGCTGGGGACATCAGGGCCATCTGAGAGACTGGTGGTACACGGAGGCGTCTCCCCAGCTTCGCAGGCAGGCAGCCTGGGAAGCTCCCCTCCATCCTCAGCATGTAAACATCTGCTGGAGGAAGACTTTTCTCCTAATAGCACATCATTAAACATTGATTTAAAGACAATCATCTTCCCTCTCTTTAATTTCACAGCACCTTTAAACCAGCTGTTAGGCTGCAGTGGGGACGATCAGCCGAACAGGAAACGCATTGTTAGCTCCTCGCATTAAAACAGTAGAATGCATTAATTTATGAGCTCCTACTCCCTCTCCAAACGTTTTATTATGTTAATATCACCTTGATGTGCTGGTAGGCCCCGGTGCCAAAGCCTCTTTCACACAGTATGTGCCATCCTAAATTACAGGCTGGGCGCCTCCTGGAACTGCCTTTGGAAAACTGGAGTAAACCAGCAAACACTAAAGTTAATATTATCTTACAGACTAACAACCAGCTAATGCTCAACATGTGAATCCCATTTACTTCTTCTCTCTATAACAAATGGCAAGTGTGGGACTGGACTGTTCCTGATTTTATGCTATTTATCTTTTTGATCCATTCCATATTCGTTGTCCTTGGTTTTCGGCTACAGCTAGAGCCCCCGTGTGCGTGTGTGTGTGACCCGCTCTACGGAGGAAAGCACAAGGCACATCACCGTTGCGGTGTTCACTCGGGTCACTGCATGACCTGGGTGTTTTTCTCTTGGGAGGAGACCTTCCAGGGGCAGGGATATGAGAAAACGAAGTGGCTGAAACTTCAGAAGCATCCCCAGAAAAATTGAAGTGGCCGAAGCGCCTGGGGATGGGTGGGCAGCACAGTCACCGTATCACCCATCAAAGTGTCCCTCCGGAGCCCTGTGTCCCTCCCACCCCTGTTGCAACCCTGGCTGCTGTTTGCTTGCCTCTGCCGGGGTGCTCGGCGCTGCTCACCCACCTCCAGGCTGAAGTCTTGAACCTGGAGCGTATTTCAGGGAAGGGGAAAAAAAAAGGGAAAAAAAAGTGTGTTTTCCTTGTCCCTGCCCCCTCGGACAAGAACACCGGCCGGGAGGAAATGAGAAGGGCAGGGGCCGCGTAACCGGGAGCACCAAACCGCCCCGGGGCCGCGCACCGAGGGCGGCCGGTGGTGGTGGGGGGAGGCCGGGCCCGGGGATGCCTTGGGCGGCGGGCCGGAGGTGAGGGACGCGGGGCGGCCGGTGCCGCCGGTCTCCCGGTGCGGCCGGCCCTGCCCCCGG
>VXBJ01006476.1:21208-45594 GCA_013400055.1 Nycticryphes semicollaris | reverse complement strand
TTTGATTTTTCCCCCCCCTTCTTCACCCAAGTAGTTTCTTGCAAAAAAGCCAGGTAACAATGCTCAGTCTCTGTGAGGGATGAGCAAATTTGCTCACAAATCTGAGTGAAGCTGAGCGAAGGCTTCTGGTGCCCGTGGGTGAACCCCACCGATGGAAATGAGAAGCCCAGGACCGGCTCCTCCCGCCACCTCTACTGGTGCAGACCTACGACCCCCCAAGCAGCAGCGGGCGATGCTCCCCTCCCCTCCCCAGAATAACATGGAAAACAGCAACCGGGTCGCTCATTCGTGTCTCGCCACAGCAGCTTCAGAGCTTCTCTCCCTCCAGGAAAAAAAAAAAAAAAAGAAAGAAAAAAAAAGAAAAAAAGAAAAAAAAAAGAGAAATCTATGTGTTAATATGCAAGAAAGAAAAATCTGAGTTAGTACGGGCAGGGACAAAATAGCTGCTGTCCCCCAGGAGCGCAAAGCAATTTATTTTACAGGCTTCAAAGTGATACATGCCTGGGTATAGGAGATTAGCAGTGGGATTTTCAAAAGCCCTGTGTGAGTGAGGACCAGATTTTAAAAAATGATTCAGTGAATCAGTCCTGGTGTGAGATTTTCCTAGAAGTGAGTTAGGCACCTGGGATTTAGACACTAAGAGTGAGACTTTTAGAGGGATTTAGATGTCTGAAGATACAGCTAAGTACACAGTGGGATCTTTAAAAGCACCCAGTGCCTGAGTCTATGAGAGGTATCCGCTCTGGCTCCTTCTGAGGCTCCTCTAACTGCTTGGGTGAAACTGTGGGAACCCAAATCCCTTCCAGAGGCTCAGGCACCCTCAGAATATTCCCATCCTTTCTCCACTCCTTTATTCTCTTTTTCCCAGGAAGTCTAGGAGGAGGTTTCGCTCATTTGAGAGCTAATTCAGGAAAGGACTTAAGCACAGAAGGAAACTGCTCAGGAAAAAGGCTTCTAGGCATGGGATGAAGCCCTGGTCCCATGGAGGCCAGCTGGGGATGTGCCGCTGGCTGCAGGGAGCGGGGCTGTGCCCCTGTGGAGAACCACAGACCTCCTCACGCTCGGCTAAAGCCAGCGAACTAGAGCTGCTTAAAGTCAAGCACAAAAGTTGAGGGAGGTGAAGGAAGCGCTTTGGAGAGTCGCGCTTTCGCCAGTCCACGTTGGAAGTCGGGTCCTAAATTTAACCTTGGGCTCTCACGCAGCAAGACCCCGCTCTGTAAACATTTGCAGAGTCGGGTTTTGAACCTTTGAAAGCAAACCTGGAAAGGCAGGTAAAGAGGCTGGGGGCCAGCCCGCTCTCCCCCTCCCCAGGACCAGGCTAACACAGGCAGCAGCCCCCTCACACACACCTTCCTCTTTACTCCACAGAAACCAGTAGCTTTCAGGAGCATCCCCTCCAAGGTGGGCTCAGCAGCAGAGACCAAGCCTAGGACATGCTGCATGGGTCTCTGCCCACCTCACCAGCTTGTTCTCTGCGGTGAGGAGAATAAAATACCCTGAGTCGAGTCAGTGCAGATGTTTGGAGCTGGAGGAAAGCTGGGTGTTGGTTATGGCAGGGGAGAACACTTGCACCTCTTGCTCTGTGCTCTGCATGCAGTGCCTGCATAGTTGGATCTTGGGTCCCACCGATAGACGTGGTGGACCTAGACTGGGCTCAGCACAGGACCCGTGCAACCCCTCTGCCTGGGGTAGCAGCAAAAAGAGCTGGATCCCATACTCTGAAAGCTCATCCTTAAGTAGCTTAGCACACTTCACCTCCGAGCACAGCAGCCTACAGTGCCTTCCCACCTGCCTGTGCCCCCCATGAGACTGTTCCATTTGCCCTGGCCATGCTGTCCTATGTGAGGAACGTGGGACTGCTCTCCTCGCTGGCCCCCATCGCATTTCCAGAGCTTTGGGGAGAGCAATAAGCAGCATTCGCCAGTGGTCTGTGGGCTAAAGATCACTGTGCAGGGGCTGGCACCTCCACTGGTCACATCTGCAGGGTTCGTAATTTTCTAAAAAAAGAGAGAATCTGCCAATCTACAGCCCTGTCTGCTTTTCTGACCTGAACCCACCCTGTTACCTGTCCTCTTCATACATTTCAACAAGCTCTGACAACATTTATGCCAATTCATTCCACAGCTCCCCTGCTCCCAGTGTCTCCACCTGCCTTACATTTCCTCCTCCCTCGCTCCTTACCTGCCCATCCCATACAAATACCTATCTCAAGCCTTCCTGGATGTCTGATTTTAACCACTGATTGCATGTATAACTCTGTTCTGTAGATCTGCACTGCACCCATCTGATCTCTGATCTGTGAAACTATGGTTTTCTTATTTACTCACACGCTCCAAGCTCTCTGGTATAACTGTTGTACACAGATATATTTAATTTGCTCATCTCTACCTTATGCCCGCTCATGGAGCCAACCCTCCTACCTCCCCGTAGCCAACAAATACCATATAACTTTATAATACATAAAAGTGACAACTCCATCTCTTGACACATTTACCTAATCTTCTTTCTTTTGTTTTAACACAGTTTGGTATCAGCTAAATACAAATGTATCATATATTTTTACCTGTTCCTCTAAGGTGCAAGGTTAAGATTAAGTTAGAGATAGGGTTAAGGTTTACTGCTCAGAGACAGGGTCAGGGCCAGGGCTGGGTTTAGAGTTAGGGACAGGGTTGGTCCAGCATTTAGGATTATGGCTGGGTTAGGGTGAGGCATGGGTTAGGTTTTGGGCAGAATTATGGTTAGTATCAGGGTCTGTGGTTGTTCTCAGCTTGTGTTAGGGTTAGGGGCTTGGGTGCAGGGTTTTAGGTGAGGTTAGGATTATGGGTTAGTGCTATGTTAACGTACTTTTGGGTTAGGGTTAGGCTTGGTTTAGCATTGTGTTAGGATAAACTTTTAGCTCAGGGTTGGGTTTGTGTCAGGATTCAGAACTAGGGTTAGTTTTAGGATTGGTTTGGGAGTCACATCTCAGCCTCAATCACGTAATTTCTCTCTGCTTATTTCCTGTGCAAACAGATCTGTGCTCTTTCTGTCCAACTTATGCCTGCAGATCACCTAATTTTCTCTCCCACACATCCCTGTAGGTGTTTATATTTGAGTTTCATAACACACAGCAATCCATTCTCTCCATGGATTCTCATTTACTTGACCTCTTTGCCTATTTTGCATACATTCATGTCTCACACATCTAGTCTATCTCACATCTACTAATCGCTCTCCTTTCTTAGAGCGCTAATATCTTCACCACTTCTGCTTTTGCCTGTCATGCCTAAGACATCATTGCAATTAATGCCACGATTAGTGATTTTTTTTTCACAGCCTCTTTTATATATACTCATTAAGCTAATGCCTGTGACTACTTATCTATCTGATCAATCTGATGCAAATTTTAATTAATCTCCCTGGATTTCCATAGCACATGGTAAAGTATATATTTTCATCTTCCTCCTTCTTCCATCCATATTCATCTCTCTGCTCACTCGTACCCGCTCTGTCGAGCTTCCTGGTACCCACTCATCTGTATGTGCACCCACATCCTTCTTCATCAATCATCCTGTCCAGGATTTACACCATCGTCGTACCCCCCTCCATTTAACATCTCTCTAATTCATACTCGATCATCAGGCTAATTTCTCAACACTCCCAGCTCATGAATACTCCTCTGTCTCTTTATCTGCCCAATACCTAGTCCAACCTGTTAGCTCGCTAATTGTTCCAAGCTTGTTTTTTTTCAGCATAATCTCTTTATTCTCTACGAATTATATATGTAACCTATTTATTCCATGTCAATTTTATCTGACTCCTCCTTGGCTTTTTTTTTTTACTTTTTCACGTACCTACTCTCTCCTCATGACCGTGCACCTTATCTTTCTTTGTATGCATTTACCCAATACCTCCTTTGCTCTCCTATGTCTTCTGCATCTCTTTTTCCACAGTTCTCTTTGTGTTCATTAAGAGAATTGACAACTAGCTCTCTCTGGGTGTTACTCATCTATTACTATATTAACTACTCATCTATTAACTCTGTTATTGTTCCTCTTTTGTCTATTCCTCCTTCTATCCATGTTCCCCATCATCAGTGCCCTATTCACCCTATCCGCCCATATTTTCTGGCTGTATTAAACATATATTTATGCCGTCATTCCAGCTATTTTTCTGTCCCTTTACCTGACAACACATGCTGTGTCTTTCGTAAACCCGTCCATCTCAATCTAATCCTTTTCTCTTCTGGCCTTTAATTAATTAATCTGCTCTCTACAGGTTTATCTAGTCAATCTTTCTAGCTAAAACAAGCTCAGTTAATAATCTCTTCAATCTGTATATATGCCCATCTCTGCATCCACCCATCCATCCAGCTTTTACTCAGCTACCTATCCCCGGAAAAGTCCCAGTATTTACAGTGAATCATCTCTTCCTCCTCACATCCATTTGCTCATTTTTCATCTGTTAGCACTACGGCTGCTCATGACAGTTTTATTTGATTTGTGTAGCCCAGAACATCTCTGCATATCCCTTTATCTAAACGTTAATTGATACAGATATCACGTCATGTTTCCATTTTTTCCTTATGTCCCACTGTTTTCTATTATATCTGTACTTATCCACTTGTTACCTATTACAGCTACGTACTTACAATACCTACCTGCAATAATCCACATTTCCATGTTTTAATCTACCTGCACTACATTTACTCTGCTTAATTCCCAGCCACCCAGCAGTTACTTCGCCTGCCCAATCCAGCTTTCTCGCTCCCACATTTATCTCTTCCACACCCATTCAACAAACCCATGTGTGATACACGGACACTTATGTGCTCACTTTAACATGGCTATCAGTCTCAGCTATGCTGCAATCCACCCCATGCATATTTATCTGCCTGGGTAATTTTGGGTTTATCCAAACTCTTTCTTTTTCTTTTCTTTTCTTTTCTTTTCTTTTCTTTTCTTTTCTTTTCTTTTCTTTTCTTTTCTTTTCTTTTCTTTTCTTTTCTTTTCTTTTCTTTTCTTTTCTTTTCTTTTCTTTTCTTTTCTTTTCTTTTCTTTTCTTTTCTTTTCTTTTCTTTTCTTTTCTTTTCTTTTCTTTTCTTTTCTTTTCTTTTCTTTTCTTTTCTTTTCTTTTCTTTTCTTTTCTTTTCTTTTCTTTTCTTTTCTTTTCTTTTCTTTTCTTTTCTTTTCTTTTCTTTTCTTTNTTATAATTCTCCCATACCTACCTCCACATTTCTAAATATTTCTGTTTTACGGCTAATCCAGCCAGCACCTCTTCTGCTTACATATTCACCCCATAGGTTTGCTATGCCCCTGCATAAACTTTCCGCCCACCCAGATTGGACTTGCTCTGGCACAGCATATCCTACACCTATTCTGCTCACTCTGATGTGCATCAAGACCACACTTACCGTACCAAACCCCTGTCTGGGCTTCCTCATCTGTGTCAAATACACACGTTTCCCCTCCATCATCACATCTTCTGTATTAATATCAAATTATCCATCCTCTGCACAGACCCTGTACATGTCTGGGTAATGGTGCCAGTCATTCTAATCCATCCACCCTCTACGTACCTGTGTGTCTCTACCCATGTATTTCTGAACTGTCCAGCAGTTTACCCCATAAAATCCAGCAACCAACACACGGGGGCCATTCTATCTGGGTGCCCTCATTATAAAAGAGGTAAATCAGCTCAAAGTAACTTCAGTAACAATCATTTTGTCACCTTCGGTGACCCAGCCCTGTATCAGACTGATGGGTATGGGGATACAGAGAGCAAGAATGGATGTTGTCTGAGTAAATGCCATGTAACCCCACGTGGCTCACAGCAGAAATAACAACCAGTTGTGAACCAGTAGAATTTTGCTCCTGACATGGCCTGGGGGGTCAAGATCATTTATGGCAACAAGATGAAGAAAAGTGGACATTGGGAACAGACGAAATTATCCTCTCTGCTTCTGTCAAATGTGATTTTTAATGGTATGGGACCAATTCCTAACTCGAGATCCTCACAAGGGTGTGGGGGGCTGCAGTGGCATTATATCTTTTGTCATCATATATATCAGGGTAAGCAAAGTGATATCAAAGGTTCTTACCTGAGCTTTCCACTCTGTTCTTATAAGTTTGATATTTCCTTTTTAATTTTTTTTTATTTCCTTTTGAATCACACCCCACCCTTTTTTTTTTTCCTGCAGGCAAATCTATACCTGCCTGCAGCTATTCCTAGGGGAGTTTCTGCACTGTAAAATAGATCCCCTCCCTCTTCTCACCCTTAACCATCTTTTTCCTGCTCAGATTCTGGACCCTCAGCTGGGTTCAAAGAAGAGCCTCACAGGGCCAACCTGCATGGCTGAAGAGGGGGAAAAGCTTTGAAGCTCTGAATTTGGAAATATTCAGACCCAGGAATTTGGATTATCAGGATGCTGAGCCGTGGGATTTGGTTTTGAATGCTTTCCTGTTATTTTCTCTCTTCTCAATTACTCTCCAAAACCAAACCAGTATCACATGATGCCAAAAAAATTTTGGGCTCAGTGAACCATCAGGTGGCAAGGACTGACAAGGAAAGTCTGGAAGTGGATGGAGTTACGCTCCCAGGTGCCGCAGAGGGAGCCGGGGATTGGGATGCTCCGGGAGCTTTTGCTGAGTCCTTGTAAGTCACACACAGGGCGGGAGCTGGGGGAGAGGAGGGCAGGAGTCGGGAAACTCTTGGGAAAGTGTCATAAATACCTCTCGATATTCCCCAAGATAGCAGAGCCTGTACATGCACTGCTGGCCACAATCACCAGCGTCTGTGAGAAATTGTTTGTCTTGGTCTTTGCATTAGGTAAATGCCCAACCCAAATTCACTGATAAAAGGAGACACTGGGGGGAAGGGGGTGGGAGGGAAGAAGAAAAAAAAAAAAAAAGAAAGAATTAAAAACAACTCAGAGACAAGGAGACAAGGTCTCCTTGGGCCCCCAATCAACAACAAAAAAGGCAGCAACCAGACAGCCATTTAGTGAGCATCTCAAAGCTATCTACTGTCTGCTGGAGGGGCTTTAAAGGCATCAGATTTGTGTGTTTGGCTCAAGCCAAGCGAATTGTAGTCTAAAGCTTTTCCTTGAATTCAAGGCTGTGTTTACTGCAGTCAGGGCGAGGGGAAGGAGGCAACCCCAAAGCCCTCCCTCCTCCTCTTCCCCCACCCTGCAAGCCCCAGGCTTGAAACTTGATTTTAAAAAAAAAAATACAAGATTGAATTTCAGTTTGCAGGATTAGGGAGACGACTTTTAGGGGCTGCTTGTTGGAAAAAAAGCAAAGCAAAGCAGCTGGGAGGGATTAGGCTGAGCTGGCGTCTGCACTTTCAACTGATTCAATTTTGCTCCACAAGACATTGTATCTGAGCCTTTCTGGAGACTATTCAAAGCAAATCATTTTCATTTTACCATTTGGTAAGTGATCAGAGTCTATTTTTAGTGTCTTGGAAGCGTCGGGGTTTTTCTCTCTCTCCTTTTCATTTATTTTCTTTTTCTTTTTTCTTTTTTCTATTTTTTTTTTCTACACCACCCCCCCCCCCCCCCCACTCTCCCACTCTTNTCTTCCTTTCTTTCTTTCTTTCTTTCTTTCTTTCTTTCTTTCTTTCTTTCTTTCTTTCTTTCGTTCTTTCTCTCTCTCTCTCCGTTTTCTTCCACAATTGAATATCTGCATTTGGGGTATCAAGAACAGGCATGTTTGGAGGGAATGTTTACCACAGCCAGCAGCTTCAATTTATTTTATGCCTCACTTCAAGAAGAAAAGGCACCAGAGAGAGGTTGGAGCTGGCAGGGGCTGTCAAGCCACACTCTCAGAAAGCCTCCCAGAGCCCAGGCTCTGCACCAGTTCGGGGTTTTTTTTTTCAGGTGATTCCTTACGCTTTTGGCAAATCCAGCCAGTTGCATGCGGGTCTTTGCAGCCTGCGGGGCTGTTAGCAGAGGTTTGGGTCCCTGTGCTCAGTGGGCGTCGGGCAGGGAGGGCAGGGGATGCAGCTGAGGGTCCCTCTGAGCTGATGTTTTTTCCAGCTGATCCCACCCTCTCCCCCCAAAAAGTTAATTCGGCAACTCGAAAATACACTGCAAAATCTTTGGTGCCTTTGCTGTATTTTTACTTTAAAAAAAAAAAAAAAAGGCAAAAAACCAACCAAACAAAAAAACCCAAAAAAACCCAAAAAACCCCACCAAAACCCAAACCAACCATCCAACCAAAAAACCCCAGAAATCAAAAAACCTGTTTGAAAAACAGAAAAGGAAGAAAAAATGTGGAGGAGGAAATGCATTTCTTCCCAGTTTAAATGTATTTTCCCACATTTTGCTTTTTCTTAATTTTACTTTACTGAAAATGGAAGGGTTTGGATGGAGTTATTATGTCCTTTTCTCTTTTTTCTTTTTAAATTTTTCTTTTTAATTTTTTCCTTTTTCTTTTTCTTTTTCCTTTTTCTTTTTTTTTTCCTTTTTCTTTTTAATTTTCATTCTTGGAGCTGCCTGGTCTGGTACACTGTTCCACAAACGGAAACCCCTCTACAAAAGGGGGCACGGGCTGGGTAAGGCTCCTACAGCATCATCCCCTGGACCTCCACAGCCACAGAAGTTTCCTTAGACTTTGGGGAGGACAAGGGGATGCCATCCCCTCACCAGAAGTACTGCTTGAGCAAGGCTCTTGCAAGCAATGGTTAAAAGCATTTCTCCTGCCACAGGTTCATTGTATGCCTTTAGGGCAAGTTATTTATTCTCGTTGCATCTTCCCTTCCATAAAATGCCTGTAGCAGGGAACAGAAAATGATAAACGCGAGGGCGTTTTCCTCCCCAGTCTGTCTTGCAAAATACCAGTTTGCTCTGGGAGCACTAGTCCTCTGTTCCCTAGCCGAGAGATAGCAGATAACCCATGCAATATCAAACACTCCATTTCTCAATCAAAAAGCTGAACTCTGGACCAGAGACCTTGAGGATGATTGTTTTTCCTTCTTCTATTATATTCTTCAGGAGGTGTTTTTCCTAGTAGTGATGTCTTTCAAGCACTGGCTTTGTGTCACGGGGTGCAGATTGCATCCCAAACCAAGTGGGTAAGTTTATTGAGTTTATTCAGTCTGTAAAATGGGGGTGAAAGGCGGCATCAGTCCCTGCCAGGCACCCCCGTGGCTGTGAGAGGTGTTTTGGAGGGATGCTTGGCAGCAGCCCCCGTGGAACCACCAACCCTTTGAGAAGCAGAGGGCTGCTCACGATGAGCACTTCCACTGGCAAGATGCAGCTGGAAAGGATGGAGTAAAGCAACAAGAAGGAATGTAAGGAAACACTACCTCTGTGCTGGGGGAAGCACAATGTGGGACATCCTAATGGCACCAGATCCAAAAATGAAGCAGTGACACCACCCCCTGCCATGGAAGGATCTGGTGAAATGTCTAGGATCAGCTTTTCCTTAAATACAAGGCAAAAACATCCCCTGTCTTGTTCTTGCTGTCCTGGGCTGAGCCTGTATCCTGGCCAGGTGTTTTATCCAAAGAAATCCTTACCCAGGCAGAGGCAGGCGGCAAGAGCTGTGAGCTATTGTAATAGCAACAATTATTTATTCACAAGCTGGAGCAAAAAGGAGTCTGCAAGCAGGGGGGAGAGAAGGGGGAGCAAAACACAACCTGATCTTGTAAAAGGGAGCCTTAAAAAAATGAAGGTCCCTGCACAAGCTTTTTATTTATCAGTCTGCAGTCAGAAGAGGAGAATGCAATAAGCGCGTGGCACACAGGGAACCGGGGGTAGGAGGGTCCCTTCTAATAAAAAAGAGTGGGTCTGAACAAAGAAAAAAGGTTCTGCTAAACTGATGGTGGCAGATGGCATCAGCCCCACCATGCTCCCCTTGAATTGCGGGAAAATATAGTAAAGCAATTTAATGAAAACGCTTAAATAAGCAAACAGTGCAGTTAATTGAACCCATATGCATTAGGAAGGAAATCTGAAGTATACTGATTCATTAAGTTTTATATAACTGTAAACCCCCAGAACCTAAGACAGAGTAAGAAGCCATGATGAAGTGCCAACCAGAAGGAGACCTTCTACCCAGCTTCACTTCGATCTGTTTTGTTATGACAAGAACAAGTGGTTTTAACAAGTACACCATAAATCAGGACTGTGCACTCCAGCCTGGAGTCTTCCAGGTACCAAACTGTGCTGCAAACTCACATTCCTTTTCTTCTGGTGGCGTTTTTTATTTTCCAAGACAGAAATAACTGAAACTTGGATGCTGCCATCTGCAAAGAAAATAAGCAGTGAAGAGCTGGTCCTTGAGGTCTTTATTAATTATTTTTTTTTTAAGTTAACAAAACTTAGCACAGCTTCTAGACAACGCTCCCTGAGTCATGTCTAACTGAAAGCCACAGGCTCAGCACTGGTAAAACAAAATCATCTCTCTTGCAGAGACCACGCATCTCCAGCCGTGACCTGCTGGGTAGAGAAGTGGTGTAGAATCATTGAACGGTTAGAGTTGGAAGGGACCTTAAAGATCATCAAGTTCCAACCCTGCTGCCCCAGGCAGGGACACCTCCCACCAGACCAGGTTGCTCAAAGCCCCATCCAGCCTGGCCTTGAACCCCTCCAGGGATGGAAATAGAGGAAAGATGGGACTGGGAAAGGCAGCGATTTTGCTGTCCAACAGGCTCCTCTCTTCCAGAGAGCTTCTGTCGTACCCACAGTATAAAAGCTGCCCAGAAATAAAATCCTGGGCAGAAAGTTGCTGAAGGGAGTGCAAAAGTTCCCTTTGATTGCAAAAAGGGCAGAACTTCCCCTACAGATCAGGGAAACTTTGGAGATGCTTGGTTCAGGATCTGTTCATGCGATTTGGGTCTGGATGTACCAACTTTGGTTCTCCCCGTCCCCCAGTTCCCCTGGCTCATGAAACAATATCTCTTCAGTTTTCAGAGAAATAAAATAAAAGACAACAAATTATGATGATTTGACCCCAAGACATGGGGAAAACCTGACAGCTGGGCTTTGGGGTTTCCAAAGCGATGCTGATTCCAAGTGCCGTTGCAGTGACCAGAATGGGAAGACCTTCACCCTCAGTAGTTTTGGTCTGAAATGAAGGTGACTGACAGCCAAGGAGATGAGACTCAAGCTAATTGGAAGGGCACCTCAGAGCACGCAGGCTGGTTCAGAAAGTCATCAGTTACCCATGAAGACACCAAGTCTTTCCCATTCGTGTTCCTCGGTTGATATGCACAACTCAGTGGATGGGGAATGGAACAGGAGAAAAAGCTACAAAAGGAAAAAATTGCAAAATTAAGTTTTCATGCATAAAGGTAGACCAGGGGGGCTAAATCTTTGCACAGTGCAGTTCTTCTTGCTCAGGACTAAAATAACCAACCACCTGAAAAAAAGCACAAAGCATCTTTTATGAACACGTGAAATATTATGGAAAAATATCTTGATTTGAAACCCAATAAAAATAAAGGCACAGAAGACTTCTGGGTGGCGTCTTCATGGAGCCTGGCAAGTGTGACCGTTTCTCCGTCTCTCCACAGGTGGCCCCATGGGCACTGTGGCGTGGGGCTCCCAAAGGATGGGGAGTGATGGGGGCACGAAGGTGCAGGAGATGTCCTCACCCTGCCACCCAGAAGGCTTCATCTGCGCTGGAAAATAGATGCAGTCACTGCCTGAAGGGAAAAGAAATGCCGGTAGGTGAGTAGAGCAGCCCCTGCTTGAATTTCCTGGATGTCAGGCACAGTTAATGTTAGGGAGACAGAGGGAGAGCTGAAGTGCTGGCCCCAATTCAACAAAGCACTTAAGCACAAGCTTAACTGTAAGTACGTACTTAAGTCCCTCCTTATACAGCAGAACATATGTTAACGCCTCGCTGAAGCCTCTGTTAAGTGCATGCTTAAAGTTAAGTGTCTGCTTAAGAGCTTTGTTGAATCAGGGCTGCTGTTTACTTCAAACAATTGATGTCTCCTGGAATATCCACATTTCTGGTTGCAAACCTGACGCATCTGTTTTCTCTTAATGTTGTTAATATAGTCATTCTCTAAAAAAATCTACCATGACACGATCCTTGAAAAATTGGTGATTGCTGCATTCGGGAGAGCAAGGAATCAACAAGTCCTGGGCATTTCCATAGAGATCCCCCATGTTTTCCCACATCTGCTACTGCCATTTTATACTAGGGAGTTTAAGGGGAAGCAACAGGGCTACAAAACAAAAAATACAAATAATCTGAATTTAGCTTGATTAGGAAAAAAAAAAAAAAAAGTGTTGTCAGTGTTAAGAAATCTTGAACCACCAGAGACTGCTGCAATATAAACTTGTAAATGACAATTAAATTATTAATGTAAATGTGTGTCAAATTAGCATATATATACATGTAAATAACATACATATAAAACTGTTCCTATAAAGAGAAGACCTATGTCAGGAAATCCTGAATGCTAGAAGATTATTGGAATATGGCTTAACTCCAGTATCGGGTAGCAGGAGCGACATCTTAGGGAAATGAAGATAATTCGCGATTTGGGTTCTTTTCAAAGATACACACTCCCGAGGGGATCAGCCCCCATAGAAATTATGCTCCTTGTTAAAATTCACCACGGTGTGTCTGGGAAAGTGCTATAATGATGCTCTCAGGGGCTGCCAGGACAGGTTAAGTACAGAGCAACATTTTCTGCCTCTACTCATATATTTTTTTTTCTTTTAATTTATTTTTGCCTGGTTGTTGAGCATCTTTCCTGCGCCTTGCTCTCTTGGGAAGCAAGGCTGCTCACTCCATCACTCCGGGTGGGTGCTGGCATCCCCATGGTGGTCCCAGGGTGGGGATTTAGGGTCCTGCTGAAGTTCTGTGGTGTCCCAGGGCACCATCTTGGCACTGGTTTTGCTGCCCGGGGCTCAGGTCCATCACCAGCCCTCCTGGCCCTACTGGGCGGTTTCCCAGCGATGCTGGAGACTTAGACCACAATAGAAGGAAATCACTAAAGCTGAATTGCTCCAAGTAAGTCCTCAGCAGGGTTTGACTGGTAAATATTTAACAAGGAGAACTCCCTATCCTCTCCTGGTACGTATTAAACTAATACATTTATTTTAACAAGGGAAACGGTTTCCCCAAGCTTCTGCTCAATTTGAGCCCTTGACTTCTACAAAAGCCTCAGTAAGGTAGGCTTCCTGGGGCTCGGTAATTCACTGGGACTAAACGAGAGATGGCTTCGAGCCATGAACTTGGAGTCTGGAGACAACAGGACTTCCCCAAGGTTGGGGAGAGCTTGGTACTGGGGTTTCCATTCCCACCTGCCTCCAGACAGATTCCATGCCCACCTCAGGCCATCCCTGCTGCCACCTGTTTCTGACCATTTCAGCCATCCTGTGGAGCCAGGTTGACCATAACCCATCACAGTTTCCAGGTGCTGGAAGCAGTTTCTGTGCTGAATCCTCTCCACAGAGGCTTTGCAAAACACCAGTTCCATCAGCACCCATCTGTCCTGGCTCCTTTGGGCACCCAGGCTTTTAGCTGTCTCTCTCCCAATGCTCAGACAGAGTCTCATGGGCAAGGACGATGCTGGGAGAGCTCCCATCCCCGCTCCCCGGGCTGGTGATGCTGAGCTTTTATCCCCCTTGGCTCTGCTCCATGGCATGGACCAGAGGGGGACTGAGAAAACCCCCAGAGCAAAAGTGCTGTCACTGCAGAAGATCCTCCAAGGTGCCCAAAACCACTTGTCCTCAGGAAACCCTGCTGAGGTGCCTCCTGATGCTTTCTGACCTAAATAGGACATGCTCACCTATGTAGCCCCATAGATGAGGGCTCAGCACTCTCTGAGACATTCCTGCATGAGCTGGGGCTGGCTGTGTCCCCCCGTGCCCCGAGCAGGATGGTGTCTGCCAGGTGAACACCGCCTCTGCAAGACATGCCCTGAATGGTTCCTGGGACACGTCACCGGGGCCAGGGCTCACCCACTTCACCCGCGGGTGCCCACAAACCTCACAGCTCTTTTCCCTGCCATGGCATCACCATCGCTGGGGGACCCCCAGAGACGATCCTGTCCCTGCAGGCACTGCCTGCCCTCCCATCCGGATGCAGAGGGCTGCAGGCAGGATCTGAGGCTGCCAGAGTCTCTTCTCACTCCCTCACCCATGTTTTTCAGACTTGCCCTCAAGGAAATAAAAAAGCTCTGAAAGCAACTCCCAGCTTTGCATCTTTGCTCCCAGCCATCCCATGACTCCGGCACTTCCACTCTGACTCACGGGCGAGAGGGCAGGTTCAAACAACTGTGGCTGCCTCTGCCAAGGCAATTATGAACCCTGGCGTCATGGCCCAAAAGTCTCTGGGAAACTTTCCCTGCTTGGCTTACCCCACTTGCAGTGCACTCGAGCAGCCGGGGGTGATAAGCGGCGTTCCCAGGATGGAGGTGGGCGCTTGTAGGTGGAAACAGGCAGATGCAAGACCTTGATGCATTGGAAAGAGGTCCCTGGTACCACGAATCATCTTCTGCTCCACACAGCCCACAGAGTAATGACTGCCTCGGCGTCTTCCTTGGCGCCTCATGGTTGGGTAGTGCTGGGAGATCCTTTCAGGCGATGCCATGGGCATGGAAACAATCAAACATCCAACAAAAACGCGTTTTGGCCTGAGTATCTGACACTTTTTCTCCTGCCACCATGATCTGACATCGTGTTTACCCTTCATCACCACCCAAACCTGTGTCTCCAAGTGGCCCTTCTCCAACTTTCCCTTCAGTTCTTCACAATATTTAATAGATTTCCCTCTTGGAAAGAGTTGAGGAGAAACAAGGAACATTTGCAAATGCTTTCCTCACCTGGACAAGCAAGCAGAAAGCCTATCCCTGTCCTCTTCCCCACCTGTCCCAACCTACGGCTGGCAGCGAGGTCCCTCCCACCCCCAACAATATCAGCATGAAAATCCTTTCTACTCTGTTTTTCTGGGATTGTGCTCCCTGCAAGCCTTAACAGCAACTTGGCAGGACAGTAAATAAGAAACAGATTTCCAAATGTTTTGTTTTACTGATTTCTTCTCTGTAGCATCCAAGCCCAGAGGCTGGGGACCGGACTCCCAAAGGTCTGTGTCCCAGCCGCCGATCTTCCCTCGCCCCAGCAGTAACCCAGCGGTGAGGCAGGGACCAGGTGTGGGCACAGCCTGCCAGGAGAATATCTGCAAGGAGAGCATGCCACGGGGACCGGCAGCTAATCAGGACAACCAGCCTGCACGGGCATCTCTTCAGAAGCACCCAATTTCCATGCCAGATGGAGAGAAAACACAGCCCCTGGGGTACACGCCATGCCGAGGACGGTAAGCAATGAAGCATCAGTTGCAATCACTTGCATGTTTTACAGCCAGCTTCTGGCTTGGTTTGAGATTTTGTGTCGCTTCCTATAACTCTTTTCCCCAGTTGCATTTTTCCCATGTGCTCTCTGCCACCTGTAAGCATTAATGTCAGATACAGAAATTCCTCTTCTCGCACCAGCATGAGTTCCATGATAACTTGGTCGATTGGAATTAGCCCTGGTGCACAGGCACCCAAAAGAAGAGTGAACTGAAGGGTTTGGGTAATTTTCTCTCTTATGACAGAAAGCCCATTTTCAGGCCTTTTCTTAATCTCCTTCTAGCTGGATTCTCCACCACTTGAACTGGGGGAAGTTCCCACTGAGTTGAACCCCCCCACTACGATATTCCTCGCTGCCAGGACAGGTGGTGGGGATGATTTCTGGGTCTCATGGCTTTTAGGTATCAGATCACGATGCCACCTATGAGCCTCATGTCAAATACAGCATCCATCTGACAACCACCTCTTGTGCAGGAAGAGGCTGGAATCCAAGCAGTAGCACATATTTTGGAATAAATTTTGAGCCTTTTTCAAGGCAAATCCCTCTGAGATGGGGTTATCTCAGAATAAAGGCTGTTCTCCCTGCCTGATTCACACGGGTGATGACTAAGCACACGAAGCATTCCTCAGCCCCTGTGTTACTCACACATCTTTCATTCAATGCCTTCTTCCAACACAGGGGAAAAAAACCCATACTGCAACCCCATGATTGCAGAGGAAAACCCCTTCTCTGTCTGTGTCTCACAGTCATATAACTACCATGTTCAGGGTCCACAGCCTTGGAGAAACGTATGTCACAACACCTTGAGGGAACCCTCCAGAAAAGACCAGTCTCTGGGTCTGTATGCAACACCCTCCAAACTTCTTTATCCTCTCAAATTAACTTTTTCTCTTTTAAATACAACGTTTCACACATTGCAGATTGTTTTTTAGAATACAGCAGCGTTGGTTAATGAGGTCAGATTAGTCCTACACTTGTTTCAGCTAGAGCCAGAGTGCCAGTAATAACAGCGATCCAGCCTCTAACACCAACATGCCTCCAAGCGCCCCCGTAATCTGTTGTGCAAAGCTGACTTGCAAAGCAGGCAGATAAATTGTGTGCATATGCATTTTGTAATATTGGCACCCGGATGAGCACCACGGTGCAGGGTAATCCCCAGGGATCACAGAGGTGGTATTTTGAGTGGAGAGCTTCAAAGCGGAGTCTGGGTGCTGCAGGAGCTGATGTTGGCATGGGCTTAGCTCCCAACTCTCATTTTCACTGCTATTTTCTTCACTTCTACAGCCGTTGCTCCAAACTCAGCTGTCGAGGCAGGGTGAAAGCAGATCGGAGGTACTCGGTGCCACGGTGACAGGGGACAATCCCTCCTCCCCATGCATACATGAGCTGACCACACTGGGAGGGAGGACCAGGAGCTTGTCACCCTCCGAACCAGGCTCTTCCCAGGCTGCGTTACCCCTCACACAGGCGCCTGCCAACCTGCCAGAGCCCCATAGCAACACCACAGCATGTGGAAGTGCTGCAGCGTGGTGGGGACAAGCTGGAGACCAAAAATAGCACGGGCAGTTTCGGAGAGAAGGTCAACGGGTGTCCAAAAGCCAGCCACAGACACATGCATGCAGAGTGCATAGTCATACACCCATACACATAGACAAGAGTGTTAGGGTGGGCAGAGGACTGTACTAAATAAAGTCCTATTGGGTTATAAGACAAAATCAACATCACCCTGGTTAGTGACTGAGGAAGTAATTAAGAGCAGTTTTATAGGTGCAAGTTCCCGCTGTGCGATAGACCAGTAAAACCACGTATGAGTCTTCTGATGGATGCATGCAAGGATGTGTGTAGCACACAGGCCGGGTTCATGCCACAGGGGTCCCGTTGCCTGCTCATCTCCACCTCTGCTGCTGGTGGAATGAGGTGAGGACACCTTACACAGGACATGATGCCCCTCTCACATCCACCTGGGACACATTTGGGCATGACTCGACCTCCTTCAGAGGAGAACCCTCTGGTTCACACACAATGTCCAACCCAAAAAGCTGGACCAAATTTAGGAAATCAAGCTAGACAGAGGATTAGAAGGTTAGATTTGAGATAGTAGGGAAGGAGTGGTGCTCTGAGCATAGGGATGCTTCACTTCCCTATGATCTAGTCACCCAGCACTTCCTCGCTGGGCATCCAGAAACAGAGGCCACCAGGAAGAGTCAGGGGTTTCTTCAGATCCTGGCTTTGGGTTTTGGTAGCCCAACATCAGCAGGATGGGCAGGAGGCTGCTTCCAAGGCGTCAAAAGGAAACACAATGGTGGGATCCACCAAACCATGTAGGTCCTCCTTCCCTGGCTCCTCTGGGGCAGCCCATGGGGCCAGCGCTCGGCTAAACCAGCTCTGGAGGCTCGAGAGCCAGTGCGTCTTCCCACACCAAGGCAACATTTTTGCCGTGCCAGTTTAAACCATTAATAATCGGCCCTACAAACCTTCATTACAAGCTTCCAATGCTATGTAAACAGAAGTGAATTAAAATTATTTTTTTCCATCACTGNTTTATATTTCACTTCAAGATGGTCAGAGCAGAGGTTTCAGAGGCGTTGAACACTAAGTCCCGCTTTTGACCAGCAGCGAGCGTTGGAGACGTAAACAGGTTTCATTCGAACCGGGCTTAACGTAGCCGGGTTGACAGAGTCCCAGCTGATTTCCACATCCATCAGAAGGGGTGTATATTTTAGAAGGGGGGTATATTTTTAGGCAGGCGGCGTGGTCCCAGGGCAACGATGCCTGTAGGTGCGCCCCCCGCGCCAGCGCTGACCCCTCGGCAATCCCCACCGCCCCTTTATCTGCCAAATGGAAAGAGCTGACCTACTTCACAGAGCAAACCTGGAATCAATTAATGTCTAGCCTGCATTTAGGAGAGGCAAAACACTATATAAACATTATGTATCATTTAGCTTCTGAGGAAAAGCCATCGCCTGACAAAAGGGGCCTCTCCTTTTTATTTTATGAAGTCCGGTTTACGCTGGTGCAGCCCTCCTGACTTCTTTGGCCTGGCCTTAATTTACACCAGCCCAAAGTGCAAGAGAAACCAACTCACAAAACATTAATTTCCCTCATTAATAAGCGGGATCTCTTTGCTGAGAACCTCCATTTCGTGTTTGGAGACTCTCTGAGTCTCCCCAATACCAAGGGGAGGGATCACACTGCGTGTGGGACACCAGAAAGTGCCTCAGCAGTTCTTGGTCCAGTTCAGCCCATTCAAAGGTGTGCAGAGGTGCAGGGAAAAGGAAGTTTATAGGGATATAAGGTGAAGTTGAAGGTGGGAAATGCACAGAAGTGTCCAAGGACATCCCCGGGTGCTGTTACCACAGCCTGTCTGCTCCCAGTCCCAGCACTCAGGCTTTTTGCACCCAAAATGCCGTCCATGAGGCACACCTCACCACAGCCCTCTGGCTGATATGCACATCTACAGCACCAAAACAAGAGGCAGAGAGGTTTCTTCCAAAGCAGCAATGTTTCTGGCCATCAAGCAAGGCCTCAGTATCTCAAGGAATCTGAAAAACTTGAGAGTGCTTTGCCATTCCCAGCTGGAAACTAGAAATACATCAGGAGAGTTAGAGGATTTTACCACTTTTTGGTTGCTACCTGTGATTGCTGGCCTCTGTGTTCATCCTGAATTACTCACCAATATCACTGTTGCACTTTCCCACCAGTAGAATTTTATTTTCAGTTAAAAAATATCCCCAGACCGTTTATGATCGGTGTTCTTTCACGTTGGCTGCTGTCCTGCGGTCTCTGGCCCTTGCACACCATTGTTTGAGCCTGTCTGAGCCTTTCCTATAAATACAGGGAGGCTTGGGATTGTTTTTCACACAACACAGAAGTTCTATCTCATCATTAAAATAATGAAAACCAGGATTACCGACAGCCCCATGCCGAGCTGGGGACGCCTGGCAGGGTGCTGCTGTAGGCGCACTGAGACCCAGCCCTGAGTTTTTGGGGACCCTCTGCACCCACTGCCGCAGGGCAGGTGATGCCATCAGTCCTGGCTGGTGGGCACGGTGACCCTCCTCACTCACCCGACCACAGATGCAGCAGGAATTATCCCAGTTCAGTGACACCTGCTGTGCTGTGCCACAAATGCAGCCAGTGACGCTGATACCTTAAGTCATACCTGTTGTGGAAGGATTTGCTAATTCAACTAAGACCCTTTAACCTTGGCATTATTAGCTCTGAAGCCAGCAGAAACCATTTCTAGGGTCAGCATTTGCTTCCCCTGGTTTGGCTCTGTCCTTGAAGTGAGCACAGGAGCTAACCTGCACTTTGGATAAAATCCCAAGCGATGCTTTCCGTGTCACTCCAGGAGTGACACATGGACATGCACATGCACAGGGGGAAAAAAGGCTAAAAAAAAAAAAAACCAAAGAAAAAAGAGAGAAGAAACATAAAGAATTAGCAAGAAAAATTCACCTGGAAATTGAGCTGGCAGACATATGCAGGCAGTAATTCTGGAGGGGTGAAGGGTGTGGGCATCCCTGGGGGAAGGTGGGGTACCCCACGTCCCACCGACTGGGCAGTATCACACGTGTCTGTCAGAGAAAAAGCAGGTTTTGATCCTGATTCTCCGCCAAAAAGGGGCACATCATGCATTACAGCACCACATGTGTTTCCATCATGTTGGGGAAGCTTTAGGAAGTATCCCTCATAAAACACAAAATTATTACAAATGAGAACATGAAAACCAAATTGAGCCAGAGCTCGTGTCGCTTGTTTCTCCTTAGCCCTTTTATGAGGAGCTCCTGTTAGCAGCTCTCAGCTGGCTCAGGGAAAGGCTTTGGGGCACAAACCCCCTGCCAACAGCAACCCAGGGTTGGTATTGGAAAGGATTTTAAAGATCCATGGAGGTGAGTTCTGTGGGGTTGGTGAGAGGCAGGGAGGACCACAGCAGCGGCAGAGAGAGCTCAGCAAAAACAACCCACCCCTCTCTGTAGGGAGGTGTCAACAATTTTCCTTAGATACTGCTCGTGGCTGGCCCTCGTTTATTTTACTGCTGGAAGCCATAGCATAGACACAAAGAGAGTATTTTTTTAGATGTTCTTCTGGTAGGACTGAACTCCCTCTGATTGTGCAGAATGGCAAGGAACAGTCATATAAAAGCTCCCGAGACTGAGGAAAACTCACCATCTGGTGTTACGCCATCAAGGGCAACACTTGTGGCAGCTTCATCCCCAGGTCACTGGAGGCTCAAGCATCCCTAAGCCCCCATTGTCCCTGCCATGAGGAACCTAGCCTTCTCCCCATGTCACCCAACCTGGAGAGACCCAAACCCCTAAACCCATTGCTCCCAGGGCACTTTCCTCCCTTCCGTCATCCCCAGCGCTTATTGCCTGGTTCCTGTCATAGCGTGGGGACTGTGTCCCAGGTGAAGTGGAGCCGAGCAGCCAGCCCTGCTCTGATAATCCCTGGGTAACCAGGAGAGGGTCAGGGTGGCTTGTTCCTTGCCATTTCAGGCAGATTAACTGTCACAGCCACCGTGTCCAGGCTTTGGGGCTGTACCTCGGCACCAGTACAGCCCGTGCTGTGCGGAACGGCTGCTGCTCCACTGGTCTCCTCTTCCTTCTCCAATTACCCAAAGCTGGGTGGGTGTGTTTGTGTTAAAAAAAAACATCTCCAGACAAACCCAAGCGGGTTATTCCAAGATACTAATCAGCATCAGAGTACAGAAACGAGCTGCTTCCTTCAGAGATGATGACGATGCGCTGCCTTAGCGCGGGTGGGTTTGTTCTGACTCAGAGCTATGCTGAGGCTGCTTGATCTTAGAAAGAGGGAGCTGGCAGGGAGAGCAGACAGGAGGCCAGGGCTCCAGTCCCAGCCTTGCCACAAGATTTCCAGGAAAAAGACCCAGGCTCTGATCCTTTCCCAGCCCACAGGTCCTCCAGCTCCAAGCTGCAATGTGCCTCCCTCCATCAGTGGCTGCTGTGCTGCAGCCCCAGGGCCAGCACCAGCAGTAATGCTTCCAGCCGACCAGAGAACAGAAAGAAGAGCAGATATTTTCTGAATTATTTGTAATTGTAAATGTTTCTGGCTTGGTTTGATGAAGGTTTGAAAAGGAGGCTGTAGGCAGAGCTTTGGCAGCCACCAAGGATCACGTTTCCCCTAAAGAGCTTTTAACTTTTCCCAGGGGCTGGCAAAGATTTTTTCTTTGGTGAGTTCCACAATCTCTCTCAATATGCCAGTGTGTTTGAAATAGTGATGTTGCAAACTGCAGTGAGAGCACAATAAAAAGAGCCCCATATAGCAGGCAAGAGGGGAAATGCCATGTCTAAGGCATATAGAGAACTGCACCCCCTGGAAGCACCCTCCATTCACCCCACAGGACAAGGAGCAGTGCAAAGGTACCAAGCATTTTGCATGACATTGAGTCCCCTGGCTCTACGCATGTTCTTTAACATCCTTGTAAACATTTTTCTCCCAAAACATCGGAAGAGAATGGTAGAAGAGCAACCCAGGACTGGCTCCACAACCTGTGCTAAGTGCTAGGTCCCAGTTTCTCACACCAAGTACACAACAAAACCTTTTCAGAAGTTCTAGTCCTGATCAGGGCGTCTGAAATAATACAGAGACTCCTGACAGTAACCACAGTCACCTGGAGAATGGGGAAAAAGGCAATTTTTGATATCCAGGGAATTTTTTTCTGGACTCCAGGCCAGACCATGGGTTTTTTAAACAACCGGTACCAAGCTGTGATCATAGGCTTGTGTGGCATTAAGGTTAACCCAAGACATGTAACGCTCAGCAGTCTCCATTTGGGGGATTTGTGGGAGGTTTTGCTGGTTACAAGGTTCAGACTGGGGTTAGTCGTTCCCCACACAAGATCCAGAGAAGCCCACGGATGAGGATGGACCCTCTCTTGGGGTCGTGCACCCAGGGGACACCCAGGGCTCTGTCAGCTCCAGGATATGCCAGGGCTGGGGTGCAATGAAGAAAAGTGAAGACTGGGGAATTTTCCAGCAGGATCTTGAGTACATTTGTGATGGCCACTGATCCCACGCTGACACTATATGGAGCTGGGAAATAGCCTTAGCCCTCCTGATGGGGAGGAAACCAGTCCCATTTCTATGCTGCTACCCTCCTAGACTCCCAACACTGCTTGTGATGAGACCAGTAGCCCTTTCCCTGGAGTAAACAGCCCCAAAATATCCATTCCTTCCAAGAAAATAATTTAGTACATCAAATGGGCGTCTGTTTTTGTAATTTGGAGTCTCTCTTATTGTCGCCAGCTCCACCATTAGTGTCCTGTTCAGTGTGTCATCCTGGATGTCCAGGAATGGCAGAGATCAATAAATGGGGTGGTGAAATGAAAACCTTCCATAATGATACCAGGGTGGCTCAAAGTCTTTTTGATGTCCAACAGCTCACTGAAATCTTCACCTTGAGTGATTTTGTGCTGTGAAAAAGAACAAAAGCCAGGAAGAAAATGCTGTTAGCAAGAAGGAGGTGACACTCGGGACTGTCACCCTGCAGACCCCTTTCCCATAGGCTGGAAGTGGGGCTGTCTGTGATCCTCATCCCCAATGCACTTTTTGAGCAGCCGGATGAGGATAGGGATAGGGATGCGGGTCCTGAGGGAGGCAGCCTGGGGGCTCCCCAGAGCCCACCCAGGCAAAGAGGTCCTGCAGATCTGCTGGGACCCCCATCCCTGCCCATGGGGTGGGACCCAAACCACTGACCCAAACTGGCCACTCAGTCTAACACTCGAACCAGTGATATGTCTGTCCCAAAGGCAAGGACACTCTCAACTGAGCCATCCTGAACTGATTATTTATAAATAATATTTTCTAAAAGCAAGAACAAGCAGAAGGGTTGGGGGAAACAGGGAGTCACGTTCCTCCAATCATTTACATTTCAGTGACAGCTTTACTGCATTTATTTCAAGTCAGCTTTGCAAAAGCCCTTTATCAAGCGGTGCACTGCTCCCCTACAGAGGCTGCAGCATGAGTTTCAAGCCCGTGGTAGCATTTTGGATATGTCACATCGATGGGCTGCGAGAGCACTGGAAGGAGCATGACCTCCATCGAGCGCTCGCAGAAAGCGCATCCAAGCCACTCCTGGACTGGGCTCTTGGCTTGACATGGCCTCAAAGGATTTCTTTTTAAACTTCTCTTTGAAGTTAAACAAACTCAGACAAAACACATCGAGACCGATTAAGAGTTTTTCTCCACCTTCACAATCCCTGAACTGCGATGTGCCATCATAATACCTCTCGCCGCGCGTGTGTCGAGCCCACCAAAAAGGCATGTAGGAGCTGCAGCCTGGATTATTATAAAAACGGGGGGAGGACAGAAAACAAATTTCTTTCCTCCATGGAAAGCCCTGTTAAACAGCATCTGGCATGTGCAGACAGTGCTGTCCACCCACGGCTGACCACAGCCTGGCCTGCTCACGTTCTTCTCCTGCTTTTTCAGGATCTTCTGTTTCGTCTCCCAAAAGCAGCAGCCGCCCCCGCTGCTCTGCAGTCTCCTTCGTGCTTCGGAGTCAAGTCCTGCCAAGCCCAAACCGCAGGGATGAGAGTGAGACCCCAAGCACCGCTCAGACCTGGGAGCGTCAAGAGATCGGTCAAGGAGACTTGGGCTTCAAAAGACCTCTGGTGCAGCCCCCATGCAACAGTGAGAGGTGTTAAGTGGGACCACCTTGGAGCTGGCAACTGATAGCTGCTGGGGAGCCTCCCACGTGGGATATGCCATATTCCCCCAGCACACCCACCTGGGAATTCATTGCAGAAGAGTGAGAGGCAGCTACAAGATCATGAGAGCAGCCCTGGGCTAAATGTAGGCAGAAACGAGTGGTGGCTGAGAGGACCTGGATGCAAAGTGTGTGCCCAGGAGAACTGGGAGCTGGCTGTGCTGGAGGAGTCATGGAAAAATAATCAAACCAGAGGTGTAAAGATGACCCAAAAAGGGGATGGTGGGGAAAGATCCACTCACTCTATTCAGCAGCTGTGGACTTGTGTATCTAGAATGTTTCCAGCTGTACCAGAAGCCAATTTCTGCAAACAGCCAAGCACCAGCTTTCCAACCAGAGCCCATTAGCTGGTAGCACA
>VXBJ01006476.1:0-20972 GCA_013400055.1 Nycticryphes semicollaris | reverse complement strand
GGCTTCTTCAGCAGCACTCCAAAATCAGCAGTTTGTCATTTGGCCGAGATGGACTGGAAAATGCTGCTGTACTTACAGTTATTAAACTGAAGGGAGTGAAGAGGGCAGCCTTGAAGCTGCTCCAGTTTTCAGCATCTCTGGTTTTGGGGTCTTAGTACCATCCACATCCCAAAATGGCAAACAAACATCAGCAGGACCAGCAGGATGAGGGCATGCATCACTGTCTGCATTGTCTGGCCAAGAGTCTCTGTGAAAACCTGCCAAAGGAGAAACAAGTGCGCGGTCTGTAGGTGAGGGAGCTGCTCGGAGGGGATGAAGGCTGGGAAGCAGGGCTGGGGACATGGAACATGACAGCCTCCCTGGACCCACTCTGAACCAGCTCCCTTGCATCTATCCACAGGGCTGTACTGGGAATTTAGGAGAGGGAAGGGGCAACTGTCACAATGCATGGGAGCATATGACAAAATCCAGAGGCTGTGGCTGTGCATCAGCCTCTTGGACTTGGGAATGGCTCAGTGGCAAGTACTGCACAGTGGCAAGACTGGGGGGCTACTTGGTCCCAAAAGCACCACACCTAGGACACAGGGGCTTCTCACTGCCTCTTGAAATACGGACAGGTTACTAACGGAGTATCAGATTCCTGTTGATAAAGGATAGAGCTCTTCCCCAGCTTCTGCACTAATTAATTAGCTGAGTAAAACTGAGCAGTCTTATAAACCCTCCTGCTTTGGGTGTGAGTGCAAACTGGAGGTAGAATAATATCTCTGCTGCCATCAGTATCCATCTGCTCCTCTCTGGCCGGGCAGGATGGGCCAGGATGGGAGACAGGAGTCCACAGTTGTCCTTAACCCTCCATGGCTGCTTAGCTTGGGAAAGCCCCAGGCAAAGCCCAGGCTCACCATGAAGGAGTGTGATACCATCCCTGAGACCATCTCACTTCTTACAACGATCCACATACAACACCACCATATACAAAATACACGAGTTTATCATTGGTAGTGACTTTTAGGCAAATGCAAAAGTTTCCATGAACTCCAGATCACAAACCACCCCACTCACCCACAGTGCATTTCCCCTGGCTGGCCTGGCCCCCTGGGAACACTCTCCCTGCTCGTGCCAGGGGGCATCCTACACAGTGCACCCGTTCAAGGACTGTCCATCTGTCACCTCTGACTGTCAACAACATCTCTAATTAGAGCTCTAAAATGCATCCAGCTGAGCTGCTGGGATGGTACCTCCTGGAGGGAAAGCTAGAGCAAGTGGCTCTTCTCAGTCTCCTCCGGCTGCCAACAACCCAAGCTCGTTCTGATGGCTTAAGGACTCCCACAGTGTTTTCCTGAAGAATTCCCGGCTTTTGCAAGTCTTACCTTGCTCCAGAAAATCCCCTCACCGCGTTACGCATGGGGCAGCAGGGAAGGGCAGCATCCACCGCAGAGACAAGACGTACAACAGCGCTGTCTGCAGAACCATCTCCGAAAGCCCAAACTAGACCAGCCCCCAAAACCACCCAGTTTGTTACAAATTCCTGGTGGAACCAGCGGAGGGTTTTCCCGCCTCCCTGCACACGTAGGTCTCTCCAGCAGGCGCAGCCCGGGACTAGGAGGGGAACAAAAGCCATTCAACCCCCCCCAAAATCAGGTGACATTTTTGCCAAGTTATGTCATGGCATCGGGCAGGTTTGGGCTGTGGCATGCGGTCATAAAGAAAACCAGCCACCCAGAGCTGGGGGGCACTGGAGGGCTGTAAAATGCTCCTGGCAACTGTGCAGGCGAGCAAGTGCCTCCTGTGTGGGACCATTTTCGATTGCCAAGGCTTCTCCGGCTCCTTCAGGAACCGCTGCAGAGTCCTACGAGCTTTTATTAAGAAAGGCCTTTGTGGTTCACAGTCTGCACAGGTAGTAAACTACATCAGAATTAATCCCAAATATATTTTTAAAAAAGCAGAAAAGTCGACTTTTTTTTTTTTTATAATTTCTTTTCTTTTCTTTCTTTTTTTTTAACAGAAAAACCTGGCATTTTTAAAGTTTATTTTGAAGGTAAAATAAGGATGAATGGGGGCCTGCACTAAAACAGGGATTGCAGCTAACAGAACGTCTCTGTGTGGAATACAACAAGGAAATTATTTCCTCAAGGTGGAAATTTATTGCTCCAAGGTGGAAGGCAGAGTGTTTTAAAGAGGTTTTTAATTAATAAAGGGAAATGTGCCAAGAATGTGTTGCATGTTTGAGCTCTCTGCGTTAAATACTGCTAACCTGTTAAGGGCTAATTTAGGCTTCAATTAATAAATTACAATACACGCAGAGGCATAAATAGCCTCCCCGCACCTTCAGCAAGCTGCATGTAGACAGCCCCATCACATTTTAAAACAACTTTTAAGCAAGTAGGTGTCTTCTCTTGGGATTCCAAGCGGCTCAGGGCACTTGTCCCTTCAGGTCAGGATGCAAAGGCAAGTACCAAAGGCCCCCGGAGCTGGGAAGCAGCGGCGCGGCAGGGCTTTGGAGGGTATTTATAGCATCCCTGAAACAGGAAGGGACTGTGAGAGCCTAAAGAATTTTCCTCTTTGGTATTTTTTTTCCCCCTAGTAATGCCATTCTAGGCATTCTCACCCAAAGCCAGGATGCAATCTCCCAGTGGCCCTCA
Organism: Nycticryphes semicollaris; assembly: GCA_013400055.1. Classification (NCBI taxonomy): domain Eukaryota; kingdom Metazoa; phylum Chordata; class Aves; order Charadriiformes; family Rostratulidae; genus Nycticryphes; species Nycticryphes semicollaris. The sequence goes on along the minus strand of VXBJ01006476.1, from coordinate 18,333 downwards.
GTCCCTTAGGTGTTAAGTCCCACCGACTTCCATCAAACCTCAGCGCTGTATGGCCTGGATTTTCAAAGGCGTTTAGGCTCTTAAACTTGCAGATTTGTGCCGAGTGGGATTTTTTTTACACAGCACCTCAACATTTTAAGCGTCTCAGGGGGCAATAGTGCCAAATCTTATCCTAAAGGTTTTCTTCCTTGTGGTCCCCAGACGAGACATCACCTGGCAGTGAGTTCCACCAGTGCAGAGCACGAGTCTCATGCCAACAAACACACACTTACCCTGATTTAAATCTCTCTCGCCTCGTTTTGCCGTGCATCAGTTTTCTCTCCTACAGCCAGCCAGACCAAACTGGAGCATCCAATCCACCATGCCCAAACCATTCCTTATTTCATGGGCTTCTCTGTGTCCTCCCTTCTCCCAGCAACACAGAATAATTAACATATAAAAGCCTGGTGATAAGTGAAGTTTACGATCCAAACTAGAGGAACGAAGGCTCAGAAGTGAACATTATAAGAGCCCTGTGCCCATAAACATCCCACTTCTGGTGGGCTACCCAGCCAATTAATTACACGCAGAAATGCTGGCTGAGCATTCATTGCCCACATAAGCTCCTCACTGAAAAACAAACCTCCAGAGTCGTCAGGAGAAAGCTAAGTAGGAGATGGTGTGCTGGAGAGAAAAATACACACAGACCAAGAATAGGACGTGACCTATGTTTTATAGGGTTGGGGTTTTTTTTCAGTCTACTCTGCTGCAGTAAAACCAGAAAATCTCTTCTCTCCTTGGGGAAAGGAGAAACAGGCGAAAAATGGTGGCCAATCCATGGGCTTCTTAAAAAATAAGGAATGATTGGGTTTCGCCTTAGCTCATGAACAAAGCATACCACAAGCATCAACCCTTCTCAGGCCAGGCAGCACCCAACACCTGGGTATGGGAAAGCCTCCCCCAGCTCCTGGGCTTGGGATCCTCCCTCTTAACTATCGAGCTGTGCTTTACCCTGGTCCCACTGCTGTGCTTGATTAACTTGAGTATGTAGAGGGTCTGGAGACCTTTGGTTGTCCCATCCAGGTGGGTGTGCGTGGTGGTGTCCACAGGCAAGATGTGGGAGGAAGGCAATGAGGAGGATGGTGGCAACCAAGATGCCGTAGCTGCTCTTCTAGAAGGTGATGGGCTCCTTGTCCAGCTTCAGCAGAAGCTGGATGGTGTAAACAGTGATGAAGAAAGCATCTGTGACATGGAGAGAGGAGCAAGAAAACCTTGCCAGGTCCCAAGCGCTATGCAGGCACTTCCCCCACTTTCATGTTAAATGTCCCCATCCGTGTCCCTCTTCCTACAGGGACCATTTCAGATGTGAGCCAGGCTCGCCCCACCATGGTTGTCATCATGGGCCACTGCCCAGCACGGGAGGGTTCTGGGTTACATCCCAATTCACCACACACCCCGTCAGCCCCTCGGAGCCACTCGCTTCCCCACACAGAGCCTGGTCCTGCAACCAGAGCTCTCAGAAACCTCTGATGCTCGTGACTGGGTTTCTTGACATTAGCCAGGCCTGGCTATATATTACTGGGATATATAATTAAGGCTCAGAGGTTTGCATACAGTAGCTGGCTTGTGTAAGACAAGGAAATCAAGGAGTGTGACCAAGAGGGATTTTTCAATGTGAAAATTGAGTATTAAAAGGGTGCTTAAAACTAGCTGTGCTAAAACCGCGAGGGGAAAAAAGGGCTGCCAGGGAAAGGACTGAACAATTGCATTTTAAGAACGATAATTATCAAATCAGTGAAGGCATCTGAAACTGAAATGAATTTCAGCCAGACCTGGGCTGGTGCAGGCAATGGCATGTGGGAAGATGGGGGGGGGGTGGCAGCCACCCTGAGCCACCACAGGGGCTGGGCCCCCATCCCTTCCATCCCTCCCCTCCTTTCCATGTCATGTGGGAAGTGTCACCACGCCTCACCTTAGAAAAGGTACCCCCAGTACAACCAGCAGTGGTCTCCACAGCCAGGGAGATGGCGCTGGTGGAGACAGTGCAGAGCACAAGCATCACAAATTTGCAGCTGCCCAGCAGCCTGTGCAGGAGGGCGCAGAACTCTGTGTCCTTTCTCCTGTAAGAAACAAGGGTGGAGCTGGAGGGAGCTCTTGCTGTCTGTTTTCATTGGTTGGAACGATGATATTTATGGTCCCTTCCAGCCCAAACCTTTCTATGATTCTCTGACCCACCCCAGCAGCTGGACCCAGCTGGAAATCCTGATTCAGTCCAAGTCCTCCCTTCACCAGGCTGAACTGGACCCCAACCAGCAGGTCTCACAGCATACACAACACCTGGGGGTACCAAAGGGTTTTGCTCCATGTTTTCTTGAGACAGCAGAAGGGAGCATGCTTTGCAATGGCCTCTAGCAGACACTGGAAGGACGTAGTTAGAAAACTGGAGGTGGCTCATCCACTCTGGGAAGCTCCATGTGCTGCTTCCCTGAATGCTCCATGAACTAGCTGGGTGCTCTTTAGCTTCCTCGAGTCACCATCCCTGGAGGTATTTAAAAGAGGAGTAGAACTTGCTGTCTGATGCCATCACCTTATGAAGTCACTTCCAGATAAAGAAACCACACGGGCAAGTGCCAGGGCCAAGTCCTGGATAAACAGCATTTCTGCATTAGCAGTAAAACAAGCAGATGCTGATTATCCTTAATTAACTGGGTTTGCACTGCTGAGCGGTACAGGCATACACCCGCTCCCACCTGGGGGAGGAGATGAGCTGGGATGATGCTGGGTGGGTGCTGGGCCTCATCCCTCCTGGGGGAACATCCCATCTCTCTGCCGAGGTGGGAGGAGCAGCCAGTGTTGCCAGCCCTGAAGAGGGGCATTACACCATCCTGTCACCTTGGCACTAGCGTCTAGCAGCAAAAAACCACTGAGCATACCCACAATGAGGTGAGCAGTTGAGCTTTGGAGGGGTTCAACCTCCTTCATGCATCCCATCACTGGTCTGGAAACAGCGCAGGAGCCCACACGCTGAGCTCTGTTCTTTCTGGGGACACTTCCCAGCGCTCCAGCACCCCCCCAGCCCACGGAGGGTGACCTGGCTCTGACCAGAGGACCGCTGGCAGCTGTGCCTGGACTCTTCCCAAAGTTCGTTCGCAAACGAGTTGTCAGTTCCTCACCAAAGGGTCCAACTCTGCAACAGATCTTCAGCGCTAAGATAAACACGGCCTTTGATGTCAGCGGGATAACTCCCATCCATGTTTGCTTTTTGTCTTGTTTCTTTCGGAGAAAGGCTATTAACACGTGCCAATTTATTTCAATTAGTCAGCATCTCTGTGCTCGCTGGTCTGGAAGCTCCGTGAGCACTTGTTCCAGGACACACACGTGTTTGGCTAATCCCGAGGTGCAGCTTGGAGTTAGCCACAAATAATTTGTTTCTTGGAGCAAACCGCTGTGAAAAACCAAAACGAGCTCATGCAGAAGAACTTACTAGCTTCAGTTAATTGGCAATCCCTTCATTAACCTGAGCTGAGGAGGCCAGAGGAGGTGCACACACCTATCAGAAGCTGCCGAAAGCTCGAGGGTTTTTTTTTTTAAATGGTGTTTTGCAGGATTAAAAAGCACTCACGGAGGAGGGAAAGGCTGAGCAGGGATTGGGGCATACCCAGAGATCGTGCTCATCACCGAAAACGAGGGATGCTCCAAGCATCCCTGACCCAGGGCCAAGCCATCTGGGGGACATAAACCAACAGAAAACTCCAGTCCAACAGGACCCACCCTGTGGTTTCACTCTGCTGATCCCCCAGGGCTCCAGGTGGGGCAGAGGCACAGCCAGTGACCACCAGCACAGCAGCCAGGACACATCCCAGGGGGTGTTGTGATCCCTCCAGCCCATCCTGGAGCTGGGGACATGTCACAGACAGGGAAGAACCTGAAAAATAACTGTGTCAGTCTGTCCTTCCAGCCTCAAGAAGCAGCTGGGTGAGGACATGTCCTCATTACCATTCTAACGTCCAAACTGCACCGGATGAGAGGTTCATTAACAGAAAACCCACATCTTCTTGAGTCACTCCACCACCACACCTTGTCCCCCTTAGTCTGGGCAGCCGGGAGGAGGTGGACAAAGGACAGGAGGAGTCCCAGCACCATTGGATGGTGCTATAACTTACAAACCAAGACAGAGAAGTTTGTTTTCCAACACCTTCCTGCAGATCTGCCTGTGGAACCCCATCCCCAGAGCCCTGGATGCCGCCGTTGCCCCTTCCATTATGATTTTTTGCTGTTTACTGGGCCCAAGCTCCCTTTCTGGGGAAAGGAAAGGATTATTCGCTGGCTGTGTTTCAGAGAGGGCCCTGCGAAGGTGTGATCTCCAGCCTTGCAGGACCCGAGCAGCGATCCCAACCACGTAGCACACTGTCGGCATCTTTCCTGCTCCGCTTTCTCAGCCTCGAGCTTGTGCTTTTTAATTTCCTGTGGCCACGGAGCGCCATCAGAGGGTCTCCCAGGGATGGTGTTTCCCACATGCCATGGACCAGGTTGGTGGGGGAATGACGGGACACATGCTGAGTTAAATCAATCTCGACACAAGGAAGTTACCTGTAAGGAGAAGGCTGTCCCACGATGGATTATCCAAATCCTTCAAACCACAATGAGCCTTAAAGGAAAAAAAAAATAATAAAAATCCTCAAATACTCCAGGGGAATATTTAACCTGATGGCTGCAAACACAAGCGGTGAACAGGGAATCGTGGTCAGTTTACCACAGCACCACCATCCCACGTCAGGACGTGACCCTGCACATAGGGGGCAGGCACCAAGCTGACCCTGAGGAGATGCCAGCACCGGGCACGAAGCTGTATTTTGGGCAGCTGCTGGATCCATAACGTCACGGAGCACCACAGCTCCAGAGATGCCATCAACTGGAAAGCTCCCAAGCCCTGTGCTCTGGTGACTTTTCTTCAGAGTGGAGCTGAGGATGCTTTTCACAGGAGAAGGTGCCTAAGGCTGAATTTCCTGGCCCCAGTCCAGTCCCTGTTATTAAATCCCTGCTGTTTAAATTTCCCGTGAAGTCCCAGCTGGGTCAGAGAGATGGTGCATCCCCTCCCCGTGTCCCTCAGCACCCCGCACTCGCTGCACGTGTGGAGAAGAGCTGGGGAGATGCAGGAGCATGGAGCAGGGCTGGGTGGCTGAGGGCTGGCTCAGGGGTATTTAAGGATCTAGTGGAAGTGGGGTGTCAGGTCTAGTCAGCATCATGCAGTCAGCCTGGCTCTGCAGAGAGCAGTGAGTTGGGGATGCTGCTGAGATGGGGTGGGAGGTGGAGTTCAATGGTTCACAAAAGACTGGGGATACAGTTCAGGAATCCTGCTCAAAAAAACCCCAAACCACCAACTCAAATAAAAGGTGCTTTTATAATGAGTGGAGACCAGAGACAAGTGGTGTTCCTCAGGGGTTGGTGCTGGGACCAGTGCTGTTTAACATCTTTATTGGTGACAGGGACAGTGGGATTGAGTGCACCCTCAGCAAGTTCATTGATGACACCAAGATGTGTGGGACAGTCAACATGCAAGAGGGACGGGATGCTGGAGGGATTCTGCCCCTCTGCTCCTCTCTGGGGAGAACCCCTGCAGTGCTGCCTCCAGCTCTGGGACCACCAACATCAGAGAGACATGGAGCTGTTGGAGCAGGGCCAGGGGAGGCCACGGAGATGCTAGGAGGGCTGGAGCCCCTCTGCTGTAAGGACAGGCGGAGAGAGCTGGGAATGTTCAGCCTGCATNACCCTGAATGCTCCTTCCAACTCTAACCATTCTACAATTCTACGAAGGAAAGAAATCCCCGATGCCCAGGAGAGTGCCACCGCTTCCCAACCCACAAAAGGCAGCAGCAGCTGAACAAAAACCAAGGCAAAAGCTGCACCTGGGAGGCCTGAGGGAACCCATGGGGTGAGCAGCACGATGTCAGACCTCTTCAGGGCATCAGCAGACCAGGATTTCACATGGGAGACTGCCCCTGAAATCAGCACCCCTGGAAAAGAAAGTAGAAGACGTTTATTCACTATTTTAATTTTATTATTATTAACACTGTTGCACAGCAACGCTCACAAAAGGCACTCACAGGGTCTGCGGGATGCCCCAGAATTTAACAAGAATTTAACCAAGCACTTACCTAGAAACTACGAGGGTTTCAAAGCTGTCCTCCTATTTTCTGAGTATTTTTGCCTCTTTGCTGGTCAGGGATCCTCAAAGCAACACACTGCACAGCTCCATGCCTAGCTGGACCGCGCAGCTCTCCCAGCTACATTAGTTGGTGGGGATTTTTTTCCTTGGGGTATGTAAATAAATATCAATATTCTAAACCAAAGACCTCCCAGTAACTAAATATTATTTATCTTAAATCTGTCTTAAGACTAAACAGCTTTGTCACATATGTATAATAATAAAGACACAAATTACAAAGGAGGAATTTGATTTTATTGGTTTTATTCAACGCGCACGCATTTATATACCCATTTCTAACAACAGAGTTTTCCAGTTCACTGGAGACATTGTCAAAACTTTGGGCGAAGCTTGTTTCATTTCCCCACCAGTAACAGGAGCCTTCGCAGCCCGGTTGTTTGTTTTAGTTCTATTCATTCCTCACAACAAGTGACCGTTTTCAAACCGTATCGGGGAAATCCGCCGCTTCGCTGGGGAAGGGCACTTGTAAGCAAAGAATGTTTGAGCACGTAGTCAGTCTGAATCGGGGTGGATTTTTTTTCAGATATTAACTCCACATCCCAAGCAGGGTGACTGACAATAAACCCCAACATCTCTTACATCTGGCTTCCTGCGACCAATTAGCACGTGACGGCGCACTCGCTGAGGATTAGCAAAAAATACCTTTCTTATTTTATCCGCACGAACCCTCGCGGGGCGGCTCGTGGCATTTCGCATCCCGAATATCTGAGGGACCACACACCTCGCATTACAACCCCTGATATAGATTGTTTTTTTGGCACTCGTGTAATCTCACTTCTCGGTAGCCGGTGGCTGTGCCGCCGGTGCCATTCCAGCAATGCGCTCCGGCATTTCGGAGGTGTCAATCTCCCCGGAGCTCGGCATCGGGAGCCGCTTGCCGGGCATGACAGTGCACGTTGGGGACACTCGGCAGCGGGACCACGGAGCCAGAGGCCCTTCTGCAAGCCTTGAACAGACTGAAAGAAAAAAAAAACACAATAATCTCCCTGCCGGCGGTGGAAATCTGTCTCAGGGAAGGATCATAGGATAAAAAACAAAGGCTTTTTGCAAACCACGGAAGAAATTATTTTAAATCTCATCAGTGGGATCTGCAGCTCTTGGAACAATGTTCACGATGAGTAATTGCAGATACAAAAAAAAAAGTAATAAAAATAGGGTGAGCATAGCTTCGGCCGAGGCCAGCTTAGCAAGAATCCTGCTAATGCCGCTTCCTCCACCGCTGGCAGCTCCCATCGGGGCTCTGGGCACCCGGCCAGGTTCCCCACCACCACCCAGCAAGTACAGGAGCATAAAAAGACAAGTAATGGCTCCATAGAATCATAGAATGGTTAGAGTTGGAAGGGACCTTAAAGATCATCAAGTCCCAACCCCCCTGCCCCGGGCAGGGACACCTCCCACTAGAACAGGTTGCTCACCCTGCAGGATGCTGAGCACTGACCCGGCCCTAAGCACACGCTTCATGTAATGCTGTGAGTTCTGGGAACTCAGTGGGTTTGGAGATTTTTTTGGTATTTGCTGGACTGGAGCTAAAGTGTTCAGCAACTGCAGGGTCTGGTCCTCCGTCTCAGACGGGGAATGGTTCTCAAGCACGCAGAAGACCCTTGGTGGAAATAGCTGCTAGGTTGTGGGTGCCAAAAGGGCAGATGGGTTTGAAGAACCATTGGACAAGCACAGAATAAACACCAAAATGCAGAGCTGTAGCTGCTGGTTGAGCTCCAACTCCAAAGATACAGCAGCAGCAGCTTGGGCTGCTCTCACCAGCATCCCAGGCCAAGATGGAGGTGCCAAGGAGGAGACTGGCCTGACTTGGATGCTCTTGCACTGTTTTAAGTGTAGAGAGGTACAAATCTATACCGGGGAAGCAGCTGGGCATGAGGCAGGCTCCCATGGGCTTGGGGAACATCAACACGGGTGGGTGGGCTTCTGCTTTCGAAGAATCATAGAGTGGTTTGGGTTGAAACAACCTTTAAAGGCCATCTGGTTCAAACTCCCTTCAACGAGTGGGGACACTTTCAACTAGATCACATTGCTCAAAGCCCCATCCAACCTGACCTTGAATGCTTCCAGGGATGGAGCTTTTATTCCAGCTTGTTTTAGTTCCTAGAAAGGGACTGTTCAAAACTAATTTCTCGATGGTTTATCTGCTACATCCTCACGTGGAGCCAGCAACAGGGAAAGGACAAGCACAGGCACCCAGAGGGGTCTCAGACTAAAAGGCAAAGCAAACTAAGCCACTCTTTCTACAAAATATCTTCTCTCAGGGGTTTTGTGAACTCAGGGTTACTCAGGGATACCACTTAAATCCAAAATGGTGGTGGGCACTGTATTACACCGTTTTACATCTTTGTTACACCGAGGCAGCAGCTTTGTCAATAAACTGGGCCAGCTTCACGTCTCTCTTGGTCAGTCCACCGCAGTCGTGGGAAATCAGAGTTATCTGAACCTGTCAGAAAGGAGAAGAAAGAGGTTACGAAGCCATTCTCATCTCTGGCACCGAGGCTGAGCAGCAGTTCATGGGGAACGCTGCCTGTCTCCCCAGTGAACTGGTTTTACGCGATGCTCCTGGCAAGCAGTGAGCTGGACGACCACTGCTCGTGTAAACCAGGAGACGCTGTAGGGGAGGAGGCTTTAACAGAGCCTGAAGTCTCACCAAAGCAAGCCCCTCCACAGAATAAAACAGGCTTTGCATTCTTGGGTTTCATCCAAGAAGAGGTGTCCGATTAAATAACTCGTTCTCTACATTTAAATTCCACGGATCGGTTTCATGACGAACCCGAGCCAGTGACCAAGCTGCCAACAAGCGGAGTCAGGGGCTCAGGCGTTTTGTTAAAAACCAGCACCCTGAAGGTGAAAAAATTGTTGAGGTTGTTGCAGATTAATTTCAAAAAGAAAAACAAACGGACTGGTGCATTTTGCTATGACGCAGCTGCCTGCACGGGTTTGTTTAGACTAAGCCAGATGACAAGCTGGGCGTTACTTGGTCTCGCCTCTGGCTGAGATTTTTCGGAAGAGAGAAGAGGGGGACAAAAGAAAAAAGAAAAAAAAAGGATAAATTCTAAACATTCTGGAAAGCCAAAAAGGTCATGAAGTGTAGGTGACCGGGACTTTGTCCGCTGATCACTTAGTGTGTCCCCTGAAACAGGGTGACCTAAAGGGCTAGTGAGGAGGAACCTGTGCTGGGGGGGAGAAGTGGGGATGTCCTGCTCTGGGACACAGGCTGCTCCTCCACATGTCATTTAAGTATATTTTTAGCAGGTTTGGCATGTATTCATCAAATGCTAAACCAAACGACTCAATACAATGCAATGAGAAGTATTAGAAAATAAAAATAAAGGCATAGCAATAGTTTCTCCCCTCACACAGCACCTTTCATTCAAGGGTTGCAGTGTACCTTGTAACCCTTGTAAATACAAGACCACCACCAGTTAGGTCATATTATAAACAAATTTTATAAGCTGCTATGTTGAGACACAGAGGCCTACAATTTTTTTTTTTTAAAAATCAAACCTAAATTGAGACTGCCAGGCTCCCGTGTAGGTACCCACACATCGACTCTCTGCTACCCCACACCGATGGGCTCCCAACGTGTTCCAGAGAAAGGAATGAGAGCTGGTGAGTAGTTTCAAAACAGTCATTTATTCAGGTTGGCCAAATATGAGTTTAAAGGCTTCTATTTTATTTTTAGATCTCAGCCAGAGAGGTGAAGCGACATGACCAAACCATGCAGTTCGCAGCAAATGATTGCAAAGAGCTTGATTTCCACATCCCCACTACAAATATCTCAATATATCTTTAAAAAATCTCGAAGCTAAGCTACAAAGAAAGGCAGGGAGAACAGGCCAGTGGTTTGGCCTCCTGAACTTGCTGTGCCTGGGACCAGGGCTGGTGAACACCTTACCTTGCTGTAGACATTAAACCATTCTGGGTGGTGATTCATCTTCTCTGCTTGCAGAGCAACACGCGTCATAAACCCGAAAGCCTAAGGAGACAAAGAGCAAAGGGGAAAAGATACTCCTTCAGCCTGCCAGCACTTGCAGCGGATCTGCAAGGTCCACTCCAAAAACCTCAACAACTCCTCAAAATGCTCCAAACTCCTGCAGCTCGGGTTTGGGTGTGTTAAAGGAGCGTTTCATCTTCTCATGCCACTGCTGCACAGAATCATAGAATGGTTTAGGTTGGAAGGGACCTTAAAGACCATCCAGTTTCAAACCCCCGGCCCGGGGCAGGGACACCTCCCACCACACCAGGTTGCTCCAAGCCCCATCCAACCTGGCCTTGAACCCCTCCAGGGATGGGGCAGCCACAGCTTCTCTGGGCAACCTGGGCCAGGATCTCACCACCCTCACACCAAACAAGTTCTTCCTGAGATTTCATCTAAATCTCCCCTCTTTCAGTTTAAAACCATTCCCCTTTGTCCTATGCATCCCCTCCCTGATCAAGAGTCCCTTCCCAGCTTTCCTGGAGCCCCTTTAGGGTCTGGAAGGGACTCTAAGGTCTCCCCAGAGCCTTCTCTTATCCAGGCTGAACCTTCCAAGCTCTCTCAGCCTGTCCTTACAGCAGAGGGGCTCCAGCCCTCCCAGCACCTCTGCATCTCCTGAGACTGCTGAAATCATGCCCTTCAGATCCCAGCACACCATTCTGCTCAAAGCTATTACTCCAGGATTCAAAGCCATTGCATGAGAGCCAGGATTTTTAACTTTGGCATCCATCAACGATTTTCAACATCCATCCCCAACACCCCCCACTGCATCTTAGAAATATGCCATTCGTAATTCAGCATCGTGCCAGAGTTTTCCTGTACTAGACAGATACCAATTCCAGAAACACATCCTTACACATAACTATTTTGCTATTTATTTTTCTTGGGAAAGGGAAGGGGAGAAAGGCAGCAGGTGGGTTTGCCCCTCCGCTCTATGAGAAAATATTTTCCCTCAAAATGAGTTAAAATAGGTTTCCCAATCCTCTACCCCTCTTTTCAGCACAGCACGCTCCCTCAGGACGCAGGTTTTATCACAGGCTCAGGAAGAAAATAACAGCAGGCCCTTGCCAAAATACTTCGGAGCAAATCACTACATTATAAAGAAAATTAGAATGTCCATGTAAATCAAGAACGCAATTACACAGTGGGGCCCGAAGGGCTTCAGTGCGTGAGCAGGATGCCTCTAAGCCAGTGGGCTTTGTTCGTACCGAGCTCCATCCGTCGGGGCTCAGGACCTGAATTAAAATGCAAAGCAAAAAGTACCATCCACGTTATAGTCTGGTTCGTATTATAATACAACAAGCTCAACAAAACCCTACCTGATTTAGGTAGTTTTTTAGTGCTAATTTATGGAAGAGAATGTATATAGCCCGCATTCCACCCTGCGATGGCCGTTTCAAACAAACATGTGGTCAATGAATAACATATAATGGTTGATAATAGTTTCAAGTCTTTTTTCCTCTCACAAATTACAAAAACCTTTCAGCAGAAAAAGGGAATGGGTGCCTGGATGAAGTATGACTTTGTTAGTCGCTTTGCCAGTCAAATGAATGCAAACGTTATAATCAGAGAAAATCATTCCAATGAGGTTTGTCATTTGGAAATCACCAAACTGTCAGCAATTAAAAAGCTTTTTTCTTTGACCCAAGAGCATTCCAAAATTCAGGAAAGTCTAACTTCCCTTGAAGCTCTCGCTTGGTTTAGTTTTACCTCAAGTCAACAATTACTTTTAAAAATTTGCAAATATTTCAGCAGCAGGCTTTGAAGCAGAAAGCTGCAAGTTGTGCATTAGATGTTAGCAACGACTCGGAAAACCTCTGCTTTAATAGTTCTGAAAGATATTTATTTAAATACTTTTAGAGTGTCCATGGGCTTAATTGGAACGGTATTTCCAACACAGAAATGTCCCAAAAAAACTTAAAACAGCAATGCATCTCCAACTAGATTGCTCAAACAAACAGCAAGGGACAAAAACATGTTCAATTGATGAAAACCCTACCAGGGTCATGTATGCTCTACCAGTGTCTGTCTGTCCATCCCAGGAACTCACCCAGGACGCAGGTCACACGACACAAACACAATTAATCGATCGTGTGACAACAATCATTGCTCCAGCGGAAGGCAGAGTGAACCACGCAAGCAAACGAGTCTACTAAATTCATCTGCTCTGCAGACCTTCCCTCATGCTTTGTGACAACAAATCCTCCCGCTCAGTGGACCACCAAACCCTCCCTGATCAGTGGACTGGCTATTAATTAATTTTGTCCCTGCCCATAGCAGGGGGGTTAGAATGAGGGGATCTTTAAGGCCCCTTCCAACCCAAACCATTTTATGTTTCTATGCATCCTCCCCGCTCAGTGGACCACCAAATCTTCTCTGCTTGGTGGACCATCATGCCAACCCAACCCACTGCAACAGTAAAATGTCTCCAGCCACTGGGACAAAACAGTCACTGGTCTTAATGCTGTCATCTTGCCAAAGAGCGCTCAGCTTGGGGCTATCCAAGTCACGAAAAGGAGCCAATTTTGGAGCCGAGGAACCCCCCAGGACAGGTCCTGTCATGGCAAAGGACACAGCGCACACCCCCAGTTCTGCTCAGAGATGTTCTCCTTTGTTGCACATTACCCAAAGCAACTCGTTCTTGCATTTTAGTTTATTTTAATTCTAGACAAAATTCTACCCACTAGGAAAATGCTCTGCAGTTCTACCCAGCAATTTCACCAGCGCAATCTCCATTAGGGTCCTAAATACTTCCTTTGCTAATTAAATGAATTGGAACGCTATTGTTTATGAATCACCTTTATATTTGTAGAGCCGTAACCTTTCTTTGGGAAAATACAATTGGCTCTGGAAGGAAAAGATATTTAGATTTGATTAGATATGAAAACACTATTACATAAAATCAGTTTGGACATTTCTTCACGTCTTGAAACTTGATCGGTAATTTGGTCTAATTGGTGATCAAGGAAACTATCTTGTGATCAATTAAAGTAATTACCACATTCCGGCAACACAACCAACCTTAATTTGAGCAGGAGTCTGCACTTCTTCAACTTTAATTAAAAATAATGAAAATTATTAAGCAGTCTGCAGTGCAAGATCATTGTCAAGACCGCATTGGTGGGCAGAGTTTATCAGACCATCACACATTTCTTGATGAAAGAGGGACAAGGACTTTCCTCAAGTCAGCAAGACCCAACGCAATCTTGATTTTCACTGTATTAATAACAGAACAGAGTTCTGTAGCCACTCAGACACCAATGAGAACTTGAGCAGATTTTTCCCTTGAAAAAATAAAAAGAGAGAAGAAAGAAAGGACTTGAGCATTTTGTAGAAGCCATTACAAAGTCTTAAAAGAGACTTTGATATATTAAATATCATGAAGTAGTCTGATGTTTCAGACATTGTCAACCTAATCCTTTTAGGACATTTGGACTAAAATAACATCCAGACACACAGGTTACTCTAAATAAATTCCTCACATCACCCCAGTGATGGCAGACTCCAGAATCCCTGTAATAAGCCACGAACAGCACTAGAACAAGTAATGAGTGACGCAATTCTGCGCAGACAAGGAGATGCCTTAGGTGTGCCATGATGTCTCTTCCCTTCATGTCTTTTAAGATCATGAAAGAAGGATCCAAAAACTAATGGTGTTGCAGTCATAACACCACTTGTAAAATGGCTTTTTAAATATTACCAGCCACAGCTTGTCTCCATCAGATAAAAATCAGGGCTACTTTTAGAAGAACAAGTCAATGTAATAAAGTACAACATAGTGTTTTGGGACTGGCCAAATTGCTTTTGGAAGTGACAAAATACACTATCACAAAATAAGCCTTAATGTGATTTTTGTGGCCTGAGAATGGGAAAAGCAGGGCCAGACACTTTGCTGTCAGAAGTGGGAGGAAAGATGAAATTCCATCCTCCCCTCTGCACCGCACAACGCCTCCCAGCGCCGGCAGAACCACGGCGTCCCGGAGCTAATCGGCTATTATTCTTCCTTTCACACTTCTTAAGCGAGGAATCAATTCATCTTAATACTTTTTAAACACGCTGCCTTCGCACAATGCTTGCCAACATTATCTTGATGAGTTATACATCAAAGGAGCACAGGTCGCTGTGTCGTGCTAATACATCACCCGCCCGCAAGTCCCTGGTGATGGATTACCCCAGAGCATCCCCAGAACAAAGCAGCTGAAGGAATCGACTCAAAAGCAGAGATTTTTGTAGAAAAACAGCTGACAGGCTCAGCAATATAACCATACACACTCTTTATTTATTTGTTTTGAAATGCACATGCTACGAAGAGCCTACCAAGGCTCCTTAAATCCTTTGGATGCTCAGCCAAGGAGTCCATATGCTAATCACAAGTACATTAAGGTTTCTGCCTCCCATCTGTCATTATGAGGCTGGAGGTAGCGTTAACCTTGACCTCCTGCAGCACGAGGACTACCTGTCTTCCCTTTCTCACCCACTCAGGCTGCATCCGTATCATTTATCAGTGGGAAACGAATAAATAAAACAAGTTACGGTGATGCTGTTGTACGAGGCAAGAGGTTTGCTTTCACACATTGGCTTCCCATTCACCCAAGGAAAAAACCAAAACCCTCGTGCACCCATGGAGCACGTGTCCTCCTCAGCAGCTTTGACACTTAGAACAACAATAAATTCCAATGGTTAAGGTTTGCTTCCAAACTGCAGCAGCTTTCGCACATCCAGCTGATGTTTCTACCCAACAGCGAGCTACGGACCAGCAGGTAAAAGGGAAAAGCTCTTTAATGTCAAGCTATTTTAAGTTACTTTTGGCTAGTCCTGAGGATTTGACTTAATCTCGTGACTTTTTCCACCGTGCTCTCAAGAAAAAATTCAGGGTTTGTTTCATTTTAATTCTACTTATTCCACGAGGAAAGACTTTTACCTTACAAATATGCAAAAAAAAAAAAAAAAAAAAATCTCACAAGGCCACACTCTTCATCTGGAAGGGACAACACGGTTAAAACACAAAAAAAAGGACAAATCCAGCTAGTATTTGGGAAGGTGGTGGCAGCACAGGAGGACTGGTACTCATTCTCAAAACCACGTGCCCATGTTGAGATTCTGCCCTGTTGGCATCACCCTGCTTGAACCATCCCCAGGGTCACCAGATCCATATGGCACTAGATTTTTTTTCTCTTTCCTTCTTTTTCTTTATTGGCCCTGTCTGGATTTATCCATGACATAAACAAACTAGGGGAACACCTTCCCATCACTCTTGCCCTTTTTAATACCGCTCCAAGAACAGCGGGACAGTCCATAAGAACATAACTAAATCACATCCCGAAGTGGAGCCAAACTTGGATTATTCCCATCCCCATCTCTCCAGGGTGAGGGCAGGCAATGGAAAAGCTGGTTCCCTCCATCCCACTCCATCCAGGCAGGGGCAACCAGAAGGGTCTGAGGTGAACAAACCACAAGTATATATTTTTTATTAATTTTCTTCCCTCCTCTTTAGTAGCTTGAAGAGCAAAATATCATGAATTCAGCCAACCTTCCCATTCCCCAAGCATCCTAACTCTGAAAGACACTAATGAAGGAGAAGGGTGGGAGAGAAATTCTACAGAGATACTGGCATGTGCTGAGGTGCCTTTTCATAACAAAACATGAAACTACAAAAAACTCACAACCCCACAGCTACAATTTCCAACTGAATTGCCTATGCTTTTCTGCGTTTACAATATCCTTTTAACATCCAGAGCTGCCTGCCTGCATCCCCCATACTTATCTGCACACATCATTTATACAAAAGTGAAACGCTGCTTTGCTCTCTAAAAAAAAGTCACCTATTTATATTCATATTATAGCTGTAAACACTGCTCTCCATGTTAGATCTGCAGCGGCGTGTGTGAAAACCTTTACACCATGTTCCACAAAGAACGCTGTTTCTGCCTCCCAACACTTGTTTACAATTATGTCGGTGAAGAAACCAGCTCGCCAGCTCTATATCAAACATTTTTGACAGGAAAAGCACAAACACTGATCTATTCTAAGTAGTTTGCCACTCTATGTAATCTTGGAAAAGGCATTCTTGCCTTTGATTCTAAAAATGTTTATACTTCATACATTATGCAAATAGTTTTTATATATTAAGAAATAATGCAAGCAAAGCTCAAGTTAAATTAAATTCTTCAACAATAACCTTGCCAAAGCACTGATTTTCCTATAAAAAAAAATTATTCCAATTTGTTGATCTTACATTGGATGAAACATACTGTAACAATCTTCATAATTTATGTCCTGTTGGGACACTATGATTTAAAGTAACATAATACAGACCAGCATCACTGCTAATCTAAACCACCTGACCAGATAAACAACAGTTTCCCCTTCTCTCTTCACTGAGGGTATTTCTGTTTATTGTCATATGATTTACCAATTTGAAGAACACGAAGAATAAATGGAGGCAAAGAGAAGCGGAGCTGGGAGGCATGGCCTTTCCTCAGCGGGGACGTCTCTCACACAGGTACCGGGACAATGTCAAGAGCCTCAGGAGATGACAGAAGGCAATTCCAGGAATGTCCTCCCGGGAAAAGCCCAGCCCGCTCGGAAGGTTACATCCTTCAGCACAATCCAGACCAGGTGAAGGCACGAGATGCGACAGCATCCCGATGATGTTCAAGGTGCATCTCCACAAGAGGTCTGAGAACCTTCCAAGCCCAACAGTGACCCAAGCTATGACATTACTTTGTCATAAAGCAGGTGCAAAGCGGGATTTGCCCCATCCGAGATTCAACTGGTCTGAAAAACAAATGCATATTTTCTGCTAAGGCCACGGGATACAGGGATCAGTGGAAGAAAAGGGACTAAGAGGAAGGCAGAGAGCACCAACCTGTCCATAAAGCCTCCCCCTTGCTTCTCTTTCCTCTTTCCCTTGTGCTCCTGAAGTGTGTGAAATACCTTCCTCACGACAAACCTCGAGGGTATCTTTTGTAAGCCTGTTTATATCAAGATTTTCATAACTGCTGAATTTAGACCTATTTTTCGCTTATGTTGATAATACGATACCAAATGTTGCATCTATTACACCTTCCTCCTCGTCACACCTTGACTCTTCCAGCAGCTTCGGATCATTTTTCCTACCCTCACTTTTATTACTCTAAGTGATGGCACCTGGATTTCACGAACAGAAAGCAGACAATATGCTCGGTGATTCAATGAACAGACTTCACACCGAAATTAATCACCTATGCCACCAAGAAGATTTATTAACTTGAGGGAGTGGAAGGGAGAGAACATAGAGATGCCTTAAAGCAGCGTAAAAACCTTCTTTCTGTGAGTGATAAAAGCTTCAAGCCTGGACTCCACGGGGTCGATACAACTTTACACAAAATGCATTCATTTGCTTAGAAGGAAATAAAAATAATTATAGTTGCCCATAAAGACTGCTGCAAAATAAGCAGACACCCTAAATCCCAAACAAGCCTGGAACAAGGTCCTATGGTATTTGTGATATATCACTTAGTATAGAAATATACAAAAGAAAGGCCTTTCTTTTCCTCCCCGGTTCCTGTCCCTTAGCACTCTAGGCAAACAGAGCCTCATAAGTACTATTTTATTTATTCAAAAATTTATATCTCTATGTTGGATTTTAAAGAAAATGAAGGAAAATAATCCCAGGTTTCAGGACTGAACGAGAACACAGAAGAAATCTTCCAGCCACGTACTCAGCTAAATGTGACTCTCCACCTCCCAAGCCATTTTTTTGTCTGCTTTGTGCTCAAAAAGGGAACATAAAGGTTGCACTTAGGAGGTTTGCACCAAATAAAATGGCTATTTCAAGAAACACGACTTTTTAAAATGAACTTCTTGCGCCCTACCTAAAAACATTAAATAATACAGCGAAGCCCCCATTAACCGAGCACCTGCTAAAGCCATCAGTCACTTACAATAATAAACTCTCCTGGCTGCGCAACTGAAGGAAGGATGATAATTTCACTTGTTAAAGCAAATGTTTGGCCCAGAAAATCAAGCCCCTGGCTGTACTGTAATAACGCCATCACCCAAACCTCTATAAAAATAAATCAATAACAAGGCGCAGTTGGTCCCCAGTTCCAACCCTCTGAATCCAGGCACAAGGTTCACAGAACCACTGAATGATATGGGGTTGGAA